>VWZT01008909.1:204216-230484 GCA_013397055.1 Pachycephala philippinensis
ATAGTACATTTGTAGAGGATATATGTGTACATACATGCCTTGGGCCCCAACCAAACCAGATTTTTAATGTGATCCATCCATGTAACAAGTATAATCTATTTCTTTTTTCCTTTGAAAGAACCTATTTCTTGACAAGGTTTGATGGCTTTACAGAAGGATTTTGCAGCAAATACTCTGTGTAGGTTCTTTTAGCTGCAGACTTGGCACTTTCTCCCATACTCACTGACAGCTGTTAGGACTGGAAGGTCCCCAAAAGGTGTGTGGTGTTCTTCTCAGTTGACATTCCCTGCTCTAGTGATGCAGAAATTCCTGGCTCTTCCCAGCTGTTGCTTTGTTGTGGTGGTCAGCAAAGCAACATGGCTAAAAATGCTCCTTGTGTTTGATCAAACCAGCAGCAGCTGCAAAGGCAACCTGAGTTAGTGCTCTGTGCACAGAACTCCTCTCCATAAGGAAGTGGGAAACCTCACTGAAACAACATTAATTTTTTTCTTCTTCTTTCCTTTCAAACTAAATGTCAGGGGTAAACTGCTGCTGAATGGGTACACTCAGATGAGGAGAAGAAATCTCCATTCTGTGAAGTCAACTTAGGAAGTCTTATGTATATTTCAAAGCTCTTTCCCAAGTCTTTTTTGACCAAATCTCTGGGCTGCTCCACAAAGCATTCACAGAAATTCTCCCAAAAGCCATTGTCCGGGGGGATTGGGGCCAGGCACCCCAAGCAGGATCCCATATTATGGTGTGCTGTGGAGTGGCTCAGTGCTGGAAAGGTGTTTGCATGGCTCTTGTCCAGCTCTGAGTTTCTCCCACAACGATTCCATGAAACACAGAAATGCTCTTTTAAGGTCCCTGCTCCAAATGTCTTCCAGTTGAGATGGAAGAGCTGAAGAGGGACTTGTTTAGAGAAGTGGGGAGGAAGTTTTAAAAGAGCAGAAAAGCACGTGGTTATCTCTTACATTAATAATGTTTGAGTATCTCATTAATTCAGACTCCCTACAAGTCTCAGGTGACCTTATCCAGTATTTTACTTTCTCCCACACATTATGGGAGGGAGGAGTTGCCATCAGAGCGGTGCCTTCACAGCACAACTGAGACTGTTTGGCTTTCATTCTGTAAAAACACACTTTCTGTTTTACAGCAGTGGGAACTAACATTAGTTAACCCAAGGTGAGTAAACTCTTAGTGAAGATAAGGAGCAAACAGGCTTTAGGCTGGTATCAAAAGCCCATTGTGGGTTAGGAGTGCAGTATCCACTCTTATCTCCTGCATCATTACCTGACTTCCCTTTTCTGCCTTGAAAATAACGAGCCCATCACATGTCCACAGAAGGAAGAAAGTCAGGGATATGGAAATCAAGAATTACAGCTGTATCTAGGGAGAGGAGGTTTTGAAAACCAGAGAAGCAGTTCTGAGTAGGACACAGCCACCCTCCAGCTCAGGAACGTGAAGCTCCTCGTGTTGCTTGTCTGTGCCTTGTGTCTGTACAGGAAGCTGTGCTCATCCTGGAGCACGTAAACAGGCGGGGAACTGCAGCTCCAGAGCGTCTCATGTGGGTAAATCCTGCTCTTAGTGGGCTTCCTGTGCATCCTCGCGTACCCATTCGCTGCTGCCCAGGCTCCCTTTTGTCTGGAGCTCCCTGAGAAGGGCTGTGTGTGGGGTCTGGGCAGAGACCGAGTGCCTGCGTCTGAATTAATGGGACTCAGGAGCTCTTTGCACCTCTCTTTGCCCCCTCCACGTGCACAGAGATGAGTCAGGCCTGTTCAGTTCTGAATCACAGAATCGCTGGGGTTGGAAAGGACCTCCAAGGTCATTCAGTCCAACCCTCAACCAAATCCCACCGTGCCCACTAAGCCATATCATGAATTGCCATGTCTGCTTGGTTTTTGAACACCTCCAGGGATGGGGACTCCACCACTGCCCTGGGCAGCCCATTCCAATGCCTGACCACCCCTTCAGTGAAGATATTTCCCCAATATCCAACTTGAACCTCCCCTGACACAACCTGAGGCTGTTTCCTCTTGTCCTGTCTCTTGTTCCCCAGCAGCAGAGCCTGACCCTCAACTGGCTTCAGCCTCCTGTCAGGGAGCTGTAGAGGGCAAGAAAATTCCCCCCAAGCCTCCTTTTCTCCAGGCAGAAGTTACACTTCAAAAACTATTTAAAAGTTCTGATTGCTTATTTTTAATCACAACTTCTGCCCACTGCGCTTTGCTGTACACACCATAAAAATAGTTGGCATTTGACTTTTCCAAGGACTGAACATTGTGCAGAAACAGTTAAACCAGGCTGGGCTTGCAGGTTCTGGTCCTGCACAGCCCGACAGACCTGAGTCACACATTAAACTGGCTGAGCTCTGCCCGGGTCGAGGCCGTTGCTCACAATTGCTGCCTCGGTCTCTTTGAGTCTACAACTGAGGTAGAGCTTTGTTGACTTTAATCTCAGTTATGTTTCCTTGTTATTCTTTGCCATTTCAGAGAGCAACAAGGACTTGCAGTTTTGTTTCTCCTGTCTCTCTGTTCTCCTTTGACTCAGCCAAGGAGGGACTTGTAGAATTCTGTATTTTTTGGTGACGGGAATTGGTTTGCGCTGAAGGACCTTGAAGGTGAGGGGAGGGCAAGGAGAGACAGAGTTAATGCAAGTCAGGAGAGAGTGAGGATAAAAATAGCTCTGAACTTGTCAGTTTGGTCACTGGTGGCTGGGTTAGTCATCTGGCAGGCTGTGCTCCTGCTGCTCCAAGGGATTATTTTACAGCACTGAGAATTGACATAATTTCTGTAGAGGAGAGGGAGCGGGACGGCCGTAATGAGTGGGATACTGTCATCAGCACTTCTTTTGCACAGCAGCTGTTCTCTGTTTGGCCGCTGAATGTGGTCATTGTTGACTTTCCTTGTATACCTGCCAGGTTGTTAGGTGACTCACAGCACCAAGGTTCATGCACTTGGCTCCCAAATGCCTCCCTTTTCCTTGGTGGTCCTTCAGGCATGGAGCACCCACTCATTTTGTCATTTTCCTGATTCATCTCTGTTGCCAGAAGCCTGTTGGAGTAAATGTCCTGTTGCTCGGGGTGGGAAAAAAGGAAAGGGAAAGGAAAAAGGAAAGGGAAAAAAAAAAAGAAAAAGGAAGGAAGATTTGTGCAGATTGAGCACACCTCAAGGTGTGCTCCTGTAGTGGTACTGATATCTCAGTTTTCCTGGCCTCTGTTAAAATGTCCCTCCTTGTCCTATCCTGGGTTTGTGGTACTTAACACCTGTATACACTGCCCAAAGTTTCTGAACTTCCATGGGTTGTTTAGGGTGGAAATGTCCATTTTAAGGTTTTACACTTGTGCTGTGGGAGGGCTGGCCCCAGGAAGGGATCTCAGCACTTAAGGGGCAACAGAGCATATTCTGGTTTATGAGGAAACAACTGGTTTAACTTCTCCAGAATCCAAGGTGATGGGATCAGGGGCTAAACCAAAGTTGTATTCCCCAGGGGCTCGTGCTGTAGGGAACTCCTCACTCTCCACATCTGATTTTCACCCCTGGGTATCCCCGTCCTGTCCCTCAGTGCTTTGCTTCCATGCTGGTTTATGCTTCTCCCTTTCCATCCCTGGCTCCCTTCCACCTTCCCCCGTGCTGCCAATTGGCCAAGGTTTGGCCTGTGCTGGGACTTGTTTGGAGCTCCATTTGTGTTCCTGGTCAGCTCACAGCCTGTGCTCCCCTCCCCAGCTGCCAGGCAGAGGGATCTGCTCCAGCACCATCACTGTCCTCTATCCAACACCACCTTCCATGAATCCTGCACTCTGTAAGAGCTCCACTTCTGATGGGCTTGAGCAAGGATTGCAGAAGTTGTTGGTGATGTAGAGGAAGGAAGGAAGGGAGGGAGGATCTTGGGATGGGCAGGTTGGCTGTTGAGCCTGGCTTTGTTGAGGGAGAATGAGGAATGGCTTTGAGGGTGACTGAGCACAGGGAAAAAGGGAATTAGCTGGGTTTATGGCCATTCATGTGGTGTGAGAGCACAGTGTAATTGCCCCCAGGTGCACTCTAGGAGAAGAACTTTCATGTCTTCCCTTTTTTCCTTTTTTAGGGATGAATATTCTTCCTGTTTTGTGATATGGGAGTTCCTTCTTCTCTTTAGTTTCACTCTTTGTGTTTAAATTAAGGGAATATACCAAGAATTAAATGTCTCTGAAACCAGTGTTTCTCTGAAACATTTTCAGTTGTGAGAATGTTGAATATTCAGATCTCCAGTGGTCTAAGTCAGAAATGGAGGACTGGCACTCCAGGATTCTTCTCCAGCCCAGAACTTGGGCAGGACCTTGATTTGGTTTAAATTCTTTATTAATCTGGTACCTTCAGGAGCCTCCTGTTTCTCATGAACTTGAAGCTGCTTCTGTCTGTGAAGTATTTTGACAAGTGTTTTGTTTTTCTGTTCTTGCTCAGTGTCTCTGTGAAGCTGGGAAATGGCAGTGATGGGAATTGCATGCCAAGGAGCTCCTGATCCAGCCGTCAAGCACAAGAAGGAGCTCACGGCTGCCGAGGGGCTGAAAGAGACAGTGAGTGAAAAGCAGAGCAGTGTTTGCAAAGTAGAAGATTCGAAGAAGGTAATCTTTCACAGTCAGTGGAAAATCCTGAATGATGTAATCACCAAAGGAACAGCAAAAGAAGAAACAGAAGGAGGCTGTGCATCAATTTCTATTATTGCCCAAGCAGAATGTGAGTAGCAGGGCGGGCTGCGCTTCATTGAGAAAAAGGAATGTGTAACGAGGGATGAGATTTCACTCCCTCGGCGCTCCTGGAGAGCTGAGACCACATCTATTTGTAATCCCAAGTGGGGTGGAGCTGATGACACATCCCAGACTCTATTTAGGAAGCTCATGAAATCTCCTAATAATCTGGCAACATCCACTGAATAAAGCATAAATAACAGACCAGCATGAGGCCCATGCACCTTGACCAGTTCTGTGTCCTGTGGGTCACCTGTTCTTGGCTGACTTCTGAAAGGTGTTTAAAAGAGGGGACAAAGAGGAGGAAACCAAAGCAAGGCTGTCATCTGGGAAAGAGCTGGGGGATCAGGAGATAGCTGGGAAGCTTCCTAATTGTGGGGGAGGAAGAATGCAGTGTGGGTGGTGTGACATGACTGTGCAGTGATTGTCCAGATCACTCATTTAGCACAGTGGTAGAGCTGTTTAAGTCCAGTTGTTACTGGGAGAGACTTTGCCTGGTTTGAGACAAGTGATACCCTGTTTTCTTTCACACAGGTGAAAACAGTCAGGAGTTCAGCCCCACTTTATCAGAGAGATCCTTTATTGCGCACAGTAAACGTTACAGGTGAGAGACCTCTTAACACAAACACCCCTCTTCACTGCTGGGTCTGCTGACTTGTCCTTGTTCCAAATCACCCTGGCTCTCTGCACTTAAAATATTTTTCCAAAAGCACTCCTGTTGGAATTAGTTCTTCAGTCTGAGGCCTGGTAAGAATGTGTCTTTCCCAAAACATCTTCCTGTTAGGAAAGAATACAAGTTTAGGCACAAACCACTTGAAACACTTTGCATTGTCTTATATTCAATGCCTGCAGATTTACTGCCCTTGTAGCCTTCTGCCTCTGTTTCTGGATGGTCAAATCTGTTTTGAAATTACTGATTTTTAAAGATTCATAAACTTTATGAAGTAGAAGGATCCAAGGAGAAATTTTCAGTCTTTTTTAACTGAACTGTGCTGATGCTTTTGAAACTGTTACACCATCTGCTGAAAAGCTGTGTGAAACCTGGACTGCTGCTAGAAGGAGTCCTCAGAAAAGGGAACAGCTTAATTTCTTGGAAGGGTAAAAGGGGATGAGAGAACCTTTGCTTAATGACAGCATCAGCAACAGAAGTTGTGAACACAGAGAAGCTGGAACTGGTAAAAGGGACAGTGACACTTGTGGTGGACAAGGGAAGGCCTGGGAATTGCTTTTCTGGAGTCACCTGGGAGTGAGCTGTTTGTTCTTCGTGAAGAATATCTTCCTGTTTGGGGCACCTACTGGGTCTTTCTTAAGCACTGGAGCCCTGTCAGGCAGCCCCAGCACCCTGAAATGGGCAACTGAGGTACAGAATTAGGTGCTGCCTGTTTCCTGGTGGCTTCAGACACCTTGTGGGGTGTGTGGTTTGACACTGCCCAGTGGCTTTATGATGTTGTCCCATGAACCATCTGAAGAAGTGTGAAGTGCCTCATTTCTGAGGGGTTTTATGTGGGTTCTGGGGTTGTCTGGGATGCACACCAGCTGTGTGTTCAGGCTCAAGGCACTGTGCTGATGCCATCAGCCAGAACTCTACTTGTGGCATCTTTTAGCACTGACACATCAGGAAAAGATGGAGAGAGCAATGCTGGCTGTGCCCTGCATCACTGATCAGGAAAGGCAGAAGAATGTCTCAGAACTGTTCTGAGTCAATGGAACAGTCAAATTGCTTCATTTGAAGATCAAAAATCCTGTTTTCTTTTAGAGCTTAATTTAAAAAATCTAACTGCTCTGATTGGTATTGAATTATAGAATCACAGAATGTTTGGGTTGAAAGGAACCTTAGAGACCATCTCTTTCTGACCCTGAGTAACTGTAGGCAAATATCCCTCTTGAGAGTTCATCTCTTTGTGCAGACCGCAGCTGGAGTGTTGTGTATATCTGTGCATTCCTAGAAATCATGTTGTAGTGTTGAGCTTTACAAGCCAGCATATTTTGGCTTTTTGAAGCTGTTTTATTCGAGTGCACTTAGACATCCCTTTTCTCTGTGCAAAGCTCTTTTCCTTCAAAGTAGAGCAGGTGTTGATATTATGAATGCATTTATTAATTTTAGTAATATTTTAAACTAGATTGCATTTATACATCATCTCTGTGTCCACTAGAAATCACCCACAAACTGTCTCAGAGCAGCCTGCAGACATGCAGTGCTTCTCCCTCTACTTTGCTATGTTCAAAAAAGAGACATACAAGAGAGCTGGAGAGGGACTTGAACAAAGGAGCTGGAGTGACAGGACCAGGGGGAATGGCTTCCCACTGCCGGAGGGCAGGGTTAGGTGGGATATTGGGAAGGAACTTCTCCCTCTGAGGGTGGTAAGGCCCTGATCCAGATTGCCCAGAGAAGCTGTGGCTGCCCCTGGATCCCTGGAAGTGTCCCAGGCCAGGTTGGACAGGGCTTGGAGCCACCTGGGACAGTGGGAGGTGCCCCTGCCCATGGCAGGGGGTGGCACTGGATGGGCTTTGAGGTCCCTTCCAACCCAAACCATTCTGTGACTGTATGCTCCAGTCTCATTGTTCTTCCGGAATTTGTAAACCCTGGGACTCTTTAATGTTTTGCTTCCCCCACACCCCTCCATTTCTTTTATACAATGCCAGAGGTGCTGCTGTGCCTGGACCTTGAACTTACCCCTATTAGAAGGCAAGATGTTGTGTTTTAGTTCTCTGTTCTTTGACTGTCCGGAGGCAGAATTGCCAATTCTCTTTCTGTGGGTCAGAGGTGTCACCTGAGCTGTGCTTCCCCTGTCACATCTCAGAGCCCTGCTGTGTTCTGGTTTCCAGCAGCCGCTCGGACAGTCTCGATCAGATCCCCAACAATGTGGCCCATGCCACGGAGGGGAGGATGGCACCCACCTGGAGGGGGAGGCACCGGGGCAGGGCCAAGAAGAAACGGCACAAGAAGAGATCCAAGCTGAAAGGACAACCTGTGGCTGCTGGCAGGAGAAGTCCAAGAACTCCAGAACAGGAGAGCTGCACCCCAATTCCTGTCCAGGTGAGAATCTTCAACCTTCCTTTTATACTGTCCCTACAAACTCCTAACAGCTCTTGGGTGAATTTTGGGTGTCTATACTGAGGTTCCTGCTCAGCTGTTTGGTTTTGTTTTCTAGGAGGATGAATCACACCAAAGTACTCTTTACAGAAACAGTTTTTGGGTTCCTGAATTTAACAAGGACTTGGGCTATGATCCACTGTCTTTTGAGAAGCCTGACAGAGTTCTGTCCACGGGCAAACTCCATTCCCCAAGGAGTCAATACAAAACTGAACTGCACAAGCTGATCAGCCCTATTCAGTGCCTTAATCATGTTTGGAAACAGAGGGATACTGTTCCCCAGCCTGAGACTCTCCATCCTTTTCCTTACAATATCCTTCCCCCCCATTTCCCACATGTGGACAATCCTCTCCATGCCATGAAGCGGAATGCTCTGGACACGTACTTCCATGGTGACCTCAGCTATCAAGACAGTCGCTTCTCTGGCCTAAACCTAGAATACAATTTCACCAAATGCATCAACCAGTCTGTGCAAACCAGTTCAGACAAGCTTTCTGTGGAAGAATATTTGGTAGATGCCTTGAAGGGGAGCGTGAGTTTTGGTGAACCGCAAAATTTAGCCAGCCTGGCCAAGACGTGGAGAGGAGGTGGGCTGGAGCCGAAGGAACAATTCCATGAAGCGAGTGAAAATGAAGGCGTGCTGCTGAACGAGGTGATCTGAGCCACACGCTGGGCTGTGGGAGGCAGCGTTTCTCCTGGGCTCTGGGAGAAGGATAATCTGCATCCATGTGCTTGCTTCTATAACTGCGATTTCTCAATGGTTCTGGATCTGGTTGATGCTGTCAGATAACGGTGCAGAGTTGTTTTCTGCAGGAATTAAAGCCCTATCTGTCTCAGACTGCTGGCTCCATGCTGTGCTCAGTTACCAGATATGCAGGCCTGTCTCTGAGCAGTGGTTCTGTGCTTAGTCAGTCTTCAACCATGTCCTCTGCTTGCTGGGGAAGAGCCCAATCCGTTCAGCCAGGCTGCAATATTTATTGGCTCTGGATGAGCTGGACTGTGACACAAACCAGGGCTGGGTAGAAGGGGAGGTGCAGGAGGCCAGTCTGTGCCTCTGCTGGGACCAGCAGCTCCTGCAGTGTCCCTTGGCAAGACAGGGCCTGGGCACAGAAATGCATTTAGATCCTAGAGACATGATTCACTTCTTCTGAATTCAGTTCTCTCTCAACACCTTAAAGTCCTCCTGGAGGACTTCCCTGGGATCAGGGAACCTGATCAGTATGGACTGTGGAGTTCAGGGTGTCCCTTACCTGCCTGAACATGTTCACACTGACAACTAAGGCACAGTCTCCATCTACTGACTGCAGAAAAGCTTTAACACAGTGTCTGCATTTAGTCACGGGAATCTGGGTTTGTTGTAGGATTTAGCTTTGTAGTCATGTCCTCCATGAGAAGGGAGGAACACGGAGCTCCAAAGCCATCCAGATCCCTTTCTGTACAACAGTGGGGTGCACTCTTTTAGATCCAACAGAGCCCACAGAAATCAAGTAGGTTGATCCTCTATGGTTTCGTCTCAAGCTTGTGACAGAAATAATCTTGTACTGGGATTTCTAGAGAGGTGCTGTGGTATCTGTCCTCGTGCTGCTTCTGAGAATGTTGATCTCTGTCTGTGCAGCTCAAGGTTTAAGTGTCTCTTTCCTTCATCTTGTTTTTTATTTGGACTTCCAGAAGCTGAAGCCGGTGGATTACGAGTACCGAGAAGAGGTTCACTGGACCAAGTGCCATGGTTCCTTGGGCATTGGCTCTTTTGGGGAAGTGTACAAGATAGAGGACAAGCAGACAGGATTTCAGTGTGCTGCTAAGAAGGTAATTCTGTGTGAGAGAAGGGGGGTCCTGGCACAGGAAAGCAAATGGAGAAAAATCTCTTCCCAGGTCCTCTTTAGGACCTTGTTGTACAGTCACAATGAAGCGCTGCTCTTGTGTCCAAGGCAAAACTTCAGGCTGATGGCAGAGAGAGAAGCAGGTGGAGGACCTGTATGTGCACAGGCGTCAAGCTCTCCAGCCAGAGATAAGTTCATTTGGCTTTAAAGCGTGCTGGAAGGGATCCTGAGTGCTGAGGCAAGAGGAGAGATTTCTGAATGATTTTGAGTGACTGTGGGGGAGCAACAGCCATGTGGGTTGTCTGTTATCTAACTATTCTTATCTCAAACCGTGTCTGGGGTAAATGGTTACATGGCAGGTGTTTATTTCCCTGTTGAAGAAGGAATAAAGTAGGAAAAACCCAAGGCAGTCAGTTGGCTGTGAAAACAGAGCTTTCATCTCCTCGGTGTCAGCTGCAGTGCTGGCACATTGTTCTGAGGTAGTGCTGTTCCAGAGGCAGCAAAGGATGTGTGTTTTTCCAGAAGTTGGCACTATAATCTGTTGTACTCCAGGATGTGCCACTGTCACACGCTGTAGGAAGTGTGTGGAATATAGCCTGGATCAGGGTATGGAATTGTAGGCTGCCATGGAAGTCTCAGGCATGCAGACAGAGGGATAATGCAAGGAGATGAGGAAAATGTAAACTATTTTATTTGAACTTACACTTGAATAGTTTCATCACCCCTGTGAACTGATGTTTCTCACATTGCTTCACTAGAAAACTTCAACAAGCATGTGGGAAGTGTTTGTCTTGAGTACAAAAATATTACGTGCAAAAAGAACCGTAACTTTCATTTTTCAGTTTAAAATGTCCATTTTTCCCCATTTACACAGGGCTCAGCTTGCTGTGCTCCCTGTGGAAACATGTAAGTGGCAAGGCAAGCCAGTGTGTGTATTTCTTTAACCATTTCAGTTGTCAGCTATAGAAACAAACATCTTTCAAGCATGTAGAAAATTAATTCCTATTCTACATCTTTACAGTTCAGGTGTGAAATTTAGTGGTGACACAACCAGCCTGTTTCCTGTCAGTGTGTAGCTATTTAAATGTATTATCCATGTGGCAAATCCACAGTCTTGGGAGAAATAGCTGTTCCTTGTGGGGTGTATTTTCAGGAAGGAGGGTGGTTGTGCTGAAAAGGGAAACATGAAAGTAGGAGAAGCTGAAGTCTTTCAAAATGTCATTTCCCCCCCCTAATTATGGAAGAATAAATGATGCCTCTTTATATCAGAAATGCATATTCTTACATCACACCCTGAAAGCAGAGTTCTAACATGCAAATTGGATACTTCTCTATGATCTATTGAATTTTCCATGAGTAACTGTCTCCAATTCCTGCTGCCTGCCTGTGAGAGGAGGGCACTACCTCACCTTCTTTCACCAGACTCAGTGTTGGAAGCACCTGCTCTCCAAATTCTTGAGATGAAAGAAAACCAGCTATAGCTGGATTGCTGACAGTGAAGAAACATGATGCATCTTTTTCCCACCAGAATCTTCATGACTCATGTTTTCCTTCTGGACTTCAGCAAATTCTTGTTTTATTTAGTTTGGCTGAACTTAAAGAATAAAGTTTTTCTTTAACCATTTTCAGGAGGAACACCACCTAAAAAGGTGATCATGCAGATCACTGCTTGTGGACATATTTTGTGTTCCCTCCTGCTTTGGGGGAATTGAATTTTTGCCAAGTTTTGCACCATCCCCTGGTGGTTTTTTTCCCCTCTTTATAAAAGCAGAATGTTCAGTTGTCAGAATTGTCTTTTTACTGAGACAGAAATTACCTTCCTCCTGAAGGGTACCAGTCCTCAGCTGTGATCTGGAGTTATTGCAAGCTGGCATCTTTTGTGATGGATCTTCACTTTCCTTAGACATTGAGGGTTTATCATCCCGAGTGTTTCCACTTCTTGCTGCATGCACCGAGTTCTGATAAGGAACATCACAGAATCAAGTTTGGGAAAGATGTCCAAGACCATCAAGCCCAATTAACCCATCCTTGTGCCTCTGCTGTCACACAGCCACCAGAGAGGGACAGTTGTGTCAGGATCCATCCCAGGAATTGCTCAGTGCCTCTGCTGTCACACAGCCACCAGAGAGGGGCAGTTGTGTCAAGATCCATCCCAGGAATTGCTCAGTGCCTCTGCTGTCACACAGCCACCAGAGAGGGGCAGTTGTGTCAGGATCCATCCCAGGAATTGCTCAGTGCCTCTGCTGTCACACAGCCACCAGAGAGGGGCAGTTGTGTCAAGATCCATCCCAGGAATTGCTCAGTGCCTCTGCTGTCACACAGCCACCAGAGAGGGGCAGTTGTGTCAGGATCCATCCCAGGAATTGCTCAGTGCCTCTGCTGTCACACAGCCACCAGAGAGGGGCAGTTGTGTCAGGATCCATCCCAGGAATTGCTCAGTGCCTCTGCTGTCACACAGCCACCAGAGAGGGGCAGTTGTGTCAGGATCCATCCCAGGAATTGCTCAGTGCCTCTGCTGTCACACAGCCACCAGAGAGGGGCAGTTGTGTCAGGATCCATCCCAGGAATTGCTCAGTGCCTCTGCTGTCACACAGCCACCAGAGAGGGGCAGTTGTGTCAGGATCCATCCCAGGAATTGCTCAGTGCCTCTGCTGTCACACAGCCACCAGAGAGGGGCAGTTGTGTCAGGATCCACCCCAGGAATTGCTCAGTGCCTCTGCTGTCACACAGCCACCAGAGAGGGACAGTTGTGTCAGGATCCACCCCAGGAACTGCTCAGTGCCTCCCTGTTTTGCAGGTGCAGGTGGAACACTTCCGTGCCGAGGAGCTGACGACGTGCGCGGCCGTGACGAGCCCCAGCGTGGTCCCCCTGTACGGCGCCGTCAAGGAGGGCCCCTGGGTGACCATCTTCATGAAGCTGATGGAGGGTGAGGAGGGGACAGCACCATGGAAGCACCACTGGCACTGTCCAGTGCACGTTGACCTCCTCTTCCTCCAGCCCCAATCTGAATCTGTTAGTTCCTCGATGCATCCGGAATATTCCTGGTGTGAATTCCCAAGTGGGGTGGGATGGGTGTGTGTAGTCCCTGCAATGGGCTTGCTGTGGGGGGAATCATTCCCAGTCCTGCCTTGCTCCAGTTCAAGGTGTCTCTTTTTCCCAGTAGAACACAGCTGGGGCTGGTTTGTGCTTCCTGTTGATTTGCAGGGCACCACGTGGAGCACAGTGCTCTGGAAAAGGGGATAGTGTCTAAGCAAACCTAGATGATTCCATCGCCTGGTGCTCTTTTTCTGGCCAGAACCATGGGAAACAGGCTGTGAAGAATGAGCTGGTGGTCAGTAACACCTAGAAATGCCCGTTCTGATCACAGAGCAGTTGCTTTTGCTCCAAACCACCACTGTTAAACTGACACTAAGCAAAAAACCTTATGAACAAGGTCTGTTTTTGTGGGCAGCAAAAACTCTGGGAATAAACAAAAGGAACAGAGCCATGTGTGGAAGATAAGTGCTGTCAGACCTGGATCTCATTTTTTCAGTGGAAACAACCAGGAATGCTGATGATGCTGGGGAGAATTTAAAGATAAGCTAACATGGACTCCCTGGATTCCTTTCTAGGTGGCTCATTAGGGCAGCTCATTAAACAGAGTGGCTGCCTGCCAGAGGACAGAGCCCTCAGCTACCTGGGCCAGGTGTTAGAGGGTCTGGAATATCTTCATGCTCAAAACATTCTCCACGGAGATGTCAAAGGTAGGAAAGTGTTTGAAGTACCTTGTTCTTCTCTTTTTCTTAGAAGATGCAAACTGCTTGGAGATTAAATTATGGGATTACTTACTAAAGTTATGGGATCTGCTTACTAGATTTTCAGATCTATGTTTGAAATTAGAGTTTCCCTTGGTTCTAGACTGCTGGGAATATCATATTTGTCACCTCTTCCTGTCACCCCCTGGGTCTGCCAGGCTGTTTGCCCAGGCTGCCCCACCACTGGGCTACAAGAATCTCCAGGGCAGGTAATTGGTGATTTATAAGTAGAGATAATTACAGCTCTGTACTTACTTAAGCCACTGACACTCCACAGGTGAAATAAACCCTTTGGGCTTAAAAAACTGTAGTTCTGTGTGCTTTTGGCTGTTTTTCCCATCTCCTAATCCAGAGGTGCTAATGGAACCCTTCTCGTTGGCAGCGGAGAACGTGCTGCTGTCGGACGATGGGAGCAGGGCTCTCCTGTGTGACTTTGGCCACTCTGCTCACCTGCACCCCGACGGGCTGGGAAAGTGCTTGGTCACAGGTGAGGCTTTGCTGCTGCTCTTCTGAAGAATTGCCCCTCTGACTCATTCCTTCTCGTGAACATTTACATGTGGCTGATTTGCAAGCAACTGCATTTTCCAGGCTGAGCATTGCTCAGGGTGTCTGGTTTATTGGTATTACTGTGAGGCATCCCACTGACAGCCAAAATGACCCTAAGTTTGGGAGGTGATGGTCCTTATCTCCCAGGCTAGAAGGGGTTTTGTAAGATTATGTCAGCATGCTGCATTCAGTGTTTTGTCCCTACAAGAAACCACACTGAAACTTTAAAATCCTACTCTGACTTGTCATTTAACCTCATTAAATAGTGGGGAAGAGTCCTGACCTCCACTAAAGCAAAATTCCTTTTTTTGACAATTAAACTTAACAGTGCTTCTTCATGCAGCTGTTGAAAGAGAAGGGTATGTTTTCTAACATCAGGCTCATGTTTTGCCTCCCAGATTTGCTTGAAAGTCAAGTTTAATCCCTGTTCTGTGTATAAGGGATGGGTCTGAGAGGGAACAGCTTCTAAGAGCACACAGTGCTGCTTTTTGGGTTAAGGTGGAGCCTTTCCACTATGGAGAAAAGCTGGGTGAGCTCAGATTGTTCAGCCTGGAGAAGAGAAGGCTCAGAGGAGACCTCAGAGCCCCTTCCAGTGCCTAAAGGGGCTCCAAGAGAGCTGGAGAGGGCCTTGGGACAAGGGCCTGGAGGGACAGGACACAGGGAATGGTTCCCAGTGCCAGATCAGTGGAAGTTAGATGGAATATTGGGAAGATGTTATTCCCTGTGAGGGTGGGGAGGCCCTGGCCCTGGTTGCCCAGAGAAGCTATGGCTGCCCCTGGATCCCTGGCAGTGTCCAAGGCCAGGTTGGACAGGGCTTGGAGCACCCTGGGATAGTGGGAGGTGTCCCTGCCCATGGCAGGGGGTGGGACTGGGTGATGTTTAAAGTCCCTCCCAACCCAAACCATTCCATTCTATGAAGGTGACAGGTCTCTCACTTCAGCTGAAAAGAGAGGGGTTCTGCCTTAGGCCTCCCAGCAGTGGCATTGGAGCAGTTCCCTTGCCTGCATGCAGTGAGCTTTGTCCTGGATGGTTTTAGGGAACTACGTGCCTGGCACAGAGACCCACATGGCCCCGGAGGTGGTGATGGGGAAGCGCTGTGACTCCAAGGTGGACGTGTGGAGCAGCTGCTGCATGATGCTGCACATGCTCAACGGCTGCCACCCCTGGACCCAGTACTACAACCACCCCCTGTGCCTGAAGGTGAGTGACCCAGCCTCTCTGCAGTGCCAGGCAGGTGAGCTGCCAGAGCTTGTTATTCCTGGCCAGAGAGCACTCGCCTCGGGATGGATGGCTGGGAGCCAGCTGGGCATCTGACAGGATGCCAGCCTTGCTTTGGGAGCTGAGCATTACCTGTACCTGCTCTGCTTGGGCTGTTCTTCTCTACCCTGCTCATGACTTGGGTGTGACTTTTGAGCCATTCAGCTGTAGTAAAATTACTGTTCAGGTCTCATTTAATGCTTTCATTTCAGTTGGAAACGCTCTTGGGGTGGGAAGAACCTTCCTGAAATCAAATGAAGCCTCTCTGGTCTAACCTCTTTCACTTCCTGTTTGTTACACAGATCGCTAAAGAGCCGCCTCCTCTGAGGGAAATTCCACCTTCCTGCAACCCTCTCACTGCTGAGATTATTAAGCTGGGCCTGGAGAAGGAGCCTCTCCACAGGGCATCTGCATCGGAGCTCAAAACTAAGACCAGTGTGGCCTTGGAGGAAGGTAGAAATGTCCTGATGTAACTGATGTAGCCGAACCTTCATATTCCCGCTGGGAGAGCTGCTGGTTCTGTTCCTTTGGGAAGCACCAGCCTGTTTCATTGTCCAGTATACCATTTTCACAGCATTGATGCATATTTTGGGTTGATGGCTTTTGTCTGCAGCCGAGTGTTTGTCACCCAAATAAATGATAATTTCCTGTGTGCTGTCACATGCTCTTCTTCCTTCTCTGCTGAAGGAGCTGAGCTCTCTGCGGGTTTGTTCAGGTGCTGTGCCTGGGCTCCTGTCAGCTGCACCTGAGCCTGGTGTGCAGCACAACTGCAGCAGAGGTTTCTTGCATCCTTGGCTGTAACTCATACTTGTGGGTCAGTCTTCCCTCTGACACCATCACTAATGTATTTCAACTTAATCCTGCTGAGTGGTTCTGTAATACAGCAAGAATTTGTGGAGGTGATCTGGTTTTATCTTTTGAGGAAGCTGGGCATTTTACAGCAAATACACTTCAGAAACTCCTACAGCAAAGGAAAACTTTTACCTCTTTTATTGCTTTCTTTGATAATGTTTGTATCCTTTGTTTTTTGTAGTGGGAGGTGTGAGAAGCCCCTGGAAGGGTGAATACAGAGAGCCCAGACATTTATCTTTGAACAAAGAAAACAGTGCACAGACGTCCCTGTCCCCCACAGTGAGCCCAGTTTCTGAGACTGCTTCTGACCCAAAACTGTCAGTCAAAGTTTCCTGTGCCAGCCCAGTCCTGCCACCTCCATCTCTGGAGCAAACAGAGGAGGTCGAGGGAACCCACTGGAATGAGGGCAAGGACTTACCTGAGAGCTGTGATCCCCCTCCTCTCTCCTCGACCCCTCTGCCCCTGAAGAGCTGCAGCCACGTGGAAAGAGCCACAACCATTTCAGAGCAAGAACTTCAGCAGCTGGAAATTGGTGAGCACGGGGCTGGGGGAGGAATTCAGCTTTTTTTTTTGCTTTAGAGCAGGATAAAAATACAGCTGCTTTCTCTTGGTCTGTTGACAGTTATTTTCGGGTTTTCAGCTCGGATGTCATTTTGCTCATAGCTCCTTTCTCGTTCCACAAATTGCTCAACCTTCCTTTAAATGACCAAAACTAATAGTTCTTAACCAATTAAATGTGCCACAAAGGTAGTGAACAGAACTTCCTTCCTCCTGAACAGGGGGGAACCTTCTGAGAGAGGTGCAGGAACCTCTTAGAAAACAGCCTGTTTCAGACTTGTGCTTATTTGCCCTGTGTAAACAGTGTCAGAATTCCAACTTCATCTGGAATTTTAGGTTCAAACATCTTTTTTTTTTTTTTTAAATGAGGTAAGCCAGGCTAAAAATAAAGGGATGGCACATGTCAAGCAAAGCAGTACAGTTAAAATCAGCCTGCAACTCTTTTGTTCTGGGCATTGGAAATCCTACAGCCACCAGCCAAGGAATCTGGTTACCAACAGCAATCCAGAGTTTGAAAACCAGCAGTAAATTCGGTGTGGAAATCAGTGATTTGTCCAGTTCCACTGCCCCAGTATAACTCTGCATTTCACTTTTTTTTTTTTCCTCCCAAATTTTCTAGTCTTTTTAAGTGAATGGAAAGTTTCAAGTTAGGAAGAAAGTGGTTTGAATTGTAACTGTGTCAGGAAACTGAGGAGTGAGGAGTTTTAGGGGCTGCTGATGGGCAGCTTCTTTCTCAAATGGCTTTGGGTCTCAGCAGCATTGTAAGAGCTGGTTATATATGGGATATCTGGATATTATCAGGAATATTTGCAGTGTTTGTAAGTCCTTGTATCCAGATAAGGGAGTACAAGCATCCAGATACTGGTGAGAGCTGAGTACATGAGTTTGACCTTTCCCTGATAATGTGGATGGATCTAGATTGACATCTCACAGGAGATATAACGGGCAAGAGCTGGGAAATTTTGGGTGCTATTTTGCATGTTGTTGCACAATCCACCTCCTCTTGGCTCAGTTTCCCTGTGTCACAGTGCTGCCTGTGGCCTCTGCACAGCAGAGTTGTGTGTTGGGTTTTGCTGGCACCAATGTGAATATTCATTAAATATTGCTGAAGAAGCTTTGGCTGTTAATTGCAGAGCTGTGATTAGAGCAGGGAGGCATGGAAGGAAACACTGGAAATGTCTCTCTTCTCTTCCTTTTGCTGCAGAGCTGTTCCTGAACAGCCTTTCCCAGCCTTACTCTCTGGAAGAACAAGAGCAAATGCTTTCGTGCCTCAGCATCGACAGCCCCTTTGTGTCAGATGCCAGTGAGAAGGTGAGTGGGGATGGATGGGGGTGGCTGGCTGACCCCCCCTCTGGAAAACTGGGAGCTGTGACCAATGGAAATCTGGAGTTTCTCACCTTTGCTGCTGCTTTTTGACACCCAGTTTGCTGGGGAGCACCTGGGAAGAAAACTTTGCTCATGCCTAGTGGGGTGTTGAGGGCTGTAGCTGTGCTTTGGTTCCCTATCCAGCACAGATCCTTTCCTCCTGTGCTGTATCCTCCCTGGAAGCTTCAAGTGTGTGGACATGGAAAATCTCAGCAGCCTCAACCATTTCTGTGCAGGAGAAGAGAGCTGGGGAGGCAGTGATGGAAGTAGGAGCTGCACCAAGCAGCTGTGCAGGGTCTTCCTGGCCATGGCCACCAGTGGGAAGTTTAGGGAAAGACCAGGAGAATCGGACAGGAAAACAGAGACCCAAATGTTGGATATTCATTCCCAGCCTATGGATCTATTCTCCATGGACTTATTTTAACCCATTGATACTAATGAATACATAGTCCTAGATATTTAAATGCAAATTTCAATTAAATTGGTTTGCTCTCTCTGGTGTTCCTAAGGTAGGGAATACCAGCGAGGAACTCTGAATGAGCCTTGTTGGACCAGGGGAGGACAAAAGCCCTTCCATCACAGTTTTCAAAGACACTGAGTCCCAAATTTGTGCAGCCTGGCATCTGCAGCAGTCAGTTCTGATTGGGAGCAGCTTTGTGTCCTATTTTTGTCTCTCTTCTCAGTCTTCCAGTGCTTTTTGAGGAGGACTGAGGGAGTTCTGCACAGCTCAGCTGTTGACACACGGTGTGCAGTGTGGGATCTGACTCTGCTTGGTTTTCCCCACTAATACCTACCCCATACATTTAACTCGACTTTTGGCTGGTACAGACCACTGTGCTGGTGTTGTCAGATTGACTGGGACAATACAGACCCTTCCCAACAGTGCAGCAGCACTGTAGTTGGTTTTGTGCAGTTAATTGTTTTTCCTGTGTGTTTCTAATGTCAGTAAGTGACAAATATTTTAACTGATGCTTAATTCTCCTGCCAGTTGGTACAACCCCTCTTTTCTCACCCAGCTCTTCAGCTCGTTATTCATTTAACTATTGAGAATGTCTGATAATGTCTGCACACTGTTGCACTGCTGTTCATTCCCTTTCCCAGATGGCACAGAAATGTTGACTAACTCAGGCCCAACCTTAAATCCCTCTGCATTTCCACCTTTTTCCTCCCGACCTTATTTTAATGCTCATCTCCTGCCAGCTCATTTTCTTTCAGAGCCTCAGGCAAACTTGTGCTTACTCCTGCAGAACTCCATGAAGGCTTCTCACAGCTTGAGGGACACCATGAGCTCTGGGATCCATTCCTGGAACAGCCAGGCAGACGGGCAGAGCTGCAGCTGGAACAACCTGCTGAGCCGCAGCCGGCACACGGACACCCCCAGCTACTTCAACGGTGGGTCTGCCTTTCCACACTTGGGATAAATGGCCAGGAATCTTCTCTCACTATCTAGAGGGGCTGCATATGGAGTTTTTGAGCTCCTTTTATCCTTCAGTTGCTGTGCCAGCACAGACCCCCCTAAAGATGGGTTGTGAGGAGGCCAGTCTGCCCCATTCGCAGATGGGTGGAAGGCACTGGGTCTGCACAGTAAAATCCAGGGAAGTTCCTGAACACACGGAGCCTCTGTGCCCTGCCTTATGCAGCTTCTATGTGCAAGGACTGTTTTATAACTGCAAACAGCTACCCAGAATTTTGAGGGCATATTGTGCAAATTAATCCATCACTTCATCTGCTTTCTAGCTAAATGCAGCTCTGCTCTGTGAGTCATTGCTGTCTGCAGCAAGCTCCATGCTCAGCAAAAGACCTACATAAATTAAATCCTTAATGACAAAAATGAGTTTTTCCCCATGTGTGTGTGCCTTGTCAGTCAGTTTGGCTGTGGACTGCGAGGTCCTCGTGGCTCAGCAGAAGTTAAAGAATCTCTTGTGCATTCCAGGAGTGAAAATCCAGATCCAGTTGCTAAGTGGAGAAAATTTGCACATCAGGGATTTCCACAGGACGAAGGTGGGAGACATTGCCACAGGGATAAGCAGCCAGGTGAGACACAGAGTGGGAGTTCAGTGCATCATTTCAGGAACAATTTCTTCCCTACTGCAATCTCATAACCCCTGAATGCCAGGGAGACAGACCCAGGAGTCATTCAGGGATCCTTAGGACAGCTTTAGAAGCAGAACCTCAGTGCTGCTGTTGTGTGTGGTCCCAGAGGATGTTTTCTGAATCACAGAATCATTAAGGTTGGAAAAGACCTCCAAGACAGGAAGTCCAACCTTTGACCAAATCCCACCATGCCCACTAAACCATATTTCCAAGTGCCACATCTACTCATTTTTTGAACCTTTTCAGGGATTGTGATTGCACCACTGCCCTGGGCAGCCAGTTCCAATGCTTGTCCACTCTTGCAGTGAATAAATTTTCCCTAATATCCAGCCTAAACCTAGTATCAAACCTGAATTGTAAGCCAGTGCCTATTGTCAGAGTGACCACAGGGATCTATATCTTAGAAAGCACCTGTGCTGCAGCTTAAAAAACCCTTCTCCTCAATTATAAACTCTTCCCCCTCTCCCTAAAGAATCACTCTATGGCTTTTTCATCATGAACAGTAGCAGCAGCTCAGGGAAAGGAGCTGTGTTTGGCTGGGGTGCTTCCAGCTTGTTCTGTTGGAGATGTTGGCACACTGCTGTGAACCTCACTGTGGGCTGCTTTGGCTGTTCCTGAAAGGAGCTCCAGAGTGTCTGTGGGACTGTGACTCATCTGAGTGTAAAATGGGATCGTCTCTAAAAGATGTTGCACCAGGCCAGAAAAGGTTCTGGTGGTGTTGGTTCTCTCTGGGTTCTGTTCTTGTGGAGATCACAAAACAAAATACCTGGAGAGGAGCTCATGTGCCCAAACATGAGCAGCTCAGGGCCCCCCAACCACAGCCCAGAGCTCGGGGAGGCACTTTGGCAGCAGGGTGGGCACTGCCCAGTCCAACTCCGAGGTATTTCCTTATGAGAGGAGTTCAGGATGTTCCTGCCAAGCATGAGCCCGTCCCTGGGAGCTGTTCTTGTGCTGGGAGGCGGGGTGTGCTGGAGGGCATGATGTTCTGGAGGAGACTCGCAGTGCCACTGAGCTCTGTGTGCTCTGCCCCGCAGATCCCCGTGCCTGCCTTCAGCCTGGTGACCAAGGAGGGGCAGCCCGTGCACTACGACATGGAGGTGCCTGACTCTGGCATCGAGCTGCAGTGCACGCTGGCCCCCGACTGCAGCGTCAGCTGGGCCTGGCGCGTCAAGCACGGCCAGCTGGAGAACAGGCCCTGAGGCCCCCCCGCTTTGGAGGTTTGCACCTTGTGTGAGGAAGGAATTGCAAAAGCTTCTGACCTCCCCTGCCGTGGAGCACCCGGCGCAGTGGCTGCTGTTTGTGCTGCAGCAGGATCACAGCTCACTGCCCTCGGGCCTCACTTCTGTTGGCTGTTCTGATCCACTTCCAAGACATGTCCTGAGCTTAGACATTCCCCAGGACAGTGGGAATTGCTTGGTTTGGGTGTGTTAGAGCTTGAGAATGGTAGGTGGAAATTCCTTGCTTTTCAGAGGAAGAAGGTTGTGCTTTTCAGGAGAGCAGGGGGATTGGGTGAGAACTCTTGCTCTTGCTCCGAGGTGAGGTCGGTCGTTGCTGGGCTTGCCCAGAGGAGGAGGTTGGGTGCCCTCGGTGCAGCTGGGGTTAGTTGTGCCGAGGGGAGCTGGCTGACTTCCTTCCAGCTGGAGGAAAAACCATTTCTGTAGGCTCTGGGGAGCATCGTCTCCACCTCAAGCCTTTTGCATGGGGAGAATCGACAGCAGTCACTGGCTGGTTCTTGGTTTCACCTCCCACCCTTCCCGCAGTCGCTTCCTTCTTGAATCAGAAAAGAACTTTGTTCCCAGAAAGAGCTTTGCTTGCAGCTCCCACCTGCAGGTCTCGGAGGAGCTGGCACTCTCTCTGGTGTCCCTGGCAGGCAGGGCAGGAGGAGGGTACGGAATTCCTTGGTGGGAGGGTGGAGGGGTTGTTCCTCCATCCTGTTCCCACCTCTGATGTGGGACTTCGGGTGCACTGTCTCATCCTTGGAGGGGGAAGGGACATCAGCTCTGTCAGCTGTGACAGGGCTGAATTTTACTGCAGTTTATAAAAATCTCCCTCCCAGCTCCCAATTCAGCCCAGTGCCCCAGTTCTGTGAGCTCAGCCTGGCCTCACGAGGCTTCCCACTCCTCCTCTCACGTCAAACTGAGTTCACTGAGTGGGATGGGCAGCTGGGCCCAGAATGCCTTAAGCTTTGAAATGTTTTTTTACTGATTTGTGAATGTTTGAAACATACTGAAACCTCACAGGTCAAGTTCAGGTGGGTGGGTGTCATTCGACCATCTCCATCCCAGAACAGATCCCGAGGGAGCTGTGAGCTCTGAGTGTGCTTGTTCAGGGCTGCTCCAAGGCCCAGCACACCTGGAAATCACAGTCCCTCCCTGTGGCTGTGGCTCTCCCAGAGCTCTGTGGCTGCCTCTGAGCAGGGGCTCTGCATCCAGTCTGGGCAGAGAAACAGCTCCCAAAAGCCAAGGTGGGCTCTGCCAGATCCGTGCTGGGCTGGGAGACACAACGGGGCAGGAATGCTGGCAGTCTTCCCAAGGGAAGTTCACTTAGAAAAGAGCTGGGAAAAGCTGAACTCCCTTTTTGAGGAGCAGCACTCCTTAAACAATGGATGCTCTTTCCCTTTGGTCTCCCAGAATAGGGGCTGGTTTTGCTCCACCAGACAGTGACATCCCTGGTCAGAAAACTCACGTTGTGATGTAATAAATAAGTGGAACTCACGAAGCAAAATGAAACCTGTCACCACTCTGGGTATAGTTTTTATAGCACTTTTTGTTCTAAAGCACTTAATACATTGTCCAAAATAGGCACCTAATTTTATCTGCAATGCCACATTCAGAGTCTTTTTAGTAAATAATTAACACATTATGCACATGTCTTCCAGGAGGGAGTGGGGAAGGGGGTAGGTTGGCTCGATTTCTTTTTTCAGATGCCATAAACTAATAAGAGTTTAAGCTCTGGAGAAGGAGGGATCCAAGTGCCTCTTCCAGGGCTCCCAGGAGCTCCCAAGCACATGTTCAGTGCATGCCTGGCTCCCTTCCTGAGCTTCCTCTGAGGGGCAGGAGGAAAACTGTTGGTTGTTTCTGTGAGTCTGGGGTGATGTGTCAATCCCAAAGAACAGTGGGTTCCATCCCAAAGGCTGCACCTTGTGCCTCTGTCGCCTGGGGGATGCTCCAATGTCCTGGTATCCAGTTCCATGCCTTGGCATTGGGATTGAGCCCTGGAGCAGCAGGGAGGGAGCAGCAGGACTGTCTGCAGGACTCCCGGGCTCTGCATCTGCAGCATTAACCTGAACTCAGGCCACCTGCACGAGGGCAGGGAGCCCTCCTGGGCCTGGGGTGTCCTTGCAGGGCCCACGGAGATGTCCATGTTCCCTGGTCCATGGAGATGTCCATGTTCCCTGGTCCGTGGAGATGTCTGTGCTCTCCAGGCCCATGGAGATGTCCATGTTCCCTGGGCCCATGGAGATGTCTGTGTTCCACAGGCCCGTGGAGATGTCCACGCTCTCCAGGCCCATGGAGATGTCCATGTTCCCTGAGTCCATGGAGATGTCCATGTTCCCAGGCCCGTGGAGATGTCCATGTTCCCAGGCCCGTGGAGATGTCCATGTTCCCTGAGTCCATGGAGATATCCGTGTTCTCCAGTACCCTCACAGCAGCATTAGCCAGGATCCACCCTCTTTGTTTTGTCCAAAGCCTTCAGTCCTGTTTTGCTGCCACCACAAGTGCCCAAGTGAGGCTGCAGGTTGCCAGCCCACAGCCTGTGGCCGTGCAGCTCTCAGGGTGGGATGTGGTGTCACAGTCCCTGCCTGGGGACAGACACCTCGGCAGCCCCACAAACCACTGGTGCCTTCCAGTCCCTGAGCTGGGGTTCTCCTCTGGGACGGTCTCCAGGCTGTGCTGCCAGCCAGCCTGAGCTCTCCCTGGCTCTCTCCTGGACAGTTTCCTCTTCCCTTGGCTTGTCACTTGGCTGTGACAGGCACAAACAACCCGGCTTCCAGATGAAGGCAATACTGACAGCAGAAAGTCGGGGAAGATTTGCATTATCCTTGTTCAAATTTGGCTGGAACTGTCAGGTTTCATAACGAGTGTTTAGGACAGAACCCCAGCTCAGGGTGGGGAGGACAAGTAGGAGTGATAAACACAGATGGCTCTTGTCGCGCAGCTCCTTCCGTAAGTCTGGAAAAATCACTGTTGGTGAGGTGAGATGGAGCTGAGGATCTCTTTGGGATGGGCAGTGGGGGAAGGTGCTGGAACGAGGAGCTTGTATGGAACGAATGACACTTTATAAAACTGTGATTTCTTGAAGTTAACATTTTTGACCTGCATTTTCACAGGGAAAAAAAATAAAGCTAAAAAAAAAAATCATTTTTGTTGTTGTTGCTGGTGGTTTGATTTGTTGTCCTAGAGAACAAGATGGTGATGCTGAATAAGACATTTTCCAGGAAGAGGAGCCTGGTCTGATTAAACTCTGCTATATATTAATTACCCTTGGGTTTGGGAGATGCAGGAGAAGTCAGGGAGGGTGCTGGGCACTGCCCAGGCTCCCCAGGGACTGGGCACGGCGCTGAGGCTGCCAGAGCTCCAGGAACATTTGAACACTGCTCCCAGGGGTGCCCAGGGTGGGGTTGTTGGGGTGTCTGGGCAGGGCTGGGGGTTGGACTGGATGATCCTTGGGGATCCCTTCCAGCTCAGGGTATTCCAGGATTCTGTGATTTCTGGGGCTGAAGAGGCAGCACTAACTTTGATGCATCTAAGGCCAGGCTTTGCTGAGTATCCTGGCATCTCTCTCTTTCCAAGGAGACATTCCCTTGTCCTCCCTCTGTACCGTTGTAGGGGGTTTGCTGCACTGGGAGCTGCTCAGCCTTGCCTTGGGAGGTGCAGGGGTGAGGCAGGCAGAGCTCTGGGGATCTCCCCACAGCTCCCAGTGCTGCAGCCCCTCTGCTGCAGGAGCTGTTTGTCTGCACGAAGCTGAATCCTTCCTGTAAACGAGCCCAGCGGGCTGGGGGGCTGTGGCCGGGCTGGTGAGTGAGGACAGTTATCCTGAAACACATTTTCTGTGCTGTCATGCACCCACATGTCTGTGCTGTGAACAGACCTCAGACCCGTTGTCCTCAAAAAAATGGTGGGTGGTTTGTTGCTAGAGTTCCAGACTGGTTTGGGTTGGAAGGGACCCCAAAGATCATCTCATTCCACCCTCTCACTTCCCACTGTCCCAGGCTGCTCCAAGCCCTGCCCAGCCTGGCGTTGGACACTTCCAGGGATCCAGGGGCAGCCAGAGCCACTCCCTCCGTCTTTCCATCCCTCCCTTCATCTTCCCCCCCTTCCTCCCTTCTTTCCTCCTTCCCTCTCTTCCTTCCTCCCTCCATCCTTCCCTCACTCCATCTTTCCTTCCTCTTCTCCCTCCCTCCCTCCATGACAGCATCGCCCCACCATGCAAACCCTTCTCCCAGACAAGTTCTTTATCCTCTGAGACATTTTATTACCAGTTCTGCTTTAGATTAAACAGGCCTTCAGTATATAAAAATAATGTATACAAATGAGCAGTTAATGGTTTACATTTCTGGCTTAAAGGCATTTATAAGTTACACATTCATTTCCCATCCCTCCCCGGACACGGACCCGGCGCTGAAGCAGCTTAAATACAGCAGGAAACAGCGGCTGCTCTGGCTAAAGCTGGGACGAGCGAGAAGGGACAGGAGGAGGGACAGGAGGAGGGAGGCGCGTCCTCGCATCGGGACGAGCGGGGGCCGTTTAATGAAGTGAATGCACCGAGAGGTTTAATTGCGGCACGGCGGGTCGGGGGTTACTCAGCAGCAGCAGCGGGCAGGGGAGGGAGCGGCAGTCGGCTCCAGCGCGGTACCGAGAGGCTCGAGCGGCTCTCGGGCCTCTCCCAAGAGAGCCCGGTGGCAGCAGGGACCCCGCAGCCTTTGGGATCGCGGTTGCTGCGGGGCTGGAGGCTGCCGGCATCTCCTGCGTGTCCCACCCCACAAAACGGGGACCCCCCAGGGCTGACAGTCCCGGTTTATCCCAGAGGCTGCAGCCCCGGCAGCGCAGGTGGATGCTGGGGCGGGCGGAGGTGCCACCACCTCGCAGGGGCTTGTCCCTGCTGCCGATTGTCGCAGCTACGGAGCCTCCCCTGCGGCGAGGAACAGCCCAGCGCTGCTCGCCACAGCCTTGGGGACACCCTGCGTG
>VWZT01008910.1:8235-31196 GCA_013397055.1 Pachycephala philippinensis
GGCTGGGTGTCCTTGGAGAGCAGCCTGGAGAGGCTTTGTTCTGTCTGTCTCAGCATGAGAGAGCAGCAGCTCCCAGGCTGCAGGACACTGCAGGGTTACACACTGGGAATGCAGGATTTGAAACATATAAAAGCTAAAACATAAGACATCAGCACAGCAAGGTGAGGGATGTAGTTCTGAGTTTCCCATCCTTTACCCACCATGCCCCTGCCCCCTAAAAGCCACACACTCTGCTCCTGGGTCAGTAGTTGAAACTGAAGTTGTGTATTGACAAAAAAAATCCAGGATAGAGGCTTGGTCATAAAGGTAGATGTGATTTGTGTTGTTTAATATAATACAGCAAATGCAAGGGCTGGGAGGAAGAAATGGCAGGGACAGGATGAACCCTGGAGACCCAGCTCTGAGAAAGGAGAATTAGGAAACCCCTTAAATGAAACAGAAAGAGGGCAGGGGCATATCTGCCTTCAGCTCTCCTCCAAACAGAACAAGGCACATCCCCTCCCAAACCTGGCCAGCCCCGCAGGTCAGAAATATTGTGTGAATATGCACTCGAGGTTATTGTTCTTCCCATGCTGGGGAGAGTTATTTGGAGTCTCCTGCTGGTGTTAAATTAAATTACCCATATAAATAGCACCGGAGGTGACGGACAATAAATCCCACTGCTATGCAAGCAGGCTGCTGCAGTGGCTGAAAGGTAGAGCTATTGTAACATTCCCTAAAAGGCACCTATTTAAGTTACAGCTCATCAGACTTCACCTGGTGTAAGTTGCTTTACAGCCCTCCCCCTGCAATGATACCCAGCTCCTGCTGTACAAGAGCCAAGCCTACCAAATGCCTAAGGAGTGACTAGCAAAGTGCCTTAATTATTCTTACAGTGTTATTTTTGGGTTTCCACTAATTTTGCTAAAAATCCATTTGGGTGTCTCTATACTTAAATGTCTAACATTTTAAAATAGTGCTTCTTATATATATAAAAAAGGCCTGCTCGACAATTACTTTCTTTTTTTTCCTTTCCCCTTAAATATCCATCTTACTTTGCAAGGTTACTCCCTACTGCTCCTTTTTAAGATTAAAACAAGAAGTTAAAACAAGTGAGAGAATGAATTTTCCCCAGGGAAGCTAACAAAATTCATAGCCCAGCAAGCAGCATCTCAGGGAGCAGTGATGCCAGACATGTAGAGGTGATGTAAAACGCTTGAAATTAGGAATATATGTAGTGTTCAAAAAACAACAACAGCGAAAGGCTCGGCAGATTTGTGTTTCACGGGGTATGGGTGTCATTACTGGGTTGGTACCCAGCAAATAAAAGCATAGATAGGATGAGAGGAAAATTGGAGACTTATTTTTTAAAAAAACAGAATCTCTCTAAGGCAAATTAACCCCTGATGTAAGCCCACTGAATCTGCTGGTGCTACTGGGCCACCAAAGGTAACCTGGCTCTTTTTCTTTGTTTCCCACTTATTTTAGAGGAGACAGCCTATTTTTATGCTGCTGGCCAAGAGAGAGAGTGTGAGGACTGATAGTCAATTCAAGGCTGTAAAGTGCTGCATTGCTGTGAAGTATTTAATTTAGATCCTTTTTGTGTTTCTGGGGACGTAGCCTGAGCTGTCTACAAGAAAAAAGGTGACGTGCAGCTCAGAAACTGCAGAGATGTAAAAAATTAGGGGGCATAAAAAAAAAAAAAAAAGTACAAGAAAATGAAACAACAAAAACCTATCACAGAGTGTGAAATTCACCTGGATCCCTCCTAAGGGGTTTGCACATTTGTGTGATTAGAGTCATATTTATAGGAAAATCTTGTCACTTCTCCTCACACTCCGTGGGGCTGTAAAACACATCACTGCTGCTCTCGGGTTTTGGAAGAAGCTGCTGGAAACAGGTGAATCTGTGCATGAGGGGCAAAGCCTGTGGTCCAGGAGGACCCTACCCACCTAAAGGGTCCTGAATAATGTACCAGAGCAGGATTTCCTCCTGGTAACCTGTAAGAAATACAGGCTGGGGTTAAAATTAACAGGCAAAGAAAGGCTCCATTAAAACCTCACATCCTCATTAGCAGGGCCTTGCTCAGTTGTCAACTTAAAAGTCTCCATGTTCTCCAGAAGATTTATAAAACATTGTAATTATAATTGCTGCAACCAGTGACATCCCAAGCACTTTGTGTGCTGCTCAAGGAAAAAGTGGTCACATGAATAAACAGGAGAGTGAGAGGAAGAACCAGAGGGAGTGGAAAAAGTGATAAAGAAGCAGAATAAAAGAGAAGAAGAACCCAAGCCTGTGCTGACAATCTTTCTGCTCATCTAAGCTGATATTTGATTTCTGAGCATATCATAACACAGCACTGATAGGTCTATTTCTCTTGCAGGGCTGTCCAGTTTTATACATTTCAAGTGGCCAGTGCTGCACTGTGAAACCTCGCCCAACCCATTTTCCCCAGGAGGAGCTCCTCAGGCAGAAATGGGGATATTTATTTTTCTGGTTGTCACAGGGATGTGTTGGGCACCTAATATATATACATTTAAAAAAAAAAAAAAAAAAAAAAGGCATGCAGAAAGCAGCAAGAGCCCTGAACCAAAGCTAAAAGCCTAAACAAGTGCACTGAAGTGTAAGGTTAAACGGAGAGGGAAAAGCCATTAGGGACAGTAGAGCTTTGGAAAAGTGTAGAAATAATTCTTTAGGAGAGACGGGTGGTGAAGTATATCTTAAAGACAGAGAAGTCATAAAAACATGGAGAGCTATTGTTAGAGCTGAAGACAATACAAATTACCTCCCCCAGTGAAAACTGACTCTGGCAGAGATCTCTGGTCTGGAGTAGGATGGTATTTCTGACTGTAAACTCCTTTCAAGGCCTGGCTGCCTGAACACAAACTGAAGCAACGTTGTCACCACAAAAATAATAAAACAGCAATCGTTTTGTTGGCTTGTCACATATTACAGCTAATTATTTAATTACTCCAATTTAAAATTTTACTAGATTTAGCATCAAAGCATAAAAATCTAGTGATTGCAGTGTCAGAAAGGAATAATATAATTAACGTATTTAGTAGTAACATATTAAACTGTTGATTGCACTGCATTAATCAGCAGGGATGATATGATCCATGGGAGCTGTATGGAGCACAGGCCTGTGTGGGACTGGGCTCTCATCCTCCCTGTCCCATCCCTTGCACATCCATGGGATGGGAGGTGCTGGTGTGGAGGAGGCTGTGAGGAGAGAGGGGAGCCCTTTCCTCCTGCAAGGGTCTGTGCAGGCAGACTGAGGTGAGCTGAAGGCATCACCATCACACTCTGCACCATCCCCGCAGCCAGGCCCAAAGCACAGGGGACAAACTTGGGACATATCAGACTGTGAAGGCTCTTTTCCTCAGGGATGTGCTGGAGGTCCCCTGAAGCTGCTCAGTTTGCCCAGACCTGAGCCCACAAACCTCAGCTTCCCACTGTTCCTCCCACAGAGACACACAACTCAGACGGAAGCATTTAAATGAACCAAGGTCTAATTCCCGGAGTTATCCACAACACACCAAATTCAGAAGCAGCTGGGGAGGTCCTCTTGAGGCAAAAAAATTTATTTTTATAGTCACCTCCAGAATTGGCTTGCTGGTCACCCAGCAATTAGAAGCAGAGAAATTGTTTCTGCCTGACATAACCCAATAACATTTCTCTTTCCCTCCATGGCTCCAGAGCCAGGCAGCCAACAGAGGGAGCAGGAATTCCTGAGCAGCACAACGTGCCTGGGCTCTGCCATCCCCTCGGCTGTTTGACTGCTGATCACGCTGGCACACAAACCAGGAGGCAGCAAGAGGTGCCAGCCTTGCAGGAATAATGTGCTCTGAACTCCCTTCTCCTGCAACAGGACATGCAACAGCTCAGCTCCTCAGAGCACCCCACTCCAAACATGAGCAGTGATCTGGAAATAGGAAAATGAAGCAAGACACCAGTAAAGGCAAGGCCAGTCTGGAAGGAAGGACGTGAAACAGCAAGACAGGATAAGGGTTTACATTTTTGAGCTTAGCTCTCTTCTACAAAATACTTCCCCGGTCAAAACGGGGAAAGATAGTAGGTGAAAAAGATATCAGATTAAACATACAGAAAAAACCAGACATAACTGACTGATAATTACAAATGACACCAATTCATTTTTTCAGATTACTTTCTGTCTGAAAAGAAACACTTTGTATTCCTTTTTCTCCCTCAGCAAGCACAGTGCTCTGCTTGCCTCTCTTGTGAGACAAGTCACGTTCTCCAGCACCACAGAAATCCATGCCCACAGCAGAAACACCCCCTGCACCCATCCAGGTTCCAGACCCACACCTCTCCACATGCACTTTCCTCTCCAGCCACCCTTGGGACAGATAAATAAGTGTTTTTCTGTTTCTTTATCCCAGCTGCAAATATCATTATCCTATAGCTTTATCCAAAAGTTATGGATTTTTGTCAGTGTTCACATCACAGCCAGGTTGGAACTCCCCAGTGTGCTGCTTCTTAGGGACAAGGTGTGCTCCTGAACAAAGTTTGCAGGGTTTCGCAACAGCAAGTGAAAGGTGCTCCTGGACAGCAGAAGGGCACATCAGGCTGGTACAAACTGCTAAATTCCAGACTGCCCCAGCTGCCTGTGACTTCTCATCCACACACACACGAGGCATTGTTGCAAGACGAGCACAAACTGTATTCTTCAAATTAAAAGAAATAATTTACTTAGGGTTGGGTTTTTTTTTTCCTCCCCAAATAACAGAATTCGAATATATTATTTGAAAAATTACATTTTCTTTTTCCACCTCACTGCGTCCAATGATTGTGGTGTGATTATTAAACACTTCATAAATAATAATGTGACATTTTTAGATTGTGTGTCTGATTAAGCAGCCATTCTTCTCTCCCTGACTGCGGCCGTGGACAGATGAGATTGCTGCAGACGCCGCAATCTTTGTGGCTCCTTCCCTGGGGATCAGGGATCAGAAGTCACCCTGCAACCTAATTAAATCCAAGAGGATATGAGCTGATCACTTCAGGCCAGCTCCAAAATTCACAGCTATCCATGGGGCATCCTGGCATGATCTTCTCGGAGCAGCAGCTCTGACCCATGCACACAGCTCAATGCATTTTCCAGGGGGGATATCTTACACAGTGAGTCACTTTCTCTGCAGTGGGCAATAATTTTACTCAGTTAGGGTTTGGTATTAAGAAGCCTGCTCTGAGAGCAGGCAGTTCCACATGAAGACAGAACTAAATCCAGGGAACTGAAATATAAAAGACAGGTGTTATCTACAAGCAAATAAATGAACTTGAGAGATAAATACTCGCTCAATGAAGGATCAGAGTCCTTTGAGGATCGATGTGTTGCCTCTTCAAAAAGTTGACTGCCCCTTTTACACAGTAAAAAAAAAAAAAAATTAATAAAGTTATTTATTAAATAAAGAGCCAGAATCCAGTGGCATTTATCCCCTGGTTATTCCAGTGCCTTGGATGCAGCTGTGCCTCTCAGAGCTGCCACACAGAGCAGCGCAGATGTCAGTGGAAGGGACCATCTCCTCACCCACATTCTCCCTTGCCTAGTACAGCATTTGGGTGACTTAATCCCGGTCAGAAAACCCAAATGCTTCCTCTTTTTCTCCTGAGCACAATCACCATTTCAGAAAAATGACCAAAGAAAGCATCCCTTCTTCATAAACCCTCCCAGCCATCTGTCTGGATATTACTGACCTTTCATATTCTGCAGGCGGGAGGTGGAAAGGACGGGATAAGGAGTGCAGTGAGGGGGGGTGGGGAGGTGTGGAAAAATGTCTTTGCTGTAACAATGACTTATTGCATTTGGATAATCTCTCTTCTTGTCCCGCTGCTAACACGGTAATCTCTCTCCACCTCCTGCATGTCAATAATGCAATAACCTGCTCCCCGCCTGCATCAATAACACAACAGCCGCTCTCCGCTTTCAGCGGCACTGATGAATTCTAGAATTGCAACAGCTCAGATGGTCCATGCGAGCTCGTCCCTGCCTCCCACCCTCATTACATTTTAATTTCACTTTAAAGACAGTTGCTATCAGCATTGTTTGGCTACAGCTTCTGTAAAATAAGCTTGGGCTGTGTGTGAACTCGGGAGGCTCTTTGGCTCAGCACAGGTGTCGGGATATTTTCTATCAGTGTGGTTTCTTTGTATGTTCTCAATTGAGAAATTAAGGCAAGATTTGCCAAAAACTTAACTGGCCAACAGCTCAATGTATTCTCCAAAGAAGCTGCCCTAAACTCAGCACTTCTGAAAATCTGTTACTTATGCTCAGTGTGGCAGGTCAGATGCTCAGCTCACTGTCCCCATTGCAACCTTCAAATCTGTGCCAGTTACACTGATACCAGTCCACCAGCTATTGATTAATCAGTGTTGGTTTCAAGCATAAACACACACAAGTGCTCTCCCCAGACACGTGAAGTAAATCATGGTTTAAAAAAAAAATTGATCTGATAACAACAGCTAAAAAATAGTTAAAGCCAATGTGACAGGATGGAAAAGCTATCTGAAAGCATAATCAAGTATGCTTAATATCAGAGAGCATATGGCAAAAAGATCTTGTAAGAGAATCCTTAATACTACAGTGGGCCTCACACACTGATTAATATCACCTCCTCTGTATAGTCTAGCATGGATAGATTCAAGCAGAAGCTGATAATTTTCAGAAATGCCGCTCCTCATAATGATAGAAGATGAGATTTTGTGAGTTATGTTGAGAATTATTGGCAAAGGTTAGGTGATTTCCCACTGGTGCTGGAGGGAAAACATTGCTTGCAAATTACCAGCATTTGTCAGTACTAATATCACATCCCCCAGCCACCTCAACTGTCAACATTAATAGGTGTCTTTACAGCAAAAAGGGGTGACGATAGTCAGGCTTGATCAGACCTTGAAATGAGACGAGGAGCATGATATGGAGAATAAAGACATGGAAATGTGCTCGCAGTGGCTCCTGCCTCAGCTCCCAACATCCCACCCGTCTCTGTGTGGGTGGCACTGCTCACCACACTCTGCCAATTATCACATTTGCTTCCCTGCTCTCTCTTCCCATCTCTCCCTCATTCGCTGGGTAGATTTCTCTAAGCCTCTTCCATCCTCTCTCTTTCCAGTGACTGCTCTGCTTTCACCCAGCTGTCATTAGCCCAGCGTTTCTTTTTCCAAGAAGTAAATGCAAGATGCTTTACCAAGAAAAAATGCAAGATGCGAGGCTTTCTGAAAGGTTTCCTGGTGCTTGGGTAATGGCAGGCCTTGATTATTCTCCTGCCAGTCCCTGTACAGCCCTTGGGCGTGGATCACCCTGGATCCCACGGCAAGGAGCCCACAGCTCTCCAGAGGGAGGTGAGAGACAGGGGTCCTTCCCAGGCTTCTATCACCCACCCTCCCTCCCACCTCGGCACAGCAGCAACTCCATCTATCCCTTGCAGCATGTTACCCCCTCTTTAAACCTTGAAAGCTTCCAGGATTCCTAGGATGGCAAGGTTTGGATGACTCTGGGGAACAGCCCAACACACAGCTGTTTGTGAGTGCAGAGCTCCTCAGATAAAACCAATACAGGCAGAGGTCTACAGTGCTGGCAGGGTACTAATCTTCACTGGTGCTCAGCAATTAATTAGTGCTCTGCTGAAGAGTTGCTAGGTTATCTTCCCTCCCTGCTTTCCCTCTGTATGAGTCAGGGGAAAGGACCTGACAGCACTTGGAATTCAGCTCTGGTGACCTGTCTTTGTTTCAAGCAGGCAAAATAAACCATGACTTTAGTCCCTACATCTCCATCTTCCAGGCTGCTCAGCCCAAGCAGCTGGGGACAGGGACCAGCTTTGTCCCCAAGTCAATGCACAGGCTGATGTGCAGTTTGCTGCCCCAACCAAGGAGAGCACATAAAATACAGACATCTGCTCTCATGAGCCCTTCAGCACCAGAGGTAGCATTAATTTAGCTCGGCCACAACCAGAGATAAAAATCATTTCCATTCAACTCCTCCTTCTGTCAAACTGAATAAAATATAGTTCACTTCTTCACCTCGCCTGGCCCTCGGTGATTAGCATTAGCAAACGCAATCAGCCCGTGGCCACATCACCACTCTGCATTAATGCAAAACTGGGGGAGGGCCTTGGCCACTATCAGCACAGAAAGAGAGCCTCACCTTTTAATATGGTCATTCCTCACATGGCTGCCAGTGATAAAAGAAGCTGTCAAAGCAGACAGACAGCCCAGCCCGGGCAGAGATGGGAGATTTCTGGTGGTTTCTCAGGGAAAGAGAAAGGAAAGCACTCAGTAAACACTGCACAAATCCTCAGGAGTAACGAGTCTTGGAGTAACGAGGTGTTCCTTGCCACGTAGAATCATAGAATTATAGACTGGCCTGGGCTGAAAGGGATCTTAAAGATCGAAGTTCCAACCCCTGCCATGGGCAGGGACACCTTCTCCTAGACCAGGCTGCTCCAAGTCCTGTCCAACCTGGCCTTGGACACTGCCAGGGGTGAAGCAGCCACAGCTTCTCTGGGCACCCTGTGCCAGTCTCTGCTCAGACAACTCTGAATGCAGGTGCAAATGCTGATTCTGCCAAAACCCTGCATCTGAAGGGCCAAACCACCATCAACAACAAAACAGCTTCCATCTGAGGAAGGTTTGGTTCTTGCACTGTAAAAACCCCGATGTCATCCCTGAGCAGTGAAAATATGAAAAGTGTCAGGTTTAATGCTAAATATCTCATTGTAACCCTGCCTGTGAGCCTGTGGTTCTGCAGCACACACCACCCACACTAGCACACATCCAGATAATATAAGAATTAATAATCAAGTCTTTAACAGCCTCCTTCACCCTCTATAAAATGGGTGAAGGGACACAAGGCTGGTTGCCCCTGGGACTGGACTGTCAGTGTCTCTGTGCAGCAGTTTGGCTTGAAAAACTGCACACAGGATCTCAACCCACATTTAGAAGATTTTTTTCCTTAGAACTACTTTCTGTGATGCAAAGAGTTGTTGTTTTAAGGCAGTTTAATTCATTATTCTTCTCAGATAACATTAAATGCTCAAATGCGTTTTTTTTCTATTCCTTTCTTTCCCTACACCCTCCTCTTTGGCAAATAGGTCTCTCAAGTCCCTTCTGATCACTAATAACATGGGCTTTCATACCCTCCTGGAACAAGTGAAATTTCTTTGACGTCTTAACTTCGCACAAATAGATTTTAATGAGGGAATATCACCTTGCCTTGAGCTAACTCTCCTCCTTTGCTCTTCCAAGGCTTTTGTAGTCATTTCCTCACAACTTACAGAACATTAAAGTTCAGCAAGGTGTTTGAACACTGCATACCATTTCCCCAGAACCTTGTTTATTCACTTCAGACTGTCACAGGAGGGACACACTTTCAAAGATGTGACGTAAACCAGGCAAAGGAAGAACATTTTCTGCAACCCTCCATTGTCCTGGCACGGTCTCTGGTGTCATCTTGGGGAGTTGCAGGCAAAGTCACTTCCCATTGGGTGACACCCAGGGTGATGCTGATAATATAAATGAGTTTCTGATGTCATGGTGCTCCAAAGGGCTGAGAAGCCAGATAATTCCCACGCTGTCATTTCCAGAAAGGTTCCCAGTCCAGAGAGACACCGGGGGATGGACATTTCTCAGAACAGTTTGTCCTCCGGGGTGGAGCAGAGTGTCCCTGTGAAATGTGGCACAGCACTGAGATCCTGGGCAGACGTTCACTGAACCCATGAGCGGGATTCAGCTGTCCCCCTGCAAACTCTTCCCTTTGCTGATAATTTACTGTAATTAAGCCATATGTAAGACTCTTTCACTCTGTCAGAAGCAGAGACCTTCTGCTGCCCATATGCCAGAAAGATAAATGAAGGGCAAAGCTCCTGTGAAGAAGGCAAACTTTTTGCTTCTTGATTAAAGAACAGTGAAGACCCTTCCATAAATGTGTCTGCTGGTGCCCAGATGTTTTGATAAACGAGCAAGATCCACAGTGAGACACAAGGAGTCCCCAAGAACAGGCAAGAAATAGTTGGTGACCACAGGCTCTGTGTTTCCAGCTGCCCTACAGATGTAGGATTGGGGTTTTGCCAGCACTGGGCCCTACCCCTGGCACAGGTCACTGCTACTAGGGCTGGCTCTGTCCCCAGATTTACCCCTGGGTGTAAGGGCAGAGCAGCTGAGGGAAGCTGGGAAACAGCCACACCCTTCTCAGTGGTGCCAATGGGAGGACAAGAGGCAGTGGGCACAAACTGAAGCATGGGAAATTCTGTTTAAATGCATGGAAAAATATTTTCCTGTGAGGGTGAAGAACAGGAACCAGCTGCTCAGAGGGGCTGCAGAGTCCCCATCCTTGAGGAGGTTCAAGATGGGTGTGGACATGGTCCTGAGGTGGCCCAAGGGGGGCTGGACTAGGTGATGTCCAGAGGTCTCTGGCACCTCAACCATTCTGTGAGTCTGCTGCAGAGTATGGACGAAGGAGCCTGGATTTTGAGCTCTTCGAGCTGTCAAAACCGAAATTATTCCGATTTCTTAAAATACCAGAGAAAGGGGAGTTCTCACGTTATAGACAATTTATTTCTGCAGATTTTCCAGGCAGAAGAGACAAGTATCTGCTGTTGTTGATCTCACTGCACTTCAACAAGTGCAACAACAAAAATCTAAATCAGCTCAAACCTTTAATGGAATCTACAGCAAATTGTTAGCTGCTGTGGGTTTTTTAAAATTGTAAATATATAAATAGGAGCAAGAATCTGGAGTTTAGTGCAATAGAAACAGAAAGCTGATTCAGCAGAACAAGGCGTAGTCATAAAAGATTTATTACGCTTTATCAGCAATATCCACAGTCTTTCTGTGATTAGAGTTGCATTGTGTGTAATTATCTTATAGAAATTCTGCTCTTTGATGTGCTTTATCCACCATGCTGAAATACACTTCAGTTCTAGTGGTTTTTCATGGTTGACTGGAATTTACATTAATTCCTTTGGGTCTGCAGGGCCAGCCTGGTCTGTCACTAGCAAACTCTTAATAAATATTCATATTTTTTATATATATATATATGTGTGTGTGTGTGTGTGTGTGTGTATGTGTATATACACACACACATATATATTGTATGTCATTTTGTAAAGTGACAGCCCTAGAAACTCTGTTCCCAAAAAAAATACTGGAAAACAAAGAGTCTGCTTTCCCAGGAGTGATCCTTGATTAGTATTTCATAGTCCAACCTTTCCTCCGTTTTACCACGAATTAGAGAGTGATTGAAATGTTTACAGCAATTTGCAAGCAGAGGTTACACTTTGCTTTTAATTTAAAATGTCCAAGTAAATTGAGGAAATAATTTCATCTCAGTTCATTAAGCTTGATTTTTCTCAATCAGAAAAATGTCCTTTTTTTTTTATTTTGCTTTTAAAGTTCCCTGATTTCTTCCTTACCCCCCTATGCCCATCAATGGCTGCTATCAGCCAGGAAAACTACAGGTGTTTGCAGGCCAACCTGTGTAAGATGCAAATGCTTCAAACTACCTTGGCTGTGCACCTGATTGTGCTTTTGTGGAGTTCAGCATGGGGGAAGTAATCACCTTCAATGGGAGCAGAATCAATTTTCTGAATAATCCCTTCCTCCTTGGGAGATGCTCAGGACCATGCAGGAAGAGAAAAAGACTGGAGAGCAATGGGAGACAGAGGTTTAAAGAGTTTGGGGGGGGGTTATAAGCAAAATTCATTTTGTTCCCATGTTTGATGACTAAATGGAGGTTACGCTGATTAATTATGTCCAAATAATACTCAGAATTGTAGATCTGTGCTGTTTCAAGCAGCAGATACAGCTGATGTGAATGTAGGAGCTATAATTCTGTCTGTTTTACATGAATCTCACCTCTGTCACCTCTCTCCGGGTGCTGTTCCCTGGATATGATTTGGTTTTCAGTTCAGCAGCAGAGGTAGGAAAAGGCACAGAACTAATGAGCAGAATCCATCATTACAAATGGAAGGGCCAGGCCACAGTGGGTCTGGTCACTCCCTGACCCAGAGACATCATCAGAACCCAGGAGCAGAAACCAAACTGTGCCATCAAAGGCCAGACCTTGTTTCTGCAGGTTCCTCACTCATTCCCTTCACCAGGACCAGAGCTGGGTCCCCTTGTACACCTTTTGGCCAGGTTTCCTGTCCCAGTGTGGGATTCTCCATGTCCAGAGTCATTCCAGCACCTTCCAGGGCTGCAGCTGGGGAGAATATTCCACAGTGAAACCTCAACATCAGGAGCATTTCCCCAGCCCTTTCCTTTCAGCTGCAGGGGGTATTTCATCATCTGCCCATGGATTTCCAAGGTGTGCATTGAATTAGATTGGATTCCAGGTCAGTTCAAGGAGGGAATAAAGTCCTCCATTAGCAGCTCAACCTGATCCTCACCTCTTTCCAGCCTTCTTCTGGGTTCATTACGTTCTTCTTTCCAGCTCTTCCTGTGACAGATTTACTGAATGACACAAAATCATCAACAGCCAGCTAATTAGTTGTTGTTGGTAGTGTTGTTCACCAGATCTTGACTTGTTTGTGTGGGGAGGAGTCACAAATCCCATTTCCTAACCATGCATCCATGCTGCTCACCAAGAGATGAGGGATGAGGGATGGAAAAACCAGGTTCCTCAGTCCTCTTTTGTTTTTTTCAGCCTGAATGGCAGTGGGTTTGAGAAGGCTGGACATCACTGTGAGGGCAGCTCTGGGGAGAGCAGACATCACTGAAACCCTCTGTGCTGTGAGAAAGGAGAGAGGGAGAGACGAGATCTGTACATCGGAGCAAGAATTGAAACAAGTTAAGAGCTGTATGCTTGTTAGCTCCTCGCAGCCCAATAATCTGCCACTGAAAGGGAAGAATATCAGAGTGGCTGTAAAGGAACACAGATTGGTTTAATAGTATCAGGAACTCTTTTGAAGGCAGCTGTGTAGCTCAGAGCAGGTGGGTGCAGCTCGACAGGGAGGCCTGTCTCTAGGTAGGGACTTTGTTGAGGAGAAGAAAGGGGGGGAGGGAGAGATATAAATTCTGTTGTCAAGTAACATCACGCTTTAATTTCATGCCACATTATGACAATCTGGTCTGTGAGGCACTCCCAGTGTGTGGCTGCAGAGCTGCTGTATTACAGCTGATAGGCCCGGGAGACCTGCAGCCCTCAGCTAATTGTAAACCCGATTAAATAGCAGTGTGAAGAAGTTTGATTAATTCAATCTATCTCCATGCATCAAGGCCAGAACCAGACGTGGCACGAGCCCCAACTCTTCGGAGTATCAAGGTCTTTGTTCTTTATACTTAAAATAATTTTAAAAAATTAAAATGAAGCATAAGAAAATAATGAAATTATAACATTGTGAAATTATGAAACATAAGTGACAACTCTGCTTTTCTTCCTAGAAAACCTCCAACATTTCTGCCTTCAAAAAATAATGCCAAAAAAGCATTTCAATTAGCATCTTTATGTGCTTACCCAGATAAATTACCATACTAATAAACTTCTGATAGACTTTCAGGGGCTGCTTAACCAAGGGCTTCTGATCCTGCTGAATTCATGGTCTCTTGGACAGGATGGATTTGGACCCGATTAATTTTAGTTGTTTCAATTGCAGAGAAACTGGCAATTGCTCTCTTCTAAGTGCATGTGAAACAGAGAGAGAGGATGTAAGAGGGGCTGTTCCTGCCATCCCAGCTGGTCTGGCTGGCCCTTGGGACACCAGCACCCACTGCCCTCTGCACTGAGCAATAAATTTAATTTGATTATTGTACAATTCCTAAATGCTTATGATACTGCCTTCCACCTCCCAAACTTCTGTGAGACTGGCAAACAGCACATCCAGCTTCTGAAGTCATCTGTTTGAAGAGCAGTTTTGACCAAGAAAAGTGTGAATATTCCAAGGGAACATTTTGACTTTGCCTGTTTCTATTTGGAGACGACTGCAGCTGCACATGCTGGAAGTATCTGGGTCTTTTTCCCCACTAGGCAGGGTCTTCACTGGTTTCCAAGGAACTGAGGGATTTTTCCATGCTTGATTAGCAGAGAAAAGAGATCTCACAAGTCAAGTTGCTCTTAGTGGTCTCTTTTAGTCTCTCACTATCTACAGAAACTAATACAGGGAATGGTTTAAGAGAGATGAGACTCATTTCTATGTCTCAATAAGGGATCTGCACATGTGTGTGTGACTCTGCCCTCCCCTCAGTCACAGCCCACTGCATGTGCAGTCACTGGTGCCTCCTGCATCCCACATTAATGGGATGACTTGCAGCAACACCGGGAACAGAGCCACACAAAGAGTAATATTAGATTATTTCTGTTATTCATCAGTATCACGGTTGGACAGAAACCTCTTAAATCTGCCCAGAGTGGCTTCCTATGGATGCTGGTGCTACCACCAAAAAATAATATATTGTGCATATAGGTACAGCTTCCCTGCTACCCACAGGCTGCTTTTTGTGTGTGATTATAAAATACCTGCATGACCTTCCTAAACTGAATATCTTTTGATGGCAGAAGCTGAGCAACTGTACTACTCAGGAGCCTGAAACATTTCAGAAGCCTTTTCCCTCCTCTTCCTTTTCTCCCCCACCCGCAAATGTGGAGGACTTCCCAGGCCCCACCACACTCCTGGAATGCATTCTCTCAAAAAACCCACTGAACCTCAAATTATTATTCCATGGTGAGAAAAGCAGTGAACAGTAGAAAATGACAGTTTACCCAAATGGAGGTGAAAATGCACTTTCTCCTGTACTTAAAAGAAATAACAGCTTTCAGCAAAGATCTAAATCCTAGCAACAAGCACTACATAAATGCAAAAAGGTCATCTCTTTGTTAGAGAAAGGTTACTTTGCTGAACACATACTTAAAAAAAATAATCTACTAAAGGAAGTTAAGCTTGGTAACATTTCTGTTGTATTTGCACATGGAGAGAACAGATCTGTTCACTCCCTTTCCGGGCAGGAAAGTGAAGGACGGTTGATTATAATGAACAATTTTCTTCTTTGAGAGGTACAAGGTATAAAATCTGAGGTGTGTTTCAAACAAATGGCTACTTAAAAAGAGAAATTGGACTCTGCTGAGCAAAGCACTGGTTGTCAGCTGTGAATTCACCTGGATGGCAATAAAGGGGGGCTTTACCTGCCCTGCTAGAAATGGCCAGAATGATGAGTGCTGCTGCACCCTCGGTGGTCATGCAACTTTTTCCTTGTCCCCTCTCCTCTCTTCAGCTGAAAAAATGCTTGGGGTATAATTTTGGTTCCAGCAAAGGACACAGAAACCCCCCCGTTGCCTTCAAAAGAGGTAGGAGACCCCAAAGTTTGGGAGATGGGAGGATCTGAGCCAAGAACCTCCTGTTTGAACAGACAAACAGGCAAGGGGTGTGGAGAGAAACAAAGGCACAGAGGGCTGATCTGTGCAAATCCTTATTAAGCAGGAGAGTACATAAGAATATGTTTAATTTTACTCCTAGTCAATAAAGTAAGAGGCTCTGCAAGCCAGATTGGGTAAACTGCTGTTCAGAAAGAATCATCACGAGGAGCAGGAAGGAATAAGATGATGAAGCCAAATGTTGAGGGAGAAAGGAGGGGAATACATAGCAGAAAGTATATCAGAAACGCCCAGAAAACCTTGGTCTTGCAAAGGACATCAAAGAGAATGCAACAAGTTATGGGCTGCATGAAACAAGGACTCCAAAACACTTGAGTCCAATTCAGAAGGATACTGGTGGGGCAAAAATCTCCACATGGTTTATTACCCTGGTCTAGATCCATTAATTCTGATGTGATCCAGTACAACACCCTCTTCCCTGGACCAAGCTCCATCTCCAAGATAACAAGTGTTCAGGAATTACCATGTCTGAACAGACAAATAAAACCTGGGCTTTTTCTCTAGGTCTCTTCTTGTCTTTGGGTGAAACTCTGCCCTGTTGATGTCAGTTGGAAACTGCTGTTGACTTTACAGGGAGCAAGGATTATGTTGTCTTCTGGGGAAATACAAACAGTTACCTTCAGAGCCATTAACAGAAGGAGGAGAGAAACCTCTGGTCAATAATAACCTAAGCCTAGGAAAATAAAAATGCAGCTCTCTGTCACCTTGGAAAGATCAACATCATTTGTCATGTGGTGTTTATTCAGCAGAACAACAACTGCATTTGTGCTTTTGAAGGGAAATGAAAGGGAAAAGTAGCAGGAGGGGGGAATGGGGGAGATCTGAGCACAGGAATGTACTGCCACTCCAGCCTGCTATCATTAAACCACATCAGAACTTCATAATCATGGTGTTTAATTAAACAACAGAGGCATGGGTTTATGCATTAATAATGAGGCCTAGCACTTTAGCATGTCAGGCTAAATACAGTTTTAAATTAATAATGTAGCACCGCAGCATTAGTGAGAAAATGAAATCTTATTAACAACTTAATAAAGTCCCTTATTTGCTGAAGTTCCAGCTCTCAGGGAACAGAATTATAGCAAAGCATTTGCGTCCCTTAAGGGGGCAGATGGGAGGAGGTGCTGCTTTCTCACACCCTCCGTAATTCCAGTATATATAGCTCCCATAGTCACTAAATATTGCCTGGTGTCTGCCAAATGATGCCTTATGGTGCTTCTAAACCTGGGTGTGACATGCTGGGTAATCTGCAAATGCTCTTTTTAGACACCCAGGAAGGACATTGGCTCCCTTTTTTCTGGTACTGCACTGGAGAGCCAGCAGGGGATGGAGCACTGCCCACCATATCAGTGCTCTGAAATTCTTTGTGTTTGGTCCTCTCAGGGCCCGGGACTGCCAACACTGCTCTGTTGGAGACAAGGGACTGAGCACAGAAAGCAGCTGGGAGCATGAGGAATGGCAGAAAGCAGCTGAGAGCATGAGGAATGGCAGTAAGCAGTGGTTTCCTGTGCTTCCAGGGTTGGCAGCCATCAGCTGACCCCTCACAACGGCCCCTGTAAGCGTTCTTGGACCACTGCTCAATTGAGGGTGTTTTATTTTCAGAACAGACTGAGGGTGTGCATGGTGAGGTACTCCAGCTCTGCTGATAGGAGCCACTCTTCAAGCTAAAGAAGCTCCAGCAATTTATAACCAGGGTTTCACAAGCTTTTAGCTTCTTGATTCCCACCGATTTCACAGACCTGGGCCACTTCAGGCACACAGTGAATTGGTAAAAGACTAAAGACTGGAGCCCCATCTGCTCAGCCCTACAGCAGAACCTGAAGCCCAGGGCCAGGTTTCCATGTGTCCACGTGTTTGACACAAATTTACCTACCAAATTCCCTTAAATCCAGAGGAACAGCTCAGTACCTCTGCCATCCAAGTGCTGGGTCTCTCTCCACAGGCTTGAAAGTTCCATCTGAGCTCGCTTTGCTGAGGAAACAAAGAACAGGCTGCAGGACCATAATGAAATGAGTAATGTGGGGACAAGATCCAAAGTCAATGAGCTGACTTGAAATAGCTGAGCATCAAGGCCATGGAGAACTGACAGCAGCAAAGCCACAACCAGCCACAGCCACGAAATTCAAGAGAGATCATTAAAAAAGATTAATAGAGACAGGAGCAGACAAGGTATATCCAGCTATGAGTCTGTCAAAAAAGGGGTCTCTTTGGGATGTAAAACACTGATCAAACATCTTGTGCAGCTTGAAAATTATTGAATTAGGATGGAAATCAGCCAGCAGCACCACTGAGTGTTGCAGGTGGGGTTGGAGAAAAGCAGTGGGTCAAATCCTGCCTTTGGTTGTGCTCATGAGACCATGGAGCTATTTCCTCTTCCTTCCCCTTCTGTCTGCATTCCCTAATTTTGCTCTGAATTTGCTGGACAATGTACCAACATAAGTAACCTTTTAGAGTGCAGGAAGAGCACATGACTGATTTGGGTGAGACACTAACAAGCCCCCTTCTCACGGTTACAGCTCCCTTAAAAAAGATATATAAAACTCTTTCATATTAAATACCTTCAAATTTAATTTCTATTTTCCATTATCCTGTATCTTGCTACAGAAAAAATACTGATCTTGCAAGAAATTGGACGTGAGATTCTCATTGTGCCCTTTTTTCACTCAGTTAGTGCCCAGTTTGATGGAATGAGGAGGAAGATGGGGCTGAATGATCAGTGGAGCTCTCCTAGGAGAGCTCAGAGTGGGGAGCAGATTTCCTTGCAGGGCCTGTGTGCACTGGGAGCCCTGCCCTGCCTGCAGAGCCTGCCTGTCCCCTCACCTCCTCCTTCAGACACCCAGGGAACGTGGGTTTCACTTGGAAACCACAGAGTTCATGGGAAGTAGCAGCTTGGGCACTCTTTGAGCAAATGAAACATCTGGGACATAAAAATCACCTTGGTGTGCCTTGTCTTCCATCTCTTCTGTTAAATAATAAATAGAAGCCTAATGGAACGGAGCATGAGTGCAGGATGCAGTGCAAGTGAAGGCAGAGCAGACCTGTGTGTTCCCCCTTACTTCATCATCAGTGAGTAAATGGGTCACTGGCGAATGAGATCTAAGTAAATCTCCATCCTTTTTTATTCTGTCTTTATCCTCAACCTACTGCAATGAGATATGGCTCAAAATCACACGCCCCTGCTACGAAACACTAAATAGAAACATTACAAATTATCTCATCAAATCCTCTTATGTTTCTACCCTGAGCTCAAGAAAACTTCAGGAAATAAAGTTTTTCATTCTAGAAATCCTTCATTTGGTTTTTAATTGTGCAGTGGGACGTCTTGGGATCTGGTCTTTTTCTCCCCCTTTTTTTTTTTAATTTTCTATTTATTAATATTTAATCTCTGCACAGTGCAGAAGAAAATCATTTCTGCAATAACATCAGAATGGGAGGGTTAGAAATCAATAGCCAAGCTCTCACAAGACACATTCAATCCCTTCTTAATCCATTTTCGACTGCTCCCTTGTCTTATTAGAACAGCCAAGTTTTCCCTCACTCGTTAGGTTGGGATATTCACATTGCAGGAGGGAACTGAAAGCTCCCAGAGAAGCACAAACCTCTGGAAAAGCAGGAAAGAGAACAAAGCATTTGTGTTTGGGGCAGAAGCCTGAACATCACCCTGTACCCAAACCCCTGCTCTAAAAACTCTCTGATAGAAAGCCTGGCCCCATTTCTGTGAATCGTGGCACGTCCTGCATCCCCTGTCAGCCCTGACCCACTAGAACATCTTCCCCTTTGAGTTTTTCTTCAGGGCCGTCTGTCACATCCAGCTCTCTCAGCACCTCAAGCATCACCTCCTCTTCTCATGGGTCAGTCCTGCAGAGGTGTGAGAGCCAAACAAGCACACTCAGTGGGAGAAGCCAGAAAGTCAGTGAGCAGGAGAATCCCCTTCACCTTCCTTAGTGTCTCTGAGGTTTAAGGATATGACAACATGGGGTTGTTATATGGGCTTGAGCACAGACACCATAACCTGTGACTGCCAGCCTGACCGTGCACGTCCCACTAACCACACCATGACTATACAGAGTTATTCAGCTCTGAACAGCCAGCCCAGCCCTTCCTTCTGCATTCTGCTGCTTCCATCAACACTTTCTTCATTCTTCCCATTGGTGTCATGCAGCCCCTGTGCCAGGGGAAGCCCACAGCCTGGCTGTCTCCTTGGCTTTGGCTAGGAAAGGGATCCCAGCTGCTCCTCGGGCTGTGGAGTTACCACGATGCACAGTGGTTTTATAAGGGAGTTGTGAGGAACATTCAACTTTCTAGGGTAGAAAGGGACTGCATTTGGCACTTGGTTTTAGCCAGAGCAAAGGGTCCTCCGTGCATTTCCAGCTGCCATAAAGAACTCTGTCCTAGTGCTAAAGGGCTGGCAGTGTCGGGAGACTCAGGAGGAACAGGAGGAGGAGACTGGGACATGGAAGAAGCAAGAACTGTACATCCAGTTTAAACATCCTGTATCCCATCCGCAAGCTCGAAGTGGAGCCAGATGGGAAGGAGAGGATGATGTCCCTTTGTCCTCCTCGGGGGCAGGGTCTCCTGTGGCACACCCGGGGCTGTTTTGGGGTGCCTGTCCCTCCTCCCCAGCCCTGCCTTGCGGCAGCGCGGCTCTGCCGGAGTCACCGCTGCCTCCGAGCCCGGCTCATGCAAGAAGAGACTTTGCCAGCAGAGGGAACTGCAGACCGGATAATCGCTCCTTCCCTGCTGAAACACTCACCAAAACCCGTAGCTACTCTGAGTGTCTCCTCTCCTACCTGGAAAAGAGATGTTTCAGACTCCTCTGCCACTGCTCTTGACCAAGTCGCTGCTGGTCGGTTTGGTTGTTGAGGGTTTTGTGTCTACGGGGACTGCTAAAGAAGCGCATTCAAGGAAGAAACCAATTGAAAACTCTCTGTTTACTGTATTAAAAAATAATAATAATAATCCTGATAATCCCTATAGCTATCTTCTTGCTGCCATCTAGTGAAGGGGAAAAAGTATGACTTGAGAGACATTAGCGGAGCAAAATCTTTCCCAGGGGCTTGTACTTGTTAAACAAACTCTAACTTTGAATAAACTGCTTCAAAACAACCTTCAAAGTTGCACGAATATTTCCCTTTTGGAAGTCTCCTACAGAAAGTGCACTCCTAGATCCTTGAATGAACAACTGCTGGCAAAAGCCTTACTTTGTCATCACTTGTGTCTGAAGAGCAATCCAACAGTGACCATTTTGCTGCACAGAAACTCTTCAGGCTGCTCCTAAAAGCTGTAGGAATTGTGGTGGTCTTTGCAGGATCAGGCAGTAGGGGAAGATTTCACTGCCTTTGAGATTACCATGAACACACAATTCCTGTAGGAGGATCATAAGCACAGACTCTACACACCCACCTAATTTCTCAGGCAGGGTTTATAAGCAGAATCAAACTCCTTGTAAGGACCTGAGTGAGCTTCAGGACTGAGAACAGAATCGTATATCCGGAGTCCTGTGCCTTAGCCTTGGCTGAGATCTTCCTTCCCCTAAATAAAAATGGTACGTTTCTGCATCCCTCGGGAATTTTTGGGAGGAAAGCCTCAGCTGTGTGACAGACAAGGAGTCAGCAGAAACACAAACACTTCAGCAGCTCCAGTTCCTGCTGCACCCCTGTTGTGCCTCCATGACTTCTGGTTAGTCCAGACCTGTGTTTCTGGCACACACCTGCTGGACTGAGCTCTGCCTGCTTTCCCCACCTTGAGCTTTTCTCTCCACCTACCAACCATTTCCAAACAGCCAGACCCAGCACAGCATTGCCACTGATTGTGCTTTTTCTGCACAGCTGTTCTTGCTGATTTCCTGCTGTCACACACATGGGACAGAGTATTTACCCACCACTTCCAGCAATGCCAGGGACCTTCCAGCAGAGTAACTCCACTCATCCCACCACCATTTGTACTCAGCAGATGATGATACAAACACACATTTTGATGCCTGAGCACCCCTTCCGCCCTCCTTGTGTTTGCCTGGGTATAAGATCCAAACCCTGATGTGCTTGCAGCAGTGAGCAGGGCTGTATTTCCCGGTATCCATAGCACAGATGTGGGATTGCAACCTGAGACCCGAACGCGCTCACGGCTCTTGCTCTGCCCCTCAGCCTTGGGGGTCACTTGAGAATTCTTAGCGCTCTGCCCACCTCTGGCTCGATGCCGAGGAGGCGGGGGGTGCCGGGGGGCAGTGGGTGCCCGCACGCCTCCGGTGGTCGCTAGATGTCAGCACGGGACCGCCAGCCCGGCCCCGGGGACGCGACAGACCCCGGCCCGATAAACCCGCACCGCTCCCGGGAGGGACAGACCCCGGCCCGATAAACCCGCACCGCTCCCGGGAGGAGATAAACCCCATCCCAACAAACCCGCACCGCTCCCGGGAGAGACAGACCCCATCCCAACAAACCCGCACCGCTCCCGGGAGGAGATAAACCCCATCCCAACAAACCCGCACCGCTCCCGGGAGAGACAGACCCCATCCCAACAAACCCGCACCGCTCCCGGGAGGAGATAAACCCCATCCCAACAAACCCGCACCGCTCCCGGGAGAGACAGACCCCATCCCAACAAACCCGCACCGCTCCCGGGAGGAGATAAACCCCATCCCAACAAACCCGCACCGCTCCCGGGAGAGACAGACCCCATCCCAACAAACCCGCACCGCTCCCGGGAGGAGATAAACCCCATCCCAACAAACCCGCACCGCTCCCGGGAGAGACAGACCCCATCCCAACAAACCCGCACCGCTCCCGGGAGGAGATAAACCCCATCCCAACAAACCCGCACCGCTCCCGGGAGAGACAGACCCCATCCCAACAAACCCGCACCGCTCCCGGGAGGAGATAAACCCCATCCCAACAAACCCGCACCGCTCCCGGGAGGGACAGACCCCATCCCAACACACCCGCACCGCTCCCGGGAGGAGATAAACCCCATCCCAACAAACCCGCACCGCTCCCGGGAGGGACAGACCCCGGCCCGACAAACCCGCACCGCTCCCGGGAGAGACAGACCCCATCCCAACACACCCGCACCGCTCCCGGGAGGGACAGACCCCGGCCCGACAAACCCGCACCGCTTCTGGGAGGCACAAACCCCATCCCAACAAACCCGCACCGCTCCCGAGAGGCACAGACCATGTGAACAAAAACCACACGACCAGAGCATATTGGTCGCAAACCTCCTCCCTTCTGATCTGTTCATGAGATTTTGTTTGTGGCTGATAAGGATGGAGCCGTGTTTCTCACCATTGCCCCCTCCTCTTTTCCTATAGGAAAAAAAATCCACCTGTGAGCTGGTCCCTTAGTCATAAATGGTGCTATCCAGCTAAACAAGTTTTTAAATGAAAGTGGCAGTCTTTGAAACCAATCTTAGGCATTTCAAGATGGATTATGTGTAGCACTGAGTAAAGGTTTCTCCTTGGTGGCTTTGTCCTATCTCATTCCAGCCCTTTGGGCTTTCAGGCAGAGGGCACTGACATTGAGAGGTGCTTAGTTTGGTTTCGGTGCACAGCTTCAGAACTACAGCTGAACTTGAAGAAAATATATAATTATTTTGCTTATTCCCCCCC
>VWZT01008910.1:34080-93014 GCA_013397055.1 Pachycephala philippinensis
GGAGCGGAGCGGCGGGCCCGCCTCCCCCTCCTCCGCAGCGCCCAGGCAGCGGCGGCCGAGCGGGATCCCCGGCGATGGCCGAGCTCAAGTCGCTGGGCAGCGAGGCGTACCTGGCGCTGGCCCCGGGCTACGGGCCCTCGGCTTTCGCCTACGGAGCCGTGCGCGGGGGCGCCGAGGGCCCGCGGGGCGCCTTCGCGGGGGCAGGCGGGGCGGACTTCCACGCCGGGGCGCTGGGCAAGTCGGCGGAGAGCAGCGGCGAGCAGAGCGGCGACGAGGAGGACGGCTTCGAGGCGGGCGTGAAGGGCGGCTCGGGCTTCGAGCGAGAGGGGAAGCTGAAGGGGGGAGCCCTGGGCAAGAAGCCCAAGGAGCAGCGCTCGCTGCGCCTCAGCATCAACGCGCGGGAGCGGCGGCGGATGCACGACCTGAACGACGCGCTGGACGGGCTGCGCTCCGTCATCCCCTACGCGCACAGCCCCTCGGTGCGGAAACTCTCCAAAATCGCCACGCTGCTCCTGGCCAAGAACTACATCCTCATGCAGGCGCAGGCCCTGGAGGAGATGCGGCGGCTGGTGGCCTACCTGAACCAGGGCCAGGCGCTGAGCGCCCCGCTGCCCGCCACCCTCAACCCCTTCGGACAGTCGCCCGTGTACCCCTTCGGCGGCGCGGCCGTGCCCGGCTGCCCCGAGAAATGCACTGCCTTCACAGGAGCCGCCTCCGCCCTCTGCAAACACTGTAACGACAAGCCTTGACTTCTGCCTTCTTCGGGCTTTTCCTTTCTTTTGGGTTTTCTTTTTTTTTTTTTTTTTTTTTTTTTTTTTTTTTTTTTTTTTGTTCCGTTGGTTTTTTTCTGTGCACTTTTCTTTCCACTGCCATCAGCCCTGGCTTCCTTCCATCAGTTAAGTCTGGGTTTTCTTTTTTGTTCTTCTCTTAAATACCCCCCTCCCCATTTGGAAATATTTGGCAGTTCACGTGGACCCCCAAAACACCCACTTTCTACTTTATTTAGTTCCCCCCCACATGCAACTTCATCTGTAGAGTTATTTCCTTCCCAGCCTGTCAGTGGATTGTGAGCGTAATGTTGCTTTTCGCTTACTCTGAGCTACAAAGTTTTTGAGCAGTTTTGAAACAGAACTATAGAAAAACAGAGAGGGAGAGAGATCTGGAAATGGAAACCTCAGTGAATTTGCTTTGGCATGATCGACCTGTGTTAAAAATAGATTAAAGGGAGGGAGGGGAAGCAAAATCCAGCTGCAAACTATGCAATGTTTCAGAATCAAGGGTGGAGGGGGTTCTGTGTAGCCAGCTGGGGTTGGACTGCTCCCGCAAATCCAAATGGAAATCATTTGGTCAGAACTCACGGGAGGGGGGAAATCCAGTGCTCTTGCTAAAACAATTGATGCTTCAAAGTAAGATGCTTTTTTTTTTCTCTCTTAAAAAAATTAACCCGTTCTTGGACTGAGAGGAACCTGTGATTGTATGCTAATGCTTGCTGTTTGCCTGTTTCTCAGCTTGGTTAAGTTTTCCGGATGATTTTCCAAAGTCATTGCTCATCATGATAAACAAAGCAAAAGGTCACTTAACATATTTATATGTATTTATAATAAATAAAAGACATGAATAACCACTTTCTCTGTCCTACATGTCTCTAAAACCAGCTGGCAGTCCGTGCAAAACCCCTGCTGGAGCCAGGTAAAGCAGAGATGGATGCGGCAGGAGCAGCTGTGTGAACTTAGGCGAATTATCAGAATACTTGGAAAAAGCTTGTGGATATTCAGCTCCTTATCAGCAGGGATTTGCATTTTTTTCTCCAGTTTTTCCTGAATCATGAGCACACAAAAAAAAATGTTGCGTATGTCTGGCTCTGAGTTAAGCGGGAAGGGGTTTAGGTTGTGTTTTCTGACATTTGCTGGGGAATGCTGTGCCCTGAAAGCAGTGTTTGAGCAGGGTTGTTGTAGCAGCGAGCTTAGCTCTGAGCACACGCATGGAAAACATGGCAGGGAAGGAAATCGCTTAAAGACTCTGCTTGTCCCTTTGGCTTGGTTTTCTGTTCTATCTACAGCTTGACCCTAGATCTACATCTAGGGTTTGGGCCGCTTAATGACTGAACTAATAATCATCTCTTGCCGATATTGACTGTGTTCGTATGAGTTACAAAGTGCGTCTCTGGCTGGCTGAGTTTTCGGTGTCGCTTGCGTTGGTTTACTTTGGTTTTCTGGTTTATGTTGTTCAACGCTTTGGTGCCTTGTATGCTTCACTAGTCATTATATAATAATAATAATAATTGAGGTGCATTCAGTGCTTTCTGTTCGGGTTGGAAGTACCCACCCAGTGTCAGAGCAACCACGTAAACTGGTACAGTCGCAGCCTCAGGGGCTCGAGCTGTCCGTGGCCATTTGTGTTAGGAGTGGGGTGTAACTATTTAGGGTTATTAAACCAATTTCCATGCCTGTCGCTAGTGTTATGCTAATTTGAAAAGGACTGCCATCTCTCTGAAGCGCTTGTCCATGGCACTTAATTTTAATTAATACATTTCCAAAAGACTTTTTGTGTTTGGAGAACGAAGTGTGTGATTAAGCCTTATTCATAAAGACATATGTTTAAAACTGGTTCTTGCTCATTTCCATTTTTATATCTTCATTTCTTTCCTGTAATTAAAAAAAGAAGGAAAAAAAGAGAGTAGTTTTACAGAACAGTTTCTCTTGTACCTTTTTCCATAAAAGAAAATTTTGAAAATTCTCTTAAAATGTGTCTGATGAAGCGAAAGCGAACCAAAACCCCTAGTGAAGCAAAAATGACTGGAAACTGCAGATCAGCAAAGGTCACTTAAAATTTTGCAGAGTGAGTTGTTGCTAGGAAAAAATATGAAAAAAAAAAGGCCAGTTTAACAGAGAATCATAATTTTTAAGTAGATGTATGTTACTTCTGGTTAAAATTACAGAAGATTGGGTATGTTTAAATGGAGATTAGCTTAACTGTTAATTTTTCACCAAAACTAAAACAGTTGGAGAATAAAGTATTTAACAGCTGAATATTTAGTCTGAGTTTGGTTTGGTTAAAGACTTGAGGGTAAAAATAATGGAATTTGCAATTGCTTCTTTGTCAAATAATTATGTCCCCCCCCAAAAAAGTCTCACTAATTTCAGAGCCAAAAATCTCTTCACAGACTGAGACAAGCTATTTTTGGAATGACGGGTTTTAATACAGTGATTGTTTTAAATCTCTTCCTTTCATTTACATCAGTAAAAACTTGCTCCTAGAATCCTAAAATTCTACCTTCTGAGAGTCCTTGAAATATTCAGAAGGCTCTTCAAGAGCCCACTTGGAATTAAACGATCTCAGGAGGCTTAGTATGGAATTTCAAATACAGAAGAAAAAACCTGCATTAAAAAAATTTTTGATAGGGAAAATAGCAAGTTTGACTATTTAAGTGCTGTTAAGAGGCAAGGTATTAAAAACAAGTGCAGAATTTATCAAATTAATAATAAAGGCAGTTGTAAATCATTTTTTAAATTAACCTCAAAGTACAGCAGTTTCAATTCAAAAGGAAAAAGAAGATGAATCATAACTTTTCCTTCAACAAACAATATTAAGCTCGAAAAAAGTTCGACTTCTCAGTTAATCTGGAAGTTCACTCCTGTGAGCTGCTTCTGCCCACCCTGGGCTTGCAGGATTTTAGCTCACGCTGAGGTGGAGCCCGTTCCGAGCCCTCCGTGTTCCCCGTGACAGGAAGGCATCTGTTCCGAGGTGATTTACACTGAGCTGCTGCTAAAACTGCTACCAAGGGAATGCCTAATACTTCTCAAAGATGATTTTGTTGGGAGGGGATAAACGAGCAGCTGACTATTGCATTTGTGTGTGTGAAGCATCAGTGCTAACCTTGCAGATGTGCGTGGTTATCCTGAGGACGAGGTCCTGGACTTGTCATTTGTTTTTCCCCTTCTCTGGCAGATTTTGTGTACCATGTAAGGTTTTCAGTGTCTGTTTCCATTTGGTGTTTCAGAGAATATGAAGGGAGGACTTGAGAAAAACTGAAGATCTCCTTTTTTCTGCTCAAATGTTCTTGTTATGATGCCTGCTTTTTTTTTTTTTTTTTTATTCCAAGAAGGATTTATTGTGTATGCTCAGATGGAACTGAAATACAGATCATGTGTCCCAATGTACTTATTATCCTGATATGTTCACACTTGGAAGAAAACATAATGCCAACTTTTAATTAAGTATAATATATTGTTTTCTAACTGCACTTAGTTTTTCTTTGAACTCCAAGACTGAGCAGCAAGAAGTGTCAGAAAAAGGAAATGCTGCTCCACTGTTTCTAACTTGTGTAATTCTTGTCACTAACCAAAATGAAGGTTTTACTAACCTATATATATATAATGCCACTAATAAGGGATTGGAAACTGCTGTCAGCTTGCACTGCATCAGCCCAGGTTTAACATTAGCAGTCTTGAGCCTGCGAGGTAAAATGTGCTTTAAGCAAATACAGGGAAGCAACAGGTTTGAAGATGGAGGGCCCAGAAGGCAGCTGCCTACCTCAGATACCAGCAAAAAGTGAAATCAGTTGGAGTTCCTGGAAAGAAGCATGAGAATCATGAAGCTTTCCTTGTCCTTTGATCCGTATCACTGATTTTGTGGCACTGTGTCACAATACCTGAATATTGCTGAGTGCTGAGCTTGTTTCCCAGACTTTAGGAAGTGATTGCTTATTGTTCTCAGATCACTTTTTGGCATTGTTCTTTACATATTCATTTCTATAATTTCCATTTTATGAGAGCATTTGACATTTTTCAGGGTTAAATGAACATACAGCCCAACCCTGGTGCTGTTTTGCAAATTGGCAGCATTGGTGATATTGGTGGCGGCAAGACAGGGCCTGGCGTTCCAGTGGTTTCTGACCCAAAAAACCACCTTTAAGAGGCTCCAGAGACCCAGAAAAATGTGCATAAGCTTTATACCTTTAATATATTAGCCTTGTAGCATGTGTAAAGTGCAGGGCATGGTGGATAAACACCTCACTTGAAAGCTTTCGTGGCTCCTCAGCCCAAATCCGCTCGTCGGCAGCGAGAGTCGCGACACGTCCCGCCAGGCTGGGTCCTCACACGGAGCAAGTCTCCAGCCCAGTTTGCCACAGCTGGAATTATTTAGTTTACAGTTTAGGAGAACAAAACCAAGCATTCTGTGTTTCACTTCCACAGCATTATGTTCATCGAGTGTGCTCCTTGGGTGGACTCTTGACAACAAGAGGTTGGACACCGCAGCGTTACCGAAATTTATTTTACCTGCTCTTGTTCCTTGCCATGTGAGTTATCAGCAGAGAAATCATTGCCTTGATCTGAATCAGTGAAAGTGCTTCTAAAGAATACTAAAATACACCAACCAATATTTTCAATTTTCAAAACTGCTTTTACGTTGTTCTCTGTCATTTGATAAAATTTTGATTAGTATTGCCCAGTAGAAAATTTGGGGGGGGGGTTGTTTTCAGTAATCCTGATTAAGGCTAGAAAAGACTCTTGATTACAGTAATTTTAATAATGTAAATTTGTTTGTGATATGTCTTTAGTCTTTAATCCCCTTTGGCATTCCATTCAAAGGGAGATGAAAATTTCAGGGATTTATAACATTTAAATCAGTCATTCCATGAATGTTTCTCAGGCGGTTTTTCTCCTACCTGAAATAAAAAAATACCTAAATGGGTATGTAACATATTTTGTGATCAGATTAGAAATACATTTGCATGTGGTTTTTGTGAGAAAATAGCTTAATATCGAGCACTTTCTCTTTCCAATAAAGTATATGTTCATAAGAGAAAATGGAACCAATTATCGAAACAAATAATATATTTGAGATCTTTGCCATTCTTTCAGATGTTTTGAAGTGGGATTTTCACTGAGGACTTTATATAATCTTTTTGTAATCAAAATTCACATTAATTCTTTTAGCCATGACCCCAAATTCTTATTTCTATTTGTATTTATGAATACACACAGTTTTTAAATTATCCATTTAATTTTTTAAGTAGTCTTAGCTTCACTTCACAATATTAAAATTTGAGTTAATGTTTAAAACTGAATAGTTTTGAGCATAACCCTCGTACTTCTTTAAGGCCAAATAGATTAATCTTAAGTATTAGCATTACAATAAACTAATGTATAGACATATTTAGTCAAGCTAATTCAGGGTGAAAATAAAGGGGGTTATTTTTTTGCTATGCTTAAGGCAGTGAAATTTGCAGAACAAAGACTTGCAGAAGACAAACCACAAGTACTTAAGGTCTTACAACACAGAGGAGGGGAACGTGCTGCTTTTCGAACTCCTTGCCCTGGTGAAACAGCTCAAATATATCTATATTTAAATAATTTAACCGCTTATTTTAATTTTTAAGTCTTCCAATTCATCAGTGATTCATGTTCATTAAAATCTGCTCTGTTAATGCCATTTGTATTTGCTCAATTCCTCTTCCCCCACGCTAACGTTGATGTTTTGTGTGTTTGTGTGTATCGATACGGAATTGTACCACGGATATAACCCAACCTTCCTCAGCTACCAATGGGAAAAAAAACCTATCTGCTCTTTTGCCTTAAGTATTTCAAAGGCAAAAACATGGCTGAGCAAAAAAACATCACCCCAGTTTTTCCTCCAAGCCCACTTTTGTCTAAAGTAATGAGGCCATAGTCAGTTGGCTCCAAGGAGCGTCGTGATTTAGTGTGACGTACAGTGAATCATTGCAGATCCATTCGGACTGCATTCGTTATTTTAATGAGACACAGGCAAATCTGTTTTTTGGCCGCAAACCTTAAGAAGCAAGCATAATGTGAAATGGTTGTTGATTGCCACAAGGCAACTGACATTATGGATTTTTATCGCCATCATTATGCGCTTTAAAACTCCCCACATCCCAGGATATTTAGCCCCTTCCCTCTCCTCCCGCGAATGACAGGGAAGCCACAACGTTGACATTTAAAAGCGAAAAGCTCATCTATTTAATTTCTGGGCTTATTAAAACCTTACATTGCATCCTCTGGTCTGCACTTCTTTTNGAAAACCCCCACCGCAGCGCGGTCACCCAAAAAAGGTCACATTCAGTTGGGCGACAGCAGCACTAGGTCCCCACCAGCCTCTGCTTGATGTAGTATAAGAAATGACAATGAGGCGGGCATATCTGTGCCCGAGCAGTAATCACAGTAATGGTGTTCATCAGAATTTACCAGTGCTGAACTTTTCCAGAGTCTGGAGTAATGCTTCCTCCTCGGTGCTACCAGTAAGGAATTTACTGTGCTTGTGTTTGCCTTCAAGCAAAGGGCGCCCAACTGATTGTTGAAGAAAACACTTTCAAAATGAGGTTGTGCTGGTGAATGTGGTTGTGGGTGTGGGCATGTTTGTTGGTGTAAAATGCGTGTGTTGATGCATATGTGTAGTGTCTTCACCTGTGCATGCATGAATCAGTCTTCCTATAATGTATTTACCTTATCTGTCTTTTTCCTGTCATTTTTTTGTTGCTCTACCAGCATGGTTTTATTATGTTTTCATGAAACTTTGCACGACATCGTTTGGCTGCAGCACAGGAAAACCATTGGTGTCCTGAAAAATTGCTTTGGCCTGTTCAAGCCAACAAACCCATGAATAATATTTTTTCATCCATTTATTTTATCCTTAATAAAAAGAAGTGATGTTTTGGGACAGTACAGGGTGTTGGTTTCCTGTTGTGCCACCGGCAGCTTTGCTGTGAGAATGACAGAGAACCAGCTTATCTTTGCTTTCCCTGGTTTCCATATGCATCCATCCTATTTTTATTGATTTGCTGAAAGTAAATCTCACGTCTTACGCTCTTCACACAGATGTCACGAAGAAATCCTTATGCCTTCCATTTGAGAATTACATTACCTTAAGTATTTTTTATCTCCTGGCAGCTTCAGTGTAAAGCAAACTCCCCAGCTGACAGCCATAGTGGGTGCACTCAGTGTTTACAGCAGAACTGAGGCTGTAGGGGAAAAAGATGAAAATCTCTCGCAAAATGTTAAAATGGCTGCTGACTTGGAGGCCTCTGGCTCAGTTTTACATCCTTTCCAATGTCCAAGAAAATACAATTTTACTTCTAACAAGTTTTCTCCCCTCGGCTTTTTCCCTCTCGTGCCTCAGTCGGTTTCCTGGAAGATTTGAGGACAGGAAACACTTTAGTTACAGGAGCTCTATTACTCCTAACAGTCCCTGTTGCAATTGGATGTGGCACTGTATAGAATAATCTTGATACTTGGAGATTGCACAACATAGGGGAGCTCATTCCTGTCTGACTTGACTCCTCTTTCAGGTGCTTTCTTCTAGCAGTCCACAAAAACCCGTTTTTGGGGGTCAAGCAGTGCAAAAAGAGCCCCTTCTCTCTACTGTTTCTCTCCTGTGTAGGTGCTTGGGATCACTATTATATTTTATTTCATCAAAAGCAAACCCAAAATCCCCTGTCAGGCAAGAGCTTTTCCTTTTCTTTTTGTTTTCAACTACATGTTGAAGTCCTCATCCTTGCAAATACTCTCCCCTGTAAATTCTTCTGCCCTGGGTGGGTTTCTGATCCAGCCTGCAGACAGACTTGTTCCTATAGAAATACGTGAGAAATTAATTCTTGACCACGCTGAGTGTGTGTGTCTGTAGATATTTACTTTGGTTTGGTTTTTAGAGTTAAATCCAACTTGGAAGCAGTATCTGATCATTTCAGTGAAATTCTGCTGCTTTCGACTTCCTCCTGCAGTTGCCTCGCCCTGAGGCACAGCGGAGATCAAGGCGTGTGCCCGTGGACACACACTGACTGCAGTGAGTGGCTCACCAGATTTGAATTCAGATGATCTGAGCTTCCTGCTTCCCTGAATAAGCCACACATTGCTCTGCCTCCCCGGCAGCATCCGCGCTGACATTTTCTCTCTCCCTCCTCACGCTCGGGGTCCCTGGGAAGATCGACCCCGTGTTGTGGCAGTGGTGTCACCCAAGTCACCTCCTGGTTCCTTCTGGAGCAGTGACAGCCAATTGGAAAGGAGGTGTAGCTGCATCTTGGCTATTTTCTAGCAGTCTCCTGCTGCTGCCGTAGCCTGGGGCTACTTGAACCTACCCTGGGGACCAGCCAGTCCCCAGCTGCTCCGGAGTGGAGAAGCATAAAGGTGGCTTCAAGCCATCTTTGTTCTCCAATCCTCATCTTGTGCTGAGCCCGGTCAAGTCATAGGGGAGAATCTGGGCCAGAGTTTATGAAATGCTTTGCTACAGAAACTTGCCCTCGCTGCCAAACGCATCTTTCTGGTTCTCTGAGCTCCCGTGTCCTGCCCTGAAAAGATTCTTCACTTCTGCCCTTCGCTTCCTGCCCTGAAAAGATTCCAGCCAGGATCCCGGCTCTGTGAAAGCACCGGTCTGTAACGTGAAGTGTCATCGCCGGGCTGTCCTTTGCTGCTTTCTCTGCGTCTCTGTCACTGCTCGAGCCACAGGCTCAGCCTCAGAGAGAGCCCTGCACAAAGCTGGTAACCCCAGGAAGGCAGCAGGGCTGATATGCGGTGGGAGAAGGAGGTGCTATCGCTGCCTGAGCAACTCCTTGTTTTTCTTTTTGCAAGGAAAATGGGCACTTCCAATGGATTTTTTTATTTGTGTAGTCACATCCCTCCTTACCCTCTGCTTCTGAACCAGCCCAGTGCACACCTGTAATTCCCTTCCCAGTTTGACACCCAGCTTTTGGTTCTCATGCCATGGATTTAATCGATTTCTGACACTTATTTTGCACCGGTGTCACTCTCACAACTTCAGAGAATCTTCTCATTTTCAAACGAGACAAATGCTAGCCTCACGAAATTCACTTTTTGTGATCAGCATTATTTGGGCAGATTCTGATACTTCATTTCTACTCCCTGGCCCTTCCTGTGATTTCCTGTGTAACACCTCAACACACACACACAGTTCTGCTGGCTGAAACACTCTTAATGGCTGGTTTGAGTTGTCTGGAATTAAAGAACTATTTCCACCTACCCAATGGCATTAATGGAACTGACACAAGGAGTGCTCCAGTTAAAAGGAGACAACCCAGCTGACCAGGCTAAGTCATGGAAGATGTTTTATTCAGCCCAGATAAAAAGGTGTGTCTCTGCTCATTTGCACTGGAATGTCATTCCCATCAGGTCCTGCGATAGGAGCAGCACACATTTTTTCACTTTAATATAATATAAAAACTCCTGAAAGCTCGAGGGGGCTGGGGTTTTGTTGGGACTTGGCCAGCACAAAGTGGCTCATCCTGGCAGTGATGTGAGGGGTATCTGTTTGGGCAGAAATGCCCCAGAACCAGTCCCATCATGGCCAAGGCTGATATTTATTTCGTCATAAATACTCTGATGATTCTCTAATGACTTTCAGTCCATTTGCTGCACTGACCTATGATTCATTCACCACATTATCCCAGCTGCTGGCCTGAAACGCTCTCTTTGAGTTAGATCTGAAGTTTATTCTGATCTCAATTTCCATTCAGATGTGTTTTTACCCCGAGTTTGGGGTTTCGATTGGTGCAGCTGTTAAAATTCAGGATCAGTATACCCCAAATTTGGAGACAGGGAATGGTGGAGTTTAAGCCAAATATGAAAAAACCTGCAACATAGTGGACGTTGATTTTGAGGTAAAAACATTAATAACTTGGGGCAGATTGGATAAGCTCTTTTCACATAAACTTGGTCATCACAATTCAGAAATCTTGATTTCTAGTGTCTGTCTAAACAGTCATGGACAGAGCAGACAAAGTGTCTTCATTCATTCAGGAGCTGAAAAGTGGAAATTACGTGTCTTTCCTCTTCATTTTCTCTGGGAAAATCTTTTAACTAATTTATAGAGTAGTTAATCTGGTTTCGCACGTGTGTGGGTAAATGAGCATGTCATGTGTCTTCGTGTGGAGGAGAAAAAATTATTTCCTGATGGCAAGATAATGGAAACATATTGGGGGTGAGAGAAGGGTTTCATTAGAAAAGCACAGCTTCATGAGTACGATCCTTGCATATGAATCATGACTCATCTGCTCCAGAAGGGAAAAAAAGGAAAAAAAAAAAAAATCACTGGGAGTCAGATTATTGTACCTAACTCAACATCTAAAAGTCAGACAACTAATTAAGCCTGGGCTGTCTCCATCCTGAGGAATAATAGATAACAGCTTCCCAAGGGTAATTCATGTCACTGTAGGATAGGTGGACAAGCCGCCTTCTGGGGATGCTTATCTCTTGGCATTGACTGCAGAAGCTACACAGATAGCTCAGAATAGATGCCTGGTTTTCAGGGACAGGAACACAACGAGAGGAGCCCCTGCCTTACAGCCTAGTGCTAGAATTAGGACTTGAAATGAAAGCTTGAAAGGTCGTGGTTTCCTAGCAGTTAGAATAATCTGTCCCCAAAAAGAAGCAGCCCATCAGCAGCCAGAATAACCCAGGGCAATGCGAAATTAAAAGCAGTTTTCATTGAAGCTGCCAAGGGAAAGTGTTTGTATCTGTGGGAGGCAAGTCTGGTCACTAAATAACACAGGATGATAACAATGAACGAGAAAAATGAATAGGGGCACATGGAGTGAATTGTGCTGACAAATCCCAGAGTTAAGCTCTGAAAGTTGAAGGCTGTGGACAGTGCCTGCCTCTGGGACATGGAATGTTCAGCCAGGTCAGAGCCTTTCTCAGAGGCCCATTAGAAAGATCTATTGAGTCATAGAGTCCTAGAATAGTTTAGGTTGGAAAAGCCCTCTAAAATCATCATCCAACCATTAACCCAGCACTGCCAAGCCCACCACTAACCTATGTGCACAAGTACCACGCCTTTAAATCCCTCCAGGGATGGTGACTGCACCACTGCCCTGGGCAGCCTGTGCCAGGGCTTGACAACCCTTTCTGTGAGGAAGTTTTTCCTAATATCCAATCTAAACCTCCCTTGGCACAACTTGAAGCCGTTTTCTCTTGTCCTATCACTCGTTACTTGGGAGAAGAGACTGACCCCCAGGCAAGCTGAATTTATCACAAGATATTTGAGGGAGGTTAAATTTGTACTTCTCTGTTGCCCAGGAGCTGTGAGCTGAACATGGTTGATGTTATTTGCTGTAAGAAGATGATGCTCAGACACACTGCAAAAATCAGCCAGAATGAACGTAGCGAAAAGTCCCAATTCCACAACTATAAACTGGGGAAAAAGCAGTGCACATCCAAGATGGCACTTTGCACCTGAGAACGCAGCAAACAGCAATGCATTTCTGAAATGCATAGTATGGCCCTGCACTGTGCACTGCCCTCTGATTAATGCCATGTGAAAGTGGCCTGATGCGGTGTGTTATTTGTCCTGATGTATTCTGCAGCTTCTGTGAACAAATGTTAAGGAGGCTGTGAAGCTGTCACGCTTTGTAAAGGCTCCTCAAAGGTTGTAGATTTAGTAGCTACAATTCTAAAATGCAATCCTGTTTTTAAAGCTTTTCTTTTCCCTGGGTGGAGCCTTCACAGACACCCAGAAGGTTTTTTTAATTGATGTCCATAACTCTTCCACGGTTGAAGCAGGGCAGCAGAGAGGGCACCAAACTGCAGCAGCACTGTGATTTACTGCCAAGGTTTGACAGCAGTATTCCATATGTATCCACTGGAAAATGCTCTTAATTTTCCCTCAAACACAGCAAGTCTGCCATCCGAGATATCCACAAATTCTGAAATTCAGTGATGGAGCGAGGGCGGGGAGAGTCATCGCGTTTAACCCGTGACTGCCCCATTTTTCATCCTTACAAGGACATTAAGCTCAATAAAACGAGTCCTGGTGGAAGCCTGTGTCTCCCTGAAGTGGGCAAACGATAGGTTAAGAGAAAGCAAATGAAAGGTAAGATTAATAGCATTTATCATGGCAGATAGACTAGCAGTTTGCTAATTAAAGATGTTAGAACATAGAAGCAGCCAAGGATCAGTGGCTTTTAATGAGGATGTTGTAGGGTGATTTAGGTCTAATTTTCTGCTTAATAAGGCTGGTTTAAAAAGTAATTTTGTTGGGATGTGACTCTCCTAAACCTGTTCATTATCAGTGATGGGACTTCACTTCAACACTCCAGGAAATGTTGTGTTTAATTAATATTGTGTCGGCAAGTGGATATGCTGACAGATGAGAAAAAAATTGATGAAGAACTTTCAAGGACATTGACTTCATTACACAGCTTCATTATAGCCTGAATAACTGGCTAAATATGTCACTGGAAAGATAATGTGCCACTTTTAACTCTTTTCTGTGTGTTGTTCATGTAAGTAAGCAGAGGATTTTTTCCAAAATAGCCACTATTGAAAAAAAAATTCGTCAAGGGATCAGATCTATATTTTCTCATTGCTTCATTCTCTTTATGAGATTTCTAACTGATGGTGGACTATGTAAAGCAAAATACTGTTGGTTATTTACATTAGTTCATCAATCATTTTTCTTGGGCAGAATGTGATGTTAGTAAGCGCCATTCTTCACCATTGGGTAATTTTCCACAGTGCCCCTGAAACGAGAGTAGAAATTAATTTAAAAGGTTTTTATTTCTCTGCACAAAACAACATTCTGAGGTATGGTGATGGATAGATCCGTGCCTATATACATGTCTTGTATTCACACATTCACTTCACTTTATGCATCTGGGCTTATTGAAGCAAAATTAAATATCCCGAAAAGTCCTAAATACTTTGCCTCTACCCAGAGAGGGAGCAATTTTAGCAGTTTGAGTGAATCACGGCTCAGTTTCATACAGGCAGGGGCAGCTGCCATGCCCTGCTGTGAGAGCTGAGGGAGACTGGTCCTTACTGGTACATGAGCCAGGAGGGCTTTCGGTGTCTGCCATGAAAAAATTGAGTACCTGGGTGGGATCTCAAATGAATCTTTTCACCTCAGCTCAGAATTGTTGCACAGCAATCCTTATTCCCCACCAAGGAACACCACTTTTAGCTCTGATTAGTGGGTAGTGTATTTGTATCCTGCACTGGCAGCCAATGCTTCTGCAGCATCCTTTAACTCTTTGATGATTCTCTTTGCAGACTCACCTTTCCCTTGGCTAAGGTTAAGCTATGAGAAAATCACCCTATGAAACAATTAAAAAAAAAAGACGCTCTATTAATTAAATTAAATTTTGGCCACTGTAGTAGCTCACAGTAATTTGCAGACCACCCTTCATCACCTTACTTAACTTTCAACAAGAAAATAAAGCAAAAATAATCTGTTTCAGACTAAATGATGTGACCCGAGTGTGACCTCAGAGACTTTGGGCTGGGGTCCTCTGATCTGTTTGATAAGACTTTTTGGAGCAAGGGAAAAATCTTCAAGTCTGATTTCTTAAACAGGGGTTGGGAGAGAAAAAGGAAAGTAGTGAGCACAGGGTCTGGAGCAGTGTTTAGCTGGGGGTTACAGAAAAGCATCCTAAAGATCTGTTACAATCTCCCTAGAGAAAAACAGGTCCAGCAGCAAACCATTGACTTTTCCTGGGTTTCAGCTGCCTCTTCTTTGAGAAATAAGACTGTTTAAAGAAGAAAAGGGAAAAAACACCAAAGATCAACCTCTGAGGCTGAAAGCAAAAGAAGAAAAAACTGTTTTCAATCTTAATCATTAGGGCTATTAGCCAAGAGAGGAGGCCAAGGCAGGGGAAGGAGAAGAGACGCTGACTGGAGGTGACAGCTGGAGTTTATCGGATGCGTCAGTTCTCTTTAACACCTCCATTTGGTGGCTGCTGTCACCTTCAGATGAGGCTTTTACAGGATGGGATTCAGGAAAGCATTCTGCCGTATCAGCCCCGTGACACACCGGGAGCTTTGTCCCCATCCCAGGATTTGCATTTCCCCTTTCCCATCGCTACAGGAGACCCACACGTCTGTGTCCGTGTGCCAGGGATGGCACTGGGCCCTCCCCCAGCTCCTCAGAGCTCTGCCCACGTGCCAGCACCCATTAATAATGACTCATTATTTTCTTACCCTCGGTAACAGGAAGGCAACACTCGGCCCAACTGTTCCATGAAAGAGGAGCCGACAGCATCCTGTCATCACTGAACCTGCTCCAGCACCTTCTGCCTGCAGAAACTCAGTGAGCATCCCAGGGCTGGGAAAGAGGAAGGGAACAACCAAAGGCACCATCGTCTCCCTGGGATGGCTGTGTGGGTACCCGCATAATGACCTCCCTAATGGGTAATTGCAGGATTAGAACCTCAGGGTTTAAATATCACAGGGGGACATCTGCCAGAGGAGCAAAGCACTGCCTGGCAGGGAAACAATGCTCGGAGACACCCGCATGGATCAGCCCGTGGGATGGAACGCTGGCTGAGCCTGTTAAATGTGCATTTAGTTGGGTATGTGGCATCCTGGATAGAATTCCACTTACATGGGATTTGTTCCTTGGTTTTTCAATGGTTGGACAGCCAGAAATATCACAAGGACTTAATTTAAAATAACATCCTCCCTTACCTTGGACAATGGAGGGATGTGCCTTACCTGTTTATCTGCATTTAATTGCATTGGTTATGCATTAGTGCCAAAAATCTACCTCCTTCCACTTCTGGCTGCCTGATGCCTGCTGCAGTCAAAAAGGAGCACAGATTTGCTTGGAAACAAATTATTTACAGCAGGGAATGTTATCCCAGACTGGCACAGCTAAGAAGTAAATGCAGAAGTTTTTCAGAGCATGTTAAACCTTAGCTGTGTGGGCATGGATGGGGCTAAGGCTGTTTAAAATTGGGATGAGTAAGTGTGATGTGGGGAGCTGATTCAAACTTTTGCTCGGGACAGGAAGACACAATTGTCTGGGTGCTCCACAGTGGGCACCACGTTCCAGTTTGGAAGCCAGATTCCCATGTCAGGGACTCCTGGCTTCTGTCTGACAGGCAGGAAACTCAGGATTTTATTCTGTTTGGCTTTTCTTGTTCCTGAGCTTGGCGCTTAATTGTTTCCTGGCCAAAGGGCTAATTAATTCCTGTGCAGGGCAATTAAAACACATTGGATGTGATCAGTTTTGCAGCACTGACAATGAGGTGACACAGAATGCAATCCTGGACAGGGAAAAGACACATTCCCATTTGGCTTCTGATCTTGCTGCAAATGGAGCTGGATCCCCAGGGTGTGGGGCAGGTTCAGACTGAGCTCAGGCAGCTGGAAGAGGAGGCAGTCACAGTTTTGGAGAGGAGCTGCTCAGTTTATCCTTTGTCCTGCCCTGGGTTTGGCAGGGGGAAGCTTGGTTTAGTTACTGAAATTGAGATCTCAGCTGTGGGGCCAGAGATTGAGAAACCCCAAGTGCTCTGCTGGGCACTCACAGTTCTGCTGAGGGTGTCTGGGTCACCTCCAGCACCCTGGTGGGCTGGTGTCACAGTGCCATCACACGGGGAGGAGCTGACACGCCCAGGGACAGTGGGGAGCTCGGTGGCAGGGTAGGGCATCACCTCCTGAGTGGCTGGATCGTGTAGGTAGGAAAATTTGGAAGCAAAGGGTGGTAGAAGCCCAGGTGTGTCAGCAGCCATGCACTGGTTCTCAAGAGGACCCTGTTGCTCACTCGTGTGGTTCCTGGATTATCTCAGCTGAGCGTTCACCTTCAGGGCTCGAGCACAGAGTCCTTCAGCACACGCTGTATAAATATTCAGATGAAATCTTGAAACCAAAGTGCCATTAGAAATTTGGCTCCTTGTAGTCTGTTGTATAATCCATTACAATGCACAATTATGTAATTGTCAGTTATCCAAGAGTTTAGCATTTTGCAACATGCCAAAATCAAAAGTGTGTTCTTATTAACATCCCAAATGTACTTAAGTGTTTAGTAAATACTGGAAGATACATTTCTTGCCCTAGAGAACATACAGTCTGAAAAATTAATATTGATTCTAGACAAATCAATGTTTGCTTACTAAAATCACGTGCTGAATACTTTATAAGCACCCACCCAGCTGCAGGGATATTGCAAGCTCTGTCTCCCTGTGATGCCATAAACACAGTCTGAGTCTGTATTCAAGGCTTCACCTCGCCATGCAGCTTTAAAATTGTGGCAATAATGTTATTTAACAACATCTCCCGTCAGGAAGAGCGAAGGTAAAAAAAAATCAGACTTTTTTCTGCAGGTCCCCAATGGGTTTCTTTTAGGCAAGGCCCATGTACATTAATACAAATCATATTTTATGTTACTCACAGGACATAGAGATAATCAGAAAGCTATCTTCATAAACAGAGGGTTATTCATAATCCCTCACATGGCATTTCAATTATCAGTCTGATGACGATGTGACATTATGGATGAGGTTGTGATTAAATTTTCTTGTGTAATGACCCTAAGTAAATCTTTGCAATTTTCATTTTGCAGAGATTTAATATAGATTGGTGGCCTGTTGTTTGGCCCCTGTTTAATCCAAAATCGCTCATTAAATTGGGACCAGTAAACATCTGATGATTGCATTTCATGGACTGAGCTATGAATTTAACATATTAAATCTACATTCCAGATGGATATAAGCATCTGTTCTCATTATGGTTATTGGTGTTAATCTGAAACCCTGACCTGTTTCCCCTAACATTACTCATATTAAATTCCATCCCAAATTCTAACATATATTGGCACGAAGGCAGGAGATAGCTAAAATACCTTCACGTGCACATAATCCAGTGAAAGATGAACAGCAGAAATTAGGGGACAGATGACATGAACTTCTTGTTCTCAGAAGGTGGCTTTCATTGCTGCAGGATGTAAAACAACTGCTTTTGTTTTCCAGCATTGAACAAAAACCCCTGAAAACGCCAGTAGTCAACTCTGACCACATACTTGCTAATCACTGGGCTTGAGCTGTATCCTTTACAGAGCAGCACGGCCCTAATTTGCAAATCTGATTTGTCACTAAATCTCGTCAGAGTTTGACCCAGCATCTTGCAGGCACTTGCCTGGCTCCTCTGCTCCAGAAACACTCAGCTCAAAGTCAAATTAATCGGTGACTTCCAAAGACCATTAGGAAGAAGATATGTGTTCCAGGGCTGCTGAGAGCTTCTCCACACTGCATGATTCATGTTTATTGCAGTTGGGGCATTTATTTATTAGATTGCTCGGTGTAATGGGAAATTTAAAATGACACACATTGTATTACAGGGAGGCTTAGCAAAATATTATCTCCCTGTTATTGTAAATCAAACAATTCTCAATGTCAGCACGGATCACCTTTGCTCAGCAGAAGTTTCTGCAGAGGGTTTGTATAGTTCCTTGGATGTATTTTTTTTTGCTTTAATTTCAGGAAATCTGCCCTCTTCCCAAGCTGGTGTGTGAGGCAGGCTGCACAGCTCAGTGCTGGGTTGGGATCCTGGCTGTAATCTCAGGTTTACCTGGGACTTCACAGTCAGGTCCTATGCCTAAAGGATCAGACAATTCAGCCCCATGGTATAAAGATTAGTCAGAAGGGTGGATATAGTTTTTGCCTTGAAAAGGAGGAAAACAGTCAATATTTTAAAAGAGAAGTAGATTTGTTGTACCAATCTTGTAACAAAAGGCACAAACACCTCCCAACACCTCATTAGCCGATGCCCTGGGGTTTTCCTGGCTTGCTAGGGCAGGAGAAATCCATCCTCTAGGGTGGTGGGAGAGGGAAAAACAGCCAAGAAAACTGCAAGTACCAGGAAAGTCTGGCTGAATCCTAGCAAAGCTGGGCTGGAGCCAGAAATCCGAGTTAAATGCTCACTGGGGTTTGCCCTCCTGCAGCACCTTCCCTCAGTCCAGGCTCGCTGCATGCAGACCATGAGTGGCTGTCGCAGGAAAAAGCCTTAGGGGAAGGCTTTGGGGGATTTTAAGTACCAGGTATTCACCTGCCACATAGGAACACCATCCCTGCAGGACAAAGTGCTGGAAAAAGTACCAAAGCTCTGGTTATTGGTTGAGAAGTGAGAATGCAGCAGTGCAGTTTCCTGATGGCTGCACTGGGCAGTCGCTTGTCTGTAAAATTCCCCAGTGATTTTAACAGGTTGAACAGAGTAGAAACACAAATGCTTTATTTCCAATATGAACTGGAGTTTGCACCTAAAACAGGGGAAAAAGGGGATTTAAGTATGTACTGTGTATTAAAGAGTGCATCATCTCCACACAGAACACTGGTGCAGCCTCATGGACCCATTTTGTAATGGGAAAAAAAATCTGATTTCTGCAATACTGGCTCAAAGACCACAGAACAGAACAGGGGGAAAGAACTGCAGCATCCAGTGGGTGAAAATACCCACCAAGGTGTGTATTCACCACCACTAGTGCTTGTAACAGAAGGACAAAAAAAAACCCCATCCCTGTCATTAGTAATTAAGGCTGCATCACTCAGGGCAGAGCGCTGTGTGTGTGCAATGAGGCTAATTAGCACCAAAGTGCTGCCTGACTCCAGGAGTTTGGTGCAGGCAGCACACAGAGGGGCTCACCAGCGAGGCTGGATGCACTTCAGCCCCAGCAGTTTGACCTGGGCTCCCTGCCCTGACAGTGGGGTCAGGGGTGGCCAAAATGTTGGTGCCACTCAGCAGCAGCTGGTGTTGGGATGGCAGCAGTGAGTGCCCGAGCACAGTGAGGAGATGCTGTCTCAAAGGATCAACCCAAAGCCATTTTTGCTCCATAAAATGTGCTTTTATATCCAGATGTTGTTGCACCAGGTTTTTGCCAGGTTGGGCTCAGGATGAATCAGCAGCAGAAGTTTGGGTGTGTGGGCACCAGCAGGAGCCACCAGCTCAGCAGCTTGGAGAGTGGGAATAGGCCAAGGAAAGGAGTCCTGGAGGAGCCTCTTTGGCAGAGGGGATCACAGCAAGTGCTGTTTGTTTGGGTCATTCTAGTGGAAGATGTTCCTGTCCGTGGCAGGGGTTTGGAACCACTTGAACTCTGAGCTTCACTTCCAACCTAAACCATTCCATGATTCTATGATTTGACTCTGCCTGCTGGTGCTTCCCCACTGGCTCCAGCCCACAGGAGCAGACACACAGAGTGGCAGATAACCAGCAAGAGACTTCCACAGCCCAACTGGGGAACAAGTGGACCTAGAGAAAGCCAGAATCAAAAATACCCGCCCTAAGAACCAATTCACACCGTTTTAAGCAGAGCAAGAAATTATCTATGCCAGTGAAAACACTCCTTAAATTCCCCCCAGCCTCCAAAATGAGGATTTTTAAGAGGGGATAATGCTGAATGTTGATTTCGGGGAACTGTGATGTAGCTTCCAGCACAACAGACCAAAGATTTTAATTGCTTGTTAACTACTATTGTGGCACACGAGTTAGCGAAGCTGAAGCCGTCTGACATAAATCACATGTCCCAGCCCAATAAATCTCCTCTCCAAGTGACAGCTTTGCAGACAGCAGCGAGCGAGAGCGGCCGATGCCCAGACCTGTGCGTACAACTGCCGCCTGCAAACCGGTGACAGATCTGCTGAGACCAAAACACTTGGCACTCTGCTAATGTCTGTCATTACGGTGATTGATACAGCCCCTCTATCACACTCTGCAGTTGTCTGCATTTGCAAAGCTTTATTAAATTGCCGCGTCTCCCAACTGTTATCCGGCATCAGTACGAGGAAATGACCAGGAGCGGTCAGGCACGAGTTGAGGTTTTTCAGCTCTGAAGTCCTGGGGAGGTGAAAGGGGTGAAAGCTGAGCGTTTGCTGACTTTTCTCCAGCTAAAAAACTGAGGGCAGAGTTACCTTTGTGTGCAAGGACGGGAGCTGACGCTGTCCCCACGCTGAGCAGCGCAAGGCTTGCTGCTGATAAAAGAAACAGGTTATTCTACCACTTAAAGCTTGGCAGGACCAAGGGACGTGCTGCTGCCTTCAATGTGTAATAATTATCAAGGTTGAAGGATTTATTTTGTGAGCCCTGGTGCTCTCGGGGCCGGGGTTATCTTAATGACTCTGCTGCAAGTGTTCCCCTTGACCTACCTTCAGTGCCAGCCCCAGGAACAGGTGCCATTAGAATATATTCCGCCCCACTGAAAGTCCTGTCTTGGTGGAGACTTTAGGAGGAAGAATATACAGATATATTGTTTCTATAAATCCCCTGATATTATCTTTTATCGGTAGTAATAAATGTCCATATTAATTAACTTAATGGTTTTAACTGCAGTAATGACTTTGTATTAAACTAGTGAGCTTTCATGTTCCACATAAAAGCTGCAATATTAAAACTCATCTACAGTATTTTTTTTTCAACTTCTATTGTGCTGAAACAAAGCAAACCCATTGCTGGAATATTCCAGCCACCAAGGCCAGGAGATGAATCAACCTTGGTGGAAATCATATCCATTTTTAAATGGAAATATATTCAAATTTGGAAGGTTTTTGAGCAAGCCACGCATACAATACAAAAACAGGGCAATCACTTTTCCTTTTTTTTTTTCTGTATTTTGCTAATAAACAAGTGAATCTGGTACTCAGTCTTTCATCTGTTGCTGTGAACATTCAGGGTGTTCCCATAAATATTTGAGAAAAATTCATGGGTTTTTGCAATCATTTTGAAGTATGTGTCAGTGCCAGAGCCAGAGGAGGTGTTGGCTACCAGTAAGGGAGCAGGAAATACTGTGTGTGGTGAGAGCAGCAAGAGAATATCAAAGAAATATCTTCCTAATTTCATTTGCATTCTCCAGGCTGGAATTTCCTTACATTATATGTGAGCTCATGCAACTGGAAAGGTGGAAAATGGTGATTATCCATAGCCAGGGCAGTGGTGCAGGGAAAAAAAAGCTTATCTCCGTAAACTGACATCTGTGAACAGCTTTTCCTGGTTCTACCAGGGCTGTGCCTGAGCCAATTTAGTCACTGGTTTTGCTGTGGATTTAAACCAGCACGACTGCCTTCACCATCTGTGTGAACTGGCCCCATTTTATAACTGGCTGCCACCAAAGCTTTTCCCAGCTCTAAAATGCTTGGGCAGATGTGTTTTTTCACGGCTCCTAAACCCTCCTGAGAAAGCCCATGACCCCTCCTGGCATCTCAACACCACCTACACAATTCCTTCCAAGCCACCCTTTACCTGCTGCTGAAATTGCAGATAAAATCTCTAAATTAGAGCATCTGAACACACCGAAAGTGCTGCTTTCCAAAGGTAGTTTATCTCTTGTATTCCATTTGGGAGATAAAGAGGGGGTACACCAGAGGGAGAGGTCCACAAATGGAACCCAAAATCCATCCACAAAGACTTGCCTCACATCTGAGTTGCACTGGAGGATAACTGAGGCTGTGTATAACAGGATTGGATTTGCACTATAACAGCAATGGATCTTTGCAAATTAAAAGTTTCTCCCTAAACTCTTCATGCTTTCTAACAAAAGCCCAATGCTGGTTATAACAGAAGTGGAAGCCAAGCCCAACCAGGGCACAGTGAAAGCTTTCTCCTCACGATCCAGTAACAAGAAGCTTGTGATGGGTTTGAGGTTTCTGAGCAGCTTCAAGCAAACCCCAAATCTTCCTGTGAAAAAGATCAGGCAACATTCAGGTTCCTCATAACTTCTTTAGGTCTTTATTTGATCCCAAGAGCTGCAGCTGTGGCTGCAGCCTTTGGCAAATCTAAGCCATGGCTGGGCTCTGCAGCCTGGGGCAGTGGAGCTGTGTTGGGGGACATCCAGAGCCTCGCCTGATGGCTCCCTCTGGGACTGCTGGTTATCCTGCAAGCTTTATGTAAATATTTTTAAGTGGCACATCTGTCTGAATTACCACCGTGCCCTCCTGGATTGCTAATTGTAGGTTTTAATTCAGCTCTGACGACCAGCTTACATAAATTAGGGAGCTGGCAGTAAGCAAGCTTTGAGGAGATGGGATATGGATTTAGTGAGGACTGATTTTTTTTCTCTCTGAAAAGCTTCTCCTCACAACCTAGTGCCTCTTCCCGTAGCTTAAATCATTCTGGGAGAAAAACAGAGAGTAATTCAGCTCTGCTTGTGGAAAGGACACAGCATTGTTTTGTCTGCACCCTGGTACCGGTGTGCCCAGCTCACACCACTGGTCTAATTGACTTTAATTGGCTATATAAAAGGAAAAGGATTTGGCATTTAATTTCTGTGCCATAGCCCTCTGGCAGGAGTCAGAGCCAGTGTAGCTTGGCAGGGCTCTGCTGGTTCACCGAGGGGATGCTCTGGCTGACACCAGCACGGTGTGTGTGCTCCCCAGGCGATCCACGCTGGATCCAGGATGTGCCAACCAACAGGTTGTTAAATGATCAGTGAAAGTCTTCCAGCCCTTCCTCAGCTTCACAGGCTCCAGGGCTGCTGTGCCCAAGCCAGCTCTGGCAGTCGAATAAGGCCCAACAAACTGGTTCAATGCCCCATCCCCTCTGCCAAAGGACTGGGACTGTCCACAAAGGCTTTAAACTTGCCATTTGTTCTCCTGGCTCTCAATGCTGGCAGCATTAACACTCCCTCATGCACATTCTTGATGTGGCAAACCTGAAATTTAAGAATTTTTGCACCCATTTCCAGCAGTCATCAAGGTAGACATGCCTAAATTTAATTCATTTAATGCGAGGAGAGACTGCTGCCTGCTTGGAAGTTGGCTCAACGGAGGGGTTTGAGAGGGATCTGGAAATACTCCTCCTTGAAGCCCAAATCTTAAATTTTTTGTAACCAGATTTCACCAGGGAAGATCTACAACCTGTGATTTGGATGTTGCCAGCCCCTGTGAGGTACCACATCCCTGGGATGGATGAAAACTCTGCTTCATCATAGCCTCTGCTTCGTCATCAGTTCACAAGGAAAATATCTAAATCCTTAAATTAAATTACAGCTGAGCTCTTTTATCTTGTGGGGAAATGGCCTTTTAATATAAATTAGTGCCCAAAATACAAGCAATGACTGGAGTACATGGTTGAAAAGAAGCCATCTGATCGTGTGTCTTACCACCAGCACCAGAGCACACAGAGAGCTCACGAGCTGTAATTGCACGTTGAGTTCCCAATTTGCATCTTAGGTAGTTTAAACTTCAAACAGAGATTAATCAAGCAGGTCAGCATTCACTTTCTCCAAACTCTGGCCTTAGGAGTGTGATGCCTTCAGCTGATGTGCTTATCCATGTCATTCCCTGTTTCCTGCCTGAAACTGAGCTGATCAAGAGCCGTTTTCCCGCTGTCACATCCTCCTGTTCTCCCAGGCACTCATGCATTTAACACCACAACCACTGACACAACTGATGCAGCCCTTTAACCATCAAGGAACACAGGATTTGTCCCAAAGCCTGTCAAATGTCCCTTGCATGGATAGAAGCTATCCTACAGCTGTAGACAGGAAAGTCAGAGTCTCCTTCGGCAGGAATTGTTTTTGTAATCAAAGTATTGCTGCCTTCAAGCAGCAGCAAACATGTATTGTCTGCTGGGGGAAAAAGCAGTGCTTTTCCAATAAATGTGTGCATTCTGCAAGTGAATCAGAGAGGGTTTTTTATTGTTGCCTGCCTTTCACTTTCTTGAATCTCAGCTTTCCTCAGGTGTTTAACAGCTTAAACACAAGACTTACAGAAATACCCCCAAAGGTGGTAGTAGAGGTTTCTCCTTCTCAGCCACAATGGATGTGCAGTCACCCAACCACACACTGTGCAAGACCATCGTGCTGCACCTATGAAAGAATCCATCTGCCACCTGGCATCTCCCACCACCAACGCTGCAATAGCCACTGCCCCGTTAGAACCAGCTTTGTAGGAAAAACAGAGAAACCAATGAACAAGACCCATCTTTTTTATGAGTGGTTCTTTAGAAAAGTCAATGGTCAGGCAGGATGGGCTCAGAAATAGATTCGGATTTAAGGGAGGAAAGAATACAAGGAGAACAGGCTGGAAATATCCTGCCATAGTCAACCTGTTGAGACACACACATGCTTGAACTGAAATGATCTAGTTGACTAAAATAGTTGATGCAAATGTATTTTGTGCTGTGACTTTGTTTCATCTCAAACAGACACTTCAAACCTTCTATATGGTTGGAGAATAAGAAGAATATGGCACCTTCTTAAAAAATATAAACCCAGAAAAGCAAAACTAAATAAAAATGTGGAATTCAGAGAGCTGGTCACTCCCTCTGTCCTGTCTGAGATGAGACGGCAGCTCCAAGTGATGCCTGTGTGCTTTCTTTTCCCTTCTGTGAGATGCCTCCCACGTGTTAGACCTTCTAGTCTAGTGAGAACATCCTGATCCCCATCCTTGCTGCCATTCTGTTTTCTCACATTCCAGACTGAGCCTTAAAACACAACATTGCCTTAAATCCAAGAGCCAAACCCAGCGCTGATGCGATGGATCTGAGCAGGACTGCGGCCAGGTGATTTTTTTACCCTTTCTTCACAACACATACACCAAGAACAATGAATTTCCTCCACTTTGGTGACAATTCAGCTGCATCCAGGCTGGTCCAGAGCTCATTAAAGCTGGCAGAAGTCTTTCCATCCCTCCAACAGACCTGGAGCCAGCCTGCTGCCATGTGTGTTGCAAGCGTGTGCCACTCACTCTGAAGCACGATCGTGGTACATCACTGCATCCAGACTTTCCAGAACAAAAGCTTGAGGGTTTTGGTTTTTGCTCTGTCTGGCTGATACTTTTTATGGAATCACCCAAGGGCCAGGTTGTAGTTCTGTAATTGTACAGGGCTGTCATCCTCATAAATATTAAACACCACTTCCAAGTGAAACTGCAGCTCCTTTTATTGCACAAAGCGATGGATATCCCAGCTGAAACCACTCTCCCTCCTTGCTGGTGCCTGCTGAAAAGTGACTGCGGTTCAAAATATTTGTCGATGCTTTGTTGTATTGGGAGAATGCTCAGTGACAGATGGACACTCTCTTTAAAACCTCAACGTATGCAAATCTCCATACAAAAGAGCCCAGGATGTTTTTAATATCGCACACTTGCCTCAGGACATGTTTTTAAATCCCCACTTACCAAGGGGCCTGGCTTTTTATCAGTCAAACGCCTTAAGCACTATGTCAGTGTGGACATCTGGCCGCGTGTTTAAAAAATTTTTTATTTGCTAAAATATTTAGTGATGTGACAGGGGTTTTAGCTGGGGACATCAGGTCTAATGGCATATGTTTCAACCCAACTGCTCAGAGAGGAAAAATTAACGAGGTAGCTTTCGGGGCAGTTTACCTTTTAGGGTGTAGTAAGCCAAAAAAAAGGGAAGGGAGAAGACCAGAACCAGGCATAATTTGAGGGTATAAAGAATTGGGGTTTAATGTACTGAAATAGCTCCTTGGGATTATTCTGATTCCTCTCCATCACTTTGATGTACAAGAGAAATTCTCCTAAGGATGTGTGTGGGTTTTAAGAGCTTCTTCCTCCTTTTCAGGTTGAGGTTGGCCAAGGAGTTTGGCTTGATCTATGCCCATGTGGGAGCCTGAGCAGCTGATAAAGGGTTTGGAACTGGTGGGAACGGGTGGGAGATGATTACCAAGGAGTAGATGAATGAAAAATAACAGACAGAAAGGTGTCATGAGTCTTTCAGGTTTCTTTCCAGCCTTTTACACGTAGCACTCAGCAGTGACAATTCCCACCCAACACCATCTGGAGAGCAAGCCTCCAAACTTCTCTCAGGTTTTGGTGCTCCATCAGCACCCAGACCATGAAAAAGAATTGTGATCCCAGCAGTACCAACTATCAACCTTGCTTTCATCCCAACTATTCCTAGCAAGCACTTCTTGAAGGACACTGTCAAGCTGGGAATGGACCAGAAGGTGTTGAACAAAACCAGCCCTGGGCAGTTGGTGATGCCAGGGCTGTTTGCTGGAACTCCTCTGGAGTGGTGAGGGATAACACAACACCCCAGCCTGGGGCCAGAAGCCCTTTTGCTTCCAGAACAGCCACCTCTTATCTTTAAAAATTAGATATGCAAAAGCGATTCCCAGCCTACAGATGTGCCATGGTGTGTCTGTTAAAGGCAGGAGCCTCGGCTAATTGTTACTCACCTGCTCGAGCTATTCTGCTCTCAATTAACACCCCTATTATTAGAAAGTCACCACATGTGAATTGAAACACTGGGCATGTTTGCCTTCTGCATGGGCAACCAGGCAGCCTGAATTGCTTAGAGAAACCCAGGCTTCTCACCTCAGTGCTGATGCTGAGTCCAAGGAAAGTCATTTAACCATTTTGTAGCTGTCCCTTCACAAGGGTTGGGTGTGACACTGCTGCTTGTGGGCAGCACTGTGGGTCACATCACTGCTGTCATGTTCGGGCATTGAGGAACTATTTCATTGGAAGGCAAAAGTTTCCTTTCCCTTCATTCAGGGAGAAAAATCAACCAGAAGGACCAACGCAGTGTCTGACCCTTTGTATTGGATCTCAGTGATACCTGCATTTTATGTCACTGCAATATTCATGTTTACATTTGATTAACTAAGACCCCTGGGTTTGAGGGTGTTCAGTGCAGCTGCAGGTGTGTCCGTGTGTGCAGTTTCAGGTCAATATGTTTGAATAAATGAGGCGATTTTCTCCCAAAAATAAACCCAAAATCTGGCTTTTGTACTGGGCTGGCAAATGGCAAACATTGCATCACTCCACTTCCATGGGAAAATGAATGAAGAAATGAATTTGGGGAAGAGCTGCAGATTACAATGCAGTGTGATGATGTACGGCTAATGAACAGTGAAATCCATGAATTTCAGCACATTTGTGCAGAAAAGGCCAAACTGTGCAGGAGCCGAGCTCCACCCATATTGGTGTCCTGTCTCCAGCAGTGACCAGAGCTCTGCCAAAGGTCCCACAACCCCCAAAATGCTGATGTGACCAAGCCTGGTGATGGAAAGCCAGGGTGAAATCTGAGCATAGCACCACCAGAAATGGGTTTGATTTCTGGAGCACAAGGCTCTGGTTTTTCTAAAGAAAAAGATGTCTACTTTTTCCAATGTACTGTTTATTGTGATTTATGAGAGGAAAAGGCTGATTTAAAAGGAGTTTATTAAAACTGCTTTTACCTGGGAGTTGCACAGATGTTACAGTGGAGTCTGAAAGGTCTGACAGGAGATACCCAGCCCCTTCTCTGCCCCTTGCTGTGATGGTGGCAAAGCGATTTCTGCAGGGATGGACCAGCAGGTGACAATTGTCTGGAGAGCTGGTCCCACTCCATGAGGTCCCTGTGGCCCTCCAGCCACCTCCTGCCTTTTGTGCCTACCGCTGAGGGCTCCCCAGTTCTGCATCTGCTCTTCCCTCAGAGGGAGAGATTTTGGCTTCACCCCATTCCTCTTCTGGAAAGAGACAAAATGTCATGGTGAGATCCAAGGCATATCAAAAGAGTGAGACACCGTGGTAGGCACCGAGCGCTGCGATAGATTTGCTGCTTATTTTCCAAATGAGAAGGTGACATCATTCTCCCAGAGTTACAGCTTTTTAGCAGACCCCTAAATTACTTTTTTTTTCATTTAATAAAAAGTTCTTTTTCTCCAGCATACATTACTTTCTTTGTGTCATGTGCTTGTCTTTGCTGCATTCCTCCTGAGAGCAGTTGGTCACTCTAGTTCTATGAAGTATTAATACCCCACCAGTGATATTTATGTACCCAGATCTCTCCTTTTTTTTTTTTTTTTACCTTTAGATGTTCAACAGCATGAATATTCTTATTTTTTATTTAAAACTAATTTGGAGTTCTCGCTCTCTAAGGGGTTTCTAATCACCAAAAAGTGCCCGAGGCTAAAACTGATTGACAGGAAAACGTTGTGGCTTCTGAAAAGTAAATTGGCTATTGACAGAGCAGTATACAAAGGAAAATGCTAAATGCTTATTATTTATGAGCTATTAGGGAAAATGTTATTAGCATCTGTTTCCCACATGGGCAAAAACACCTGTCAGACATCAGGAAACTATAAAACGATGCACAGTTAATAGTTACTTTGTTTAAAAAGTCATTAAAATTGAATGTCAGCTAAAACTTAGGAAAACATTATTCTTCAAAAGACTTTTAATCTTGCTGTTCAAAAAAACAACAAAAAAAGAAAAAGACCTTGCCACATTTTAATTTCTGGGAGCAGAAAGGAAGAAGATGTTTGATTTGAAAGTGATGAGGCGACTTGTGGTACACAACAAACAAGGCATGAAAAAAACAAAAGTAGAGGAAGAAAGGGCCAGGTTGGGTCCCTCCTGGAGCTGTGGGGCAGCAGAGGGAGAGCAGAGCAAGGTCAGGCACTTACAGGGGCTTTCAGCTCACTCTGGGGCTGTTTGGATTTCACTTAAACCTGTAAATAGGGGAGGTCTGGTGTTCTTAGAATGGGGAGAATCACGGAACCCGACCAGGTTGCTCCCAAAATTTCACAGTGACAGAGAGTAGGTTTAGATTCGATATTGGGAAGAAATTCTCCCCTGTGAGGGTGGAGAGGCTCTGGCACAGCCCAGAGAAGCTGTGGCTGCCCCATCCCTGGAAGTGTCCAAGGCCAGGTTGAACAGAGCTGGGAGCAACCTGGGATGGTGGAAGGTGTCCCTGCCCATGGCAGGGGAATGGAATGAGATGAGCTTTAAGGTCTCTTCCATCCCAGACCATTCTGTGGTTCTGGGATCATCAGACCCAAATCACAGCTGCCACAAATCAGGGCCAAACTCTGCTCTGCACAGGGTGGGTCACATCCAGGCTGGACTTTTCTTGCTGTGTCTGCAAATAAAAAGGAAAATTGTGGTCAAGATGTCTCCCAGAGACCAGCCAGACTCCTTTCCTCCATCTTCATCCCATCTGAACAGGGATTTGTCTGGATTTTGATGAACTTTCCATGGGCAGAGTCTGCAAAGAGCTGCAGTTTGTTTACATAGGGAACTTTTTTCCTTCCAGAAACTCATAGATGGTTTTCCAAGCAGCCATATTCAGGAGGCAAACCTGCTCTCCATATTTTATACACAGCTGAGCACAGCTGAGCACTTTAACAGCAATCCTGGTAAAACCAAAGGCTTTTTTTAACACACAATGTGATGGCACCTTCCCTTCCAACTTGGTCAGAACTTTAGTACAGGCTGTGACACCAAACCCAGGGGATGTAGAGCCTAAAAGCTGAAAATATGTTTCAAATGTGCTGTTCTTAGTGTCTGAGCAGGTGTAACAGCAAAATGTACACACAGAAGCCTTAGTGGAGAGCAGTAACACGGTCCATCTTCCCACAACTGCACAAAACCCCAGCTGTTGCAAAGGAAATAAATCATTTCTGTCTCTACAATTTACATTCCTCTCTAGATAGGAATTTCAAACTGGAATTTTACTTTGGGAAATATTAAAATAAAAATAGATGATTTTTGTAACAATCCCTCACTCCAAAGTCACTCTTGGTTTTCCTCACAGTGAATGGGATCTTACTGATCCAGGACACAAGGACAAACACAGTGTGACACCAGTAAAAGTGCCAAAGAAATACAATATAAAATACTGCTTGTCCATTTAAATTATTTAATGTTATTAACATTAATTACCATACTTGGATACCCTGAGTGATTCACACATTTTCCCTCCCCCCAACCCTCTCCTCCAAAGCTGAACTCTGAATTTCGACATCCGCTTGTTTTCTCCATGGATTTCCTTCGAGCAGCAGAAGGGATTTGGCAGATGGCATCTCACCATCCCAGTCCACTGTGCTCCAAACTGTATTTCCTCTGCATCTCCTTGTTTTGCTCCACAGCCACCAGGGCTCAGCTTGGTGCCTCCCTGTGTGTCCCAGTCTCCAGCTATCACATCCATGGGGGCACTGGGGGGCTGGAAGGGTTTGGTCCATGCCAAGACCCAGGGTGGGCTCAATTAGAGCTGGTGGGTGTCAGGAACTCTCAGATCTCTCTGCATCCTCTCTGATGCAGATGCTGGAGGAGTTCAGAGCTGTAGTGCAATCCCAGGGTTGTATTTTAGTGTGAAGAGTAGCATAAATTACCTTCACCTGGTGAAACTACTGGCTTTTATCACTCAGTTTTATCACAATTTCTTCTGCAGCCCATAAATTGAGACAAAAGTTTGGTCAGCTCATGGGAAATGGTGTGAGGGATCCAGGGATCAGCCTGTGCTCCTGGAGGGATTGGCCATCCTCAGACACACTGGGAATGGAACAGCAAGGTGAAGGATACCTCACTCAAGACCTGCTGGAGATGCCAGGTGGGGAGGCAGAAGATGCTCTCAGTTCATTATTAAATTCATTTCTGGGACAGGTTAAAGCCACAATTACACTGCTGGCATTCCAGCAGCACAGGGAAAAGCAGGGACTTCCCAACCAGCATCATCAGTCGGGAGAGGCAGGTGTGCTTCCCAAAAACTGTGTTGGCCTGATCCAGATGCCAGGCGCCTTCACGGAGATGTGGGGCTGTCTCTTGCCCTTCCCACCCTCTCTCCCAGCAGCAGAGACCCCTCCACGGTGCCTGATCCCCCCAGGCAGGAGCCCTCCTGGGTGGGGACTTCAATATGGGCTGGAGCCGCCTTTGATGTGCCATTTTCTCTTTGAAATGCAATGTCTCACTCATCTAATCCTCATCACATTTGGGAAGCTTCACTTCAGTCTTTCAGATCGGGATGTCAGGGGAGTAGAGTTTATTTTTGAAAGGGGCCAGTTTGAAGTTTTTTTGTTTTAAAAACATAAATGCATTTTTGATCACAACGTAGAGTAACCCTTTGGTGGGTGAGCCTGGTTGGGTTGAGGTTTTATTGTTTTGTGGGGTTTGAAGTTTTTTTGCTTGGGACTGTAAATAGCTCTCAGGCACCTTGGATTTGTTTTCCTAAACTTTCCCCTGGTGCTCATTGTAGAGTCCATGTATTTCAAACCTCCCCATTGCCTTTCCCACCATATGTGTGGGATCATTCCAGAGAGAGCTGTGCTTAGAGAGAACAGAAACCAATGCTGTGCCCACTCCAGTCCCAGGGAGTAAATCCTAATCAGTGGAATATGCAAAGACTAAAATCTGGTGTAATTTATTCCATTCAGTTCATGGAGATGATCTCTCCAGCTCCTGTGCATGCCTCAGGAAGTGGCAGGGACTTTCTTCCCAAGGAACCACCGCAAAGGATGGGAGCTGTGCTGAGCTGTCCCAAAATCCTCCGTACCTGCATTTTCCCTCAGCTGGACACGAATTCAGCTGCTGGGTCAAACACGGTGCAGAGCAACTTCCAGTGACAGCCTGGGTGCCAAGTTGGGGTTTCCTTGCAGCCAGCTTTCCTCACAGACCCTAAAAACACAGCAGCTTTTCCTCACCCACCCTGGAGCCAGGACCCACGGGCACGGCAGCGCCAGGGATTTCACTTTGAAACGACTCGCACTCAGCCTGGTTTTCCCCACACTAACCTTTCCTCCTCCCCGTCTTGAAAGTTAGAAACATCTTTTGTATTCCAGAGGCCAAAGGGCCAAACTTGCCTTTAATTAAAATGCATATTCTTTAATTAAAAGCCCCATAACACATGAAGGGCATTCATTGAAATACGATGTGTGACATAGTCATTACCCTGCTGTTAATTACTAATTAATGAAGCTATTTCAATTAATAGCTTCCCCACTGTCACTCTGGCTTTGACAGGGCTCCGTGCTGAGAAGCCGTAGTGGAATCACAGGCAATCGTAACTCCTGGAACAGCACCAAAAGGCATCAGCTGAATATTCATGTCGGACGGCGTTAACACTTTTCAATTAAACATAATAAAGTAAAAGCTCCGTCAAAAGTGTATATCAAACATGCCTCAGCCTTTCCCTCTCCCCCTCTCCTCTTCCAGCTTGTCAAAAATAACTAGAGAGAAGTAGGAGGGGGGAAAATAGTGGGTTTTTTTTTTTCTTTCCTTCTGACACTTCAGGCTGGAGCATCGTTTATCAAGCACGCGGTGCTGCTGCTCAGGGGGATGATTTACGGCCAGCCCGAGTGAGCACTTGGGCTCACAGGCAGCTCTTTCCTCTCTGAGCACTGAGCTTTGCATTGCACTCCTGTTTTCTCTCCCTTTCCTACAGTAAAACTGCAGTGGGAAGCAGGGAGAGGCCCCCAGGTGCCTCCCCAGCTCTGCACAAATATTTGGGAGCTGAGGAACAACGCGTGTCACTGCCATGGTTAAAGGAATCGCTTCCTGAGTGCAGCTCTAATTAATCTAAATTGTGTCTCCAAGGGGGCTGCTGGTAAGGGCTGGTGCAAGGAGCAGCGTGATAAAAGCTGTTTTGCAGTTGATGATAAGTTATATCAGACCCGAAAACTGCAGAGCAGAGTGGGGCTCTCTTGGGCGCCATCTGGTTGAAGTTTTCCTCTCAAAACACTTGGAAAATGAATCCAAGAGAAATTCCCGAGGAGTGTTTCCAGATTGAACCCCAAATGTTTTGTTTGAAGAGCTGTTTTTCTCAGGCAGATCTTGGGGACAGGGAGGAATCTTTTTGAGAGATAACATTATTTAGAGGAAGATGGAAATTGGGAGAAAAGGAAGATATTGTCCAGCTGTCCCTGTTGTTTGGGTATTCAGAGGAACAGAGAAGTATCATATTCTGCAGAAAGCAAAGAAAGATGATGACTTGGTGTGGGATACTTCTACCATGGGGACAGGGAAGGGAGATTCCTGTGATTCCTGCAGGAAAAAAGGAAAGAAAACATGAGGAACCACAAAAAGATGTTTCAATCCATGTCTCAACTCGAAGTTTCTCTCTGAAGCCGAGCAAGATAACGCTCCTTGCCCTGGCTGTTGGCACTGCACTGCTGAGGCATGAGCTAACACTCATCATGTGAGGGAACTAATAAATAAATCATGTGGTTTGCACTTATTCTTTGTGTCAGATCGTGTTTCTGCATTTCAGTGTCCCCAACAGAGCAGTGGCACACCAGGCAATGTCCTTACTGCCGAGTGCTGAGCATCAGCTGCAAAAATTATTCCTCCAGATTCCTGGTGGCTCTGAAAAAATGCAAATCCATTTCTTATGTTTGTTGTTAGTTTCAAATTCTTGCTTTGCTCTCTCTGGGTTACCTACCAGGGGTGGTGCCACCTGTCCAAATGTGCCTGAAGGCCCTGGGCAGACAAAAATCATCGCTGGGAGCCAGAATAAAGCAGGGAGCAGAGGAGGGGTAAGGTGTACTCACCACTGGGACTTTCCCACCCACACCACAGTCCCAGCCTCCTGGCCAGGTCTTTGCTTCTTCAGGAGTTAAAATCCCCCATTGCCATCTCCTGCTCTGAATTCTGGTGTCCATCTCAGACAAGTGGAGCTCCATCCTTCCTCCCATCCTGAGCCTTCAGCAGCAGGCAGCTTTCCCCAGCCCTTGTACCGAGCCAGGCAGTGGCCCTGGTTCCTTCCCCAAGCTCACAGACGTGCAGATGATTGTCTTTGACACTTTGTGATTCCCTGCTCTGGTACTCCTAGGCTGAGACTGGAAGCAAAAATCAAACCAGCTCTTGAATTCAAGCATTTCAGACTCAGAAGAGTGTGGCTGTGACACCCAGTGCTTCCTTGGATTGGAGGGCAGCATGAAAACAAAGATCCTTTCCTTCACTGTTTTCCTTTGCTCTCCCTGATAACACCTGATCTTTTTATTCCTTTCTTCTTTTCTTTTGACCATCCCCAGACCAAGCCCTGCTAAAGCTGCAAAGGCAGCACAGCTGATCTATCCAAGCACCACTGAGGAGTCACCATTGTTTGTCCAGCTGGGTGACATCTAAAGGCTGGTCTCAGAGGTCTCAATTAGGGTTTGGGGCTGACTTGCTTCCACCTCTCCTGGGAAGAGGTCTTGCCTCTTCTGCTCAATTATAACCAGTGTCTCCTGCACATGGAAAAGAGACCAGGAGGGAGGGAGAGAGCTTTGGCTCTGCTTTAGTTGTTACCTCTGAAGCATAGTTCAGAGATATGCATTGCTATGAAGACTTCACAGATTGCTCTTATAATGTAATGGGCCCTTGATCTGCTATGTTTGTGTAGAGCACAGAGGCCAAATTAATTAATTGGACAGAGCCCCATTTCGTTTGGATGCTGTGCCCCTCTCTCAGAGGGTGCTGCTGGTGGCAAGTGATGCTACACAGAGATTTCTCCCTGATTCCCTCGTGCTGGAGTGACTTCCGTGCCTGCCTGGCATGTGTCTGGTTTTGTTTTTTATTATTAGCTGAGTAAAGAAAAGGCAGAATTCACACAAATCACCTTTTATATATTTACACGAGACATGCTGTTGTTACAAAAGATTCCAAAGCTCAAATAGCAGTGCTGAGAACTTCTGCTCTCTGTCTCCTGCCGTTCCCAATGCTCTTTCTTGCCTGAAAAAGAAAACAAAATGTTTTGGGGTATGTAGAGAGAAGTATTGGCTGAGATCGGAGCTGCTTCCCTGGAAATATTAATCCACCAAACACGGATGAATCTCCTGGAGTAATCCTCTCTAATGCACGTTCAGGAAATCAATTCACTGCTTTATTCTTTAATCCAGAAATCTCCAAGGAGGAGGAGGAGGGAGAGGATGAACAGAAGAGGATAAAAAATTGGCACTGCACTTAAGGAACAGAGAGAAAGCTGTGTCTTTGGTGAGAGCAGTGGCACGTTCTTACAGGCGAGCGGTAAAGATTCACCTGCAAACACCGAAGCCCTGATCAATGCCAAAATATGTAATTTCTTACCCATGCTCTAGTATTTAGCTCTGCATTAAAGCTGTCAGAAAAGGGTGGATGCTAAGGCAAAATTTGGATGTTGTACTCCCAGCTGACTCCAGGCACAAAATCCCCAGGGAACAGGTTCCACTCTGACAGGTTTGTCGTGGTCCTGGATCCAAAGCCCGTGTCCAGGTGCAGAGCAGCCCGTGTTCCACCAGCCCTGGCTCTGCTGGAAGGACAGCCCAGGGCTGTGCAAACATTTCTCAGGTCACCACTTCGTTGCAGTGCGTGTCCTACTTAGAGGCTCCTGCAAAATGAGATTGCAAGGACGGGGTTTACGCTGAGCTCTGGCTGGCCCAGGTGGCTCCTGCAGTGGGAACTGCAGCCTCCAGCCCTTTCCAAAGCACAATTGTGTCCCAGATGGGCTGAAATAAAATGAAATAAGAGATCTCAATAAATAACTCATCTGAAGACCTCCTCTCTGATCTCTGATTATGCTCCTGCTGATAATACTTCTTGTTCAGGGGGTTTATTTTGTTAAATAACCAGTAAATTACCAGGGTCTGGGGTGCACTGTAAGAGGACACATCCTCCCTCCCATGAGCCTGGGGACAGGTGGGGGTCCTGTCTGCTCCCCCAAACCTGCCAGGTGATTTTGTGGAATGGGGCAGGGGAATGGAGGAGCTGGAGGGAGGATGCTGGAGGAGGCAGAGAAGATCTGCAGGCTCTGAGGAGCAGGTTGGTCTCAGCAGCAGCACCACACAAAGGTGACTGAAACCAGGAAATTTGTGACACCAGGTTTATGGGCACATTCAGGGCAAAATTAAAGCAAAACATAGAAAGGCTCCTGTGCCCAGCCAGGGTCCACACCAGCTCTGAGCATCTGAAGGGCTGAGGATGAGACTCACAGAACATCCACCTCACCTGTAGCTCACACACGGGAGAGGCTGTAAATGAGTGGGTTTGTCTGAAACTTGGTAGGAGAGGGGCAAAAAAACCCGACATGAAAGGAGTTTAACAGCTGCAACGAGCCTGAACGGTTGCACAGGAAAATCCCCTGTCACCCACAAACAGTTTGCCTTTAATGAGAATGCAGGACATGCGCGAGTAGGTTGCTAATTCTTTGTGTAAAATCCTCCTGGTAATTGCTACACGTGTATCTTTCCATTGTTTTCCATGGAAGTGGGATTGCAATAATTTTTTTTCCTTTGGAGCTGAAATTAAAAACAATTTTTTAGAGAATAATGAATGTCAAAGTTGCACAAGATCATGCCCAGTGTTTGGAGGAGCAAGAGCAAGTCACCCATAAACTGGGAGTTGTAAAGAGCAGGGGAATGCAATTTGGGAAGGGATTCGAGGGATCAGCCAAAGCTTTCCTGGCAGCCACTTCCTCAGTCAAATCATTAATTTTTGTTAATCCTTTGCAAAAATCTGGTGATTTGGGAACAAAATTTTACAGTATTTCAGTCCTGCTTTAGGAGGCCAAATCCAATTACTGGATAATGGGACTTTGGTCTCCCAGGAGCAGAGACACTTTGGAAGATGCGGGTTTATATGGGGGTTTCTTCTCATTCCATTATTGGATTAAAACCTACCCCACCCTTAATCCTGCATCAGGAACTGTGTAAGCAGGAGCTACACCAGTCTGGAAACTAACTGGAGCATAAAACCCCTGGCACTGCTCAGAGACACCCCCAAGAACCACACTGCAGGAGGATTGGTATTTTGGAGGTGTTGGTAGAGGAAAAAAGCTCTTTTTTAAACCCAAGTTGTACTTGTGGGAACTAAGACTGTTCTTCATGTGTTTTTAATGCTCTGGGGACAGTTAACAAACAAAACCAGAGAAATTATTTTGAAGAGAGAAACCAAATAGAGAAGAAAGGGGAGAGCACTTGAAGCTGCTGGTGGGAGCTTGATGCCTTGGACTGCAGCTCCCTGCCATTGCCCCCCCGTCACCCTATTTTTAATTACAAGCAGCCAAACTGTAAAGACCTTAATGGACATCTTAATTATTGCATTAAAGTTTGAAATGGAAAATTCCTCATTACGTGCCGTGCAGTAGGTCACGGCTGCAATAAACGGTGATATTTTGCTGGTTACAGGACTGGGTGCCCTTTGAGAGCTGCTGTCTTTGGGGCATGTCCCAGCCCTGGGGAGCTGCCAGGTGCATGTTAGATCAGGTCTCTGCTGTGAGAGCATCTGCTTGTGTTTTCCAGGCAGAACTATCAGCGAGGAGTGCTCTTTGCTATCCCTTTTCTCCTCCAAATAGTGCTACTTTTCTCCTGTGTTTTGCTTTCCATCTGCTTGAATGTGTTTATTGATTTAGCGTTATGCAAACTGCAATAAAACAGGATCCGTCTAATGATCTCCAGCCAGCTATGGAATATATCCCAAATAATTTAAATACAAACCAACCCCCAGCAGCAACACAAGGTACCCATCACTGATCAATCTTTAAGGCCCTTTTGCACTGTGTCTGTCCCTGCTTGGTCAGGGCAGGCTGGAAAGCTGAGATCCAACCTGGGACACTGACAATTTAAGGAATGTGGCAGAAAAAAGACTGAAAAAATAAAAGAAAAAAGGAGAGAAAATATAATAATAATAATAATTAAAAAAAAAAGGACAAAAATACCAAACCCTTCTTTTCTCTCAGGCTCTGCACAGTTGGAGAAGAACAGGGCAGGGTTTATGGTGGGTCTGTGGCTTCTTAGAGCTGAAAAGCTCTAAATCACCTAAATTACCTAAAAGGTCAAAATAGCTCAAAAGTGCATGTCAGAGGTTGTTGATAACTCTGTAAGGGGAGCAAAAGGACAGGAAAAGTTGAAGATAATTTGCACTTTGCTAAATTATCCTCAGCATCGTTTTCATGCCACCAAGCTTCATGTCGGTTTTTTCCTGAGCACATTGAGGAGAAAATTAGGAGTCTGCAGTACTTAGAGATACTCTCTCGATTACACGACCCTACAGACGAGGTGTTAAAATCCATTTAATGGCTATTTCTCATTTTAAAATATCTCCAAAGCTGTCCATCCCTACAATAACTGTGCAGTTGCCCTGTGAGTGCTGACAGTGAAAGCCGGGACAGCAAATCCTGGGGCTCCCAAGGGCAGCTGCAGCCACGAGAGCCACCAGCCAGGGCTGCTGGTGGGCAGGGCCAGCTGTGCCAGCTGTGCCAGCCAAACCATCCTCCCCAGCCACGCTGCCCCTGCCAGCTGTGCCAGCTGTGCCAGCCACACCATCCACGCTGCCCCTGCCAGCTGTGCCAGCTGTGCCAGCCACACCATCCGCACCAACCACGCTGCCCCTGCCAGCTGTGCCAGCTGTGCCAGCCACACCATCCATACCAGCCAGACTGTGCCAGCTGTGCCAGCTGTGCCAGCCACACCAGCCACGTTGCCCCTGCCAGCTGTGCCAGAGGTGCCAGCTGTGCCAGCTGTGCCAGGGCCGGGCTCGGCAGCTCTCGCCGGCCAGGAGCTGCCACATCCCAGATCTCACAGCTCCCTCTGTTGGCATCTGTTCGAACCTATCAGCGAGGATATAAAAAAAGCTGGAAATGTTATTTTATTTTTTTAGCACGATGGCCGTGTGGAAGGTGATCGGCCCGCGGGTGTGTCCCTGCTCACCCAGAATCACTTCGTTTGTGTCATTACTCTTATCGAGTGATATTGGATCGTGTCTGCTGATGCTGTGCTGACCACAGCTCTGCTGAGAGCAGGTTTTCATTCATTTTTCCCAAAATCAGTGAGAAGATGCAGCTGGATGAACTCCGAGTCTGATGTACAGGCACACGTGAGGATGCTGTGAAAATCTGCCAGCCCAGATACTCTCCCAGCACAGCCCCCCCTAGTGAGTTAATCACATCAAATACACTCTGTCCTCACTCATCAAATACCTCTGTCCCTCACTGATCACACAAATTAACACCTCTGAAGTCAAAGCAAAACCAGAGTTTGCAAATGATTCGCTGCCTTTATTTTTTTTAGGTCCTTCCGTAACAAAAACTCGCCGACCACAAGCTTTGGCTTCAACAAATAACGGTACAGATATGCAAAACGGTTTCAACACTTCACCAGGGAGGTATGATGATAACGAAACCTAAGCCTCAAGTGTAGGTCAAATACTTCACTTCTTAGCCAGTTACAGAGACAGATAACTTGGACAGCTCACTGGAATGTTAGCTGGATTCACAGAGAAGGCACAGCCAACCACTTCCCTTTGAAGATCAGTTCCAAATTTCCCAGCTGGCAGATCCAAGGGGTGGCCAAGCAGCCTGATTCAAAGGTGAGTGATTTAAACTCATCAACTCCTCCACGAGAAATGGTGCAACCACCAAAGAGAAGCAGAATTGACTCCTCATTCAGTGCTCCTGACCTGCAGCACTGAATGGCCAGGGAAGATAATCTAAAGCCCTGCAAAACCCATGTTTTTTTTTTTTTTCTATGTCACTATAGAAAAGGCCATGCAAGCAATCTGCTCAGGCTGGACAAAGGACAAGCTGACAGAGATGGCTGCACAGCCTCGGGCCTCTTTGGCAAGCCTGGCTGTGTTTGTGTTTGTTGCTACTGGGTGTTCTTCCCAATCTGAAAAGACTGAAAGACTTCCCAGCAGCTTTCCTGGGTCCTGGCTCTGCAGCACCCCGGGTCCAGGCTGGTACCTACGGTAGCAAACAGCCTTTCAGAGAAAAAACAGCACAGAAGCAGAAAAAAAAAAATACTTTCTTATCTCTCTGTCCCCAGCCAGGCCACATTGATTCTTTACTCTCTTGGGAAGAGATCAGGCAGTTGCATCCTTATCTCTAAATCTGCCCAGTAAGGGGCTCAGCTCAGCTTAGTGATACCCATTAGTGTCTCTGCAATTAAAAGGCTGTCGGTAATTTCACTACAAACCAGGCTATTCAGAAACATTACATGGCTCCAACAGGTCTTCCAAGAAGAAATTTGGCCAAAACAAAAGGTGAGGAAGAGGATAATTGGGGTTTTTTTACCTGAAGGTATAGTTTTCCCTGCACTGCAAGGTCCTTGGGAAATCTGCTCCTCAGTCTGAATTTTCTGGTAAGCACTAGAGAAACCCAAGAGATCCTTTTGGGCTGCAAGCAAGGGGTGGGAGGAGAGGCAATGAATTGCTTTAATATGAAATTCACGTTTAAAATTGATCCTACAGAACCAAACACTGGAGGCTGGTAGATCCTCCCCTTTGAGAAATAATGTTGGATTTGGTGGGAGTACCACTCAAAACAAGCATGCAGAAACAGGCCTCAAGTACATAAAATATAGGACTTGGTGCTTAAATTTTAAAATATTTATAAATAACTTAAGACATTCAGGCTCAGAGGTGTCCACAGCCAAGTATTTCCCTCTGACACGGGGAGCCACAGGGATCCACATCCCTGTGGATGCCCGATGCAGAAATTTGATTTATGCTTAACACAGAAACAAAACCTGCCCATGCCAAGCTCTTTGGAAAGTCTCCCTCAGCCCTTTGAGAGCGTGTGGAGGGCACATCTAATCATGCAGAAAGCTTTTGGGAGTTGTAGATCCACAGCAGAGAGTGTGGCCGATTCTTCCCATACATTCACAGCATCTGCCAAAACAGCTCCAGGGGGATTCCTCGGCTGTTGCTGCAGGGCAAGGTCAGCCCAGCTAAGCCTGACCTCGGCAAGGTCAGCCCAGCCTAAGCCTGACCCCGGGGGACAGCTCAGATCTGCTGCTCCACCTGGGCTCAGGGCTGGGGTGAAGCCACCAGGGAGGGAAGGGAGACCTCAGGCCCTCGAGCAAAGCCAGGCTTGGCTTGGAGCCCTCTGCTCCGTGCCAGCAGCACTGACAGCCCCATGGCCCTGGGTCCAGGGCACACATTCCCTGAAGGGAAGCCTGGGATTCACCTCACAGCCCTGGAAACCTGCTGAGCAGGCTGCAGAAGGAAGGCACACGTGGGGGTTAAGGTCAGAGGTACTTGTTGGGATGCTCCTGGCACACCTCACAGGACACCTGGTGGCACAGCAGCCTCACAGGACACACCTCTGGTGGCACAGCAGCCTCAGAGGACACCTGGTGGCACAGCAGCCTCACAGAACACACCTCTGGTGGCACAGCAGCCTCAGAGGACACCTGGTGGCACAGCAGCCTCACAGGACACACCTCTGGTGGCACAGCAGCCTCAGGGGACACCTGGTGGCACAGCAGCCCCAGAGCCAGGCGGTGCCAGGACAGCACAGCACAGGGGCCCCACTCCCACACGGAGCAGCAGCTCCCCTCAGGAGGGCACGGAACCACAGCAGCCTTGGGAGCTGGGCCAGGTCAGCTGCTTTGGCCACAAGGATATTTGTCCACTAGACACAGCCTGGGACAAACTGGTCCCACAGACCATATCCTCACTGGAGGTGTTGAGCTGCATGGCTCTGCAAGCCACCAGCTACAGCCCTGAGCAAAAAAAATGAACTTAAATTTCTTTTCTCCCATGGGTTTCATCCAGACCCATTATGTACTTGGTTTCAGCACTTTTTTTTTCCTGTTAAAACACCTAAAAAAAAAAAAATGTTCTTTGGCACTTGTGCAAGAATGACCCATAGCTGTGACATTCTCCTGTCGTTCAGCTGCTTCCTGGGCTCATCCCTAGAGATCCACATACACAGAGTCTGTGTCCACCCTCTGGGCCTCTCCAAACAGGAGGAACGTGCAGAGCCCAACGCTGTTCACAGCTGCCACCAGGTTGAAAACAGAAATCCAGGAGCCAGTAGTCTCGATCAGGTACCCAGCCAGGTACACACAAATGACACCTGCAGCCAGAGAGAAGAGAAACATGCAAAGGCTCTGGGCTGGATCCTGCCCTCTGCAGGGACAGGGCTCCCCAGGGAAGGATGAGCTGCAGGAAACTACTTTACCTAGGAGGGCTCCACCTGTATTTGCAACCCCTGGAAAGAAAAAAGAGAAATCGTGTGAAAAGAAATTGCAAAAACCCATGGAAATGAGTGGCTTCATCACAGCTCCCACCAACCCCTGGTCTGCATGTTGGGCAAAATGCCTTTCTGATCATGGAATCACTGACTGGTGTGAGCAGGGATGGACCTTCGATGATGGACCTCATCTCATTCCATCCTCCTGCCATGGGCAGGAACACCTTCCAGCACTGGCAGGTTTCTCACAGAAGGAAGCTGAGACTGCACACATAGAGTAGACAACACCCAGAACTGCTCCTGCTCAAAACTTGATGCTGGTGACCCTGTCCCCCCCACAGAAACCCCACCGAATCCTTACCAAACAGCAGGCCAGCACACGAGGGGGCCAGGTCCTGCACGTTTACTGAAATGCCACTGGTGAGAAACAGAGAGGGACAATAAATAGCTGCTTGAGTGGAACACAACTGCTTTTTCATCATTTACACAGTCTGGTTTGTCAAACACAAAGAAAGGTCCTGCACAAGAAATGGCAGGAGAAAGGAGAAGAAGCTGAGAGTGAAGCAGCACAGGTGAGTATCAGAAAGAAAACAATTCAACTCGAAGTGTTCAGAGGGGCCACAATGCAATTCCCCTCCAGCTCCCTCACACTGGCTGGTCCAAGCCCTTCCCCACGCTAGAGCTTTGCTGGATCATTTCCAACCCACAGGGCACTAAACTCCCCCAGCCTCACAGGGTCCCAAATGCAATGCTCAGGCAAGTGCCAGTTCTTGTTCTCACGGTCAGGACGGAGGCAGCCTGCTCGGAGACCCCAAAATGCTCAATGTGCAGGACAGCTGAGACCCCATGGCTCTCCTTACCTGTGGTTAAAGGTCTGCAGTCCAACAGAGGCCGAGGCAAACACGATTGCTTTGCAGAAACTGGAGGTCTGGCCCAGGCACAAAGCAAAAATGCTTGAGACGCCAGAGCCAATGACCTGGAAAAAAAGGAATATGAAACACCACAGCACGTTTTCTGTAAGGAAAAAAAGTAACTCCTGCCACGAACAAACTGTTCCCTTTTCCAATGGCAAGAGTAAGTTTGCACCAGGTGCTTCTCTTTTTTTTCCCCAATGTCCTTCTGCGTCAGAGGTCTGTCCAGAGGGATGTGATGCTGCAGAGCAGAGGATACACTGTGTTCTCACCCAGCGTTTCTATTTCTGTTCACCCTTGTATTGCTGCTTCCTCAGTGTCTAAGGGGTCATTCGGAATGACCAGGGACAGACTGTGAAGGAAAACCCCTTCAGAGCACTCACTGTGCTCAATGTTACCATTGCTCCACGCTCTGTTCCTCAGCCAGGGTTTTCCTCTGGATTTCCTTTCACACACACCCTAACCACCAGTTACACCCAGCTCCATACAAGGTCCAGTCTGCCACATAATCAGAGTTTAACTGGTAACTCAGGTGTCTCTCCCACAGCTTCAGCTCTCTTACCTGCATGAACTTACGAATGGTGATGGTTCTGTACCCTGGAAAAGAAAGGGATACTTGGAGTTAAGCACAGCTCACCTTGTTGTCCAGCCAGGAAACTACAACATAAGTAGACTTCAGATGCCCAGATTTCATCTCCAGGTGGATATTATGAATGAGATCAAAGGCAGCCCCAAACATGTGGTTGGGATTTGGGCACCGGAGAATTTATTCTGCTTTTGTATCAGAACCTCACACTGTCTATTTGCTGGGTCTTCTCCCCACCACCAAGCCCACCTGCTCCCATCCAGGTCCTCTTCCCACATCACATTAGAGCTGAGGAAAAGCCATAAAGTTCCCTCACCTTGATTGATTAAATGATCAGACAGAAATCCACTGAACAAGCTTGTTGGAATTGCAACCAGCCAGGGGACTACATTAAACACCCAACCCTGAAAAGAAGTGAAAATCAAGAGAGATTTGTTGTCAGAGCTGAGTTTGTTCACAAATATTTTGACAGTCTGTGGGACCTGTAGAAAGCAGAAATAATGAAGCACTCAGGACTTGTCGCAGCATCTCTACCCCCTCTGCAGAGCCAGCTCTCAGCTGCACCGTGCCCCACTCCAAGCTCTGTAAGGGGGCAGGTGCATCACAGGGCTGTAGCATTTGTAGATTTATTGTCTTTCCTTCTTCCCCAGCAACGCTGCATCCAGGGGAGAGGCAGAAAACTCCGGGCAAGAGGGATTAAACGTGGCAAAGTTCACTGCTCAGCAGGATGGTGTGTTGGGGAGCCACAGAGACGGTGCCCTGGGAAGCTCAGTGTGGGTTTCCTGCGGGTCCCCAGCAAAATTTCCAGCAGCTTCCAGCTCATTAGCAGCGTTACTGTGTGAGGCTGAGGGAGCATAGCTGGATTTTCTAATGGCAGGATTAGGTAACATTATGGGCAGCAACATCCTTCGGCCTATTTTCAATTAAGTGAGCTGCAGCTGTAATCACAGACGATTACTGGTCAGCTGGATTACAGCTGCTCAGGGGCACTTTGGTGCCCAGATCCCACAGGAGCTGGAATCAGTGTGGGCTGGGCTGGATTTCCTCTCAGCTGCTTGAACCTACTCATCCATCCATGCACCCATCATCCCTGGCATCCCTGCTGTGCTCAGAGCCCACCACCCTGTGCAGGCATCTCCCCTTCCTCTCCAGCTTCGGGATGCGTGGGAGGGCTGAATAATCTTGGTTTGGAATAATCCTGTTAAAGCTGCTCCTGGAAATCACACCAGGGCCCATCTGCACCTTTCCATGCCTTTGAAATTTGGGTCTCGGTCATTTTTGAAAATGTTTCCCCACGGGCTTTTTGGGGTGGTGCTTCTGCTGTCTGTTAACACCAGCACGTCAATCCCAGCCTTGCCTCATCCCTCAGCCCATCACCCCGAGCCAAACCCTCCAACACCTTCACTCAGGTGGCCACAGGCAGCTGCCCAGCTCACCTGCAGCAAGGGATTTCGGCCAGCAGGTGACACAGGTTCCCCACATTAGGGATTATCACCCATCCTTTAAAATCAAGCGGCCTCAGACGCTGTTTTAAACTGCATGAAGCGATTATCAGCTGCAGGAGCACTCTATAGAGCATCTTACATAAGGGCACCAGGATATAATGCTTAACAGATGGTAAATTACTGCTGCACAAGCACATTACTCGAGGTGCACAGATCTTGTCACAACAATATGTTTTCTGGTTTAACACATGATTTTAATATAAATATCGAGTATGCCATAAAGAGCTTTACATGTGTAATATGAAAAGGCGTTTGTAAGCAGCTCTGGAAATTGTAAAAACCGAACAGAGCCATTGTGGAAAAGACTGTCTGAGTTTCTGAGAACAAGATGAAAATACCAGCTCTCAGACCAGATGAGTATTGCCTGGCTTTCTCAAAAATGGGAGTATCATTTGTGCTGAGAAGAGAGCTTTTGTAGTATTTCTGAAGTACACATTATTAATGGTAATTATCATTTTCACAGCCAGCTCTGAGCTGTACAGTGTTAGTTCAGTTAAAAACGCTGTAAAAAACTAAGAGTGCATGGTGGTTATTTGCAACAGCATAATGCCATGAGCTGTGTGCTAATTGAAAACCATCCTTTCCTCAGAAGAAAAGCAGTCTAAAACCCAAGACAACCTGCTCTTCCCTATACGGAGAGTGCCCCAGCTCTGTTACCTTTCAGCATCCCCAAACAAGCAACTAGAAACCAGCCTGTGCAACCTGGAGAGATCTCCAAAGGCATGTGCAGGTGTGCCACGGCTCCCAACCCCGCAGGGAAAGCACCCAGCTCCTCCTGCCTCCCAGCCTGCTCTCACCAAACCCCTCTGCCATCACCTTCCTCCCTACCCAGCCCCTTCTGGCAGGTGCCCAGCACCTCTGAACAGCAATGCCTCTGCTTCAGAGCCAACCCACCTTGGACTCGGGAAAAGTTTCCTTAAAGAAAGTTGGCAGCCAGGAGAGGAGAGTGAAGAACGTGCTGGCCGTGGAGAGCTGAGCGATGATGACAGCCCTGAAAACACAGAGCAGAGAGGAAACGATCAGCAGTGACAGGTCAGGCTGGGTGGGAAACGGGCTCTGGGTATTTCAGTTCCTCATAGAAACCCCTCGCAGCACTGCAATCGTTGACATTTTTGTCATGGATAACTACTCCTTTTGGCTCCCTGAGATTTTTGTCACAGATAACCACTCCTTTCAGCTTTCTCCTTGCAGCTGGTTCCTTCGCTGCCCCATCGCACAGCCCGCGGGCCAGGCGAGGTTAATTGAAGCGCTAATTACGGCACTGCATTTCCCACCGGTCCCTTCCAGCCCTGCAAGAGCCCTCCTGCTCCGAGAGGTGTTGTTTAGGGTTTTCTAGGGATTTGTTAGCAGCTCCATTGTTATTCAAGGCAGGAACGGGTTTGCTGCCCTGCAGCCCCATCCTCCTCCTCCTCCTCCACCCTGCCTTAAAACAGCCCTTGGGAACACGCCTGAGTGAGCTTCAGTACCCGCTGCAGCATCCCAAAGGAAAAAAGGCCATTAAAAAGATGTTTGCCAGCAATGAGAACACAGCCTGTGCCACCCAGTGCCCCTGAGCAGCACTTCTTAGGAGCCCATTACAATCAGCATTTCTAACAAGACCCGTGGAAAATATCACTCTGGAGGAGCACAGGACTCATCCAGCCTGGGAGGGACAAAGATTTGCCAGCAACATTCAAGCCTGACAGTCCTCTGGATAGAACATAAACCACCTTTGCCAAGCTTACCTTATCAGTTCTTTACTTACAGAAGGAATTAGAAAACTGGTTCTGCTTCTCAAATATCTAAAGAAGTGGAAAAAACCCACAGGGGCAGAAGGAATAAGCCCAGAGATGAGAAAAGGGAGGATGCTCCCAGCCTGGCCAGTGCATGCAGCTGCCTACCAGATCGGTGCCTTCCTAAACAGCTGCTTCCAGGGAACTTTGGTCTGCTTGGATATCGAGAGGCCTCTCGTTAAATAGTCTATGGGGATGATGAGTTCTGCAGGGAAGAAAACATCCAAAGGAAAGCTCTGGTCAGTAATTGTCTGTGCACCTGGAAGCAGCCTGGGGACACTGCTGTACAACCACTTTTAATCTCCTTCTAACCCTTGTGTTTTTGGCTCTAGCAGCATTGAAAGCTCATGAAAACACCTTGTTACACTCAACAGAATTTTTCCACACCCCTCCCCACGCAGCCACCTTCGCCCATGCGTTATATCTCTTTTATAATTAAACAAAAGTCCCTTGGCAGGGAGCAGGTTTGGATTCTGTGCAGAACCAGGCACACACCCAGCTCCCAGTGAGCTGGGCTCCTACACACCATGCTCGCCCTAATAGTGCTGTAGCCAGGTGTAATGGTTTGTCCAGATGTGGAATTACTCCTAGACTGTTATTTGGGAAGAGATATTGTGGATTAACTGGTTTTTAAAAGCTCTGTGTGTAGATGCTCTTAGTTTGGAGTAAGTATCTTGCCCTGCTTTAGCTTAATCCACTTTGAAGATCATGCTCTGTTTTGTGTTTTCACTGGTGCTTAAAGAGTACTGAGGAGCCAGATCAGGCTCTCAGCAATGATATAATCCAGCATGCGACTTGAAATAGGAAAGCAGCATTGCAAGAGCTCAAATCCTCGTTTTTGGGTTGGGGATCTTGGGTGAGACACAACGTGTAATACAGAACACATGTGAGAAAAGGCCTTTGTGTCAAACCAGGCGTGATCTTGGAAACACACAGGATTTGCAGAAAATAACGGAGAGGAATCACTTAGTTCCCAGAAAATAATGGAGAGGAAGCACTTAGTTCAGGAGCACTGTCAGCCCCAGGGATGCAGCTGGACTCACCTTTCTCACCCAGGAGGTATTTGCAGGTGCAATAAACCCAGAGCAAAGTGAGCAAACCGGAGAAGTAGAAAACACTTTCCCAGCCGTACCAGTCCAGGAGGAGAGATCCTGCACCACCAATCACCAGCGTTCTGCAAGGGAAACCACTCGGATTTACTGACCTGGCTGAGAGCTCAGACTGAGCACATCGATGGGACCTTAAACCTGGGGTCAACGCTGCTGTCACTGAACCACAGAACCCTAAAATGGTTTGGGCTGGAAGGGACCTTAAAGCTCATCTCATTCCACCCCCTGCCCTGGGCAGGGACACCTTCCATTATCCCAGGTTGCTCCAAGCCCTGTCCAACCTGGCCTGGAACACTTCCAGGGATGGGGCAGCCACAGCTTCTCTGGGCACCCTGTGCCAGGGCCTCACCACCCTCACACGTGAGAACTTCTCTGTCACTGTGTCTGTCGGTGCTGCCACCAGTCCCACCATGGCTCTGCAACCTGTCCTGTTCCCTGAGTGACATCTCGGGCCAAATCCTCACTGGCAGCAGAAATCCCAAAGGGACCTCACCCTCACCTGCCCCACACTGAAAAATGGTCACTGAGGAAAGAGAAGGAGGTTTCTGGTGTGCAGTATCTCAGAGGATGTGTAAAGCAGCAAAAGAAATGAGCACACTGGAAAACTAAGTGATTCAACACAGTGATATTTCTATTTGGCTTTTAAGCAACCCTTCCATTTAGAAAGGAAATTCTGATGGAGATCAGCAGAGATGGAGAAGTTCTATTCTTCCCATCTATCAGAGAGGACAGGTGACCCATGTCAGACTGACCCTTGCTCTTCCTACTGAATTGGGCTGTTTCCCGCAGTAATTAAATGTTGCAAACAGTCTTCAAAGTCTGGTTTGAAAAGAAAGAGAAAACAATACATAAATCCTTGACAGGCACGACAGCAACTGCCTGAGGCTTCCTCAGCTGCAGGCAGAGTCCTTGAGGACCCATGAATCCACATGTACTTTGGGCTGTGAGTTTTGCCTCCAACTATTTAATGGCATTTCATCACATACGATGTCCAGAGACTGTCACTCGCTGCTCACAGGCCTTTGAACTCACCCAAACTGGGAGCCAGTCCCCACTGTGCTGTAGGTGAAGGCTCGCTCACTCTCCCGGACCCTCTGGGACAGCAGGCTGGCCAGCGATGGGAAATACACCCCTGAGAGAAAGAGGAGCAAGGCAGGGAGCAGTAAGGCACACCAAAATCAAATTTAAAAGATCCAGAGTGAGCTAAACACTGAGACAAAGCAGCAAAACCTTTGGTGAATTCAAAATGGGCATATAAAATCAACTAAGTGAATCCATCGCTATCAAAGGTTTGTTTGCGCCTTCTCTGTAATCCCCTGTTCCATCATCACCACTGGTACTATAAATCCATCAGTGCCAATGCACTTCCCAGTGCTGTAGCTTGGTAATAGGGAAGGAAAATCAGCCCAAATTATCCAAAAGTTTTGGCAAGGGCCAATTTTCTCCGAGTGCTTTGAAGTGTAAAAATGTGGAAAACCAAACATGACCAGAGATGATTTCTGAAGCCAGCAGCCTCTGTCTGGCAGAGAGATTTCTACAGGGGAATGACTTGTCAGTGGCTTTCTCTAGAAATGTCACTGTTTTTCCCATGGAAGTTCTGGATGTGGAGGGAGTTTTGAGGCAGAGAATTGCTCAGACACCCATGGGAAAGGTTCATGCACTGCAAACCACAGGATTTGCATCTGAACGTGCTGCACACGAGCCTCTGTGCAAGGAAGCCCCTGAACAGATAGACACACAGACACGCTCAGGACAGGGGTCTCACCTTGCAGCAGTCCCATGAGGAACCTGGAGGAGGTCATAAAAACCAGATGGGCCGAAGTGATGTGGGTGAGCAGCGGGGTGAGGACTGTGAGGAACCCCCAGGCTGATGCTGAGAGGAGGAGGACTTTCTCACCTCCTATTCTGGAAGACAGAAAACACATTAGCAAAGATAGGAGGGCAAAAGGGCAAAGTCCTCCAGTCAAGACTCAAGTGCCCTTCCCAGTTTAGCCTGTTTTTAAGAGCAACCTTTCGGTCAAACCTGTTCTTCTCTTGGCCCTTGGGGAGTAGCTCTGACCTTTTCCCTTCCCACTCCTGCCAGTGCTGCCCATCCAACCCCAGTGATCAGAGATCTCACAGCACTGAGCCACTCAAGTCCCTGATGGTGGTGGTGGGGAAGCCCAGCTGCTGCCACCATTCTCCTTCTCTTAACCAGTGATGGTGTTTTCCATTTGCTCTTTTGCATCAGCTCTGCTTTTCACCATTGAGGTTTTTCTGGATGTTTTCTTGCAAACTATTAAGGACTCTGATTAAATAGCACAGTGCACTGCACGGATCGTGCACCCCTTCCAGGCATGTGCTCCTCACAAAAGATTTCATAGAAAAGCTCTCTCACTAAGAATAGATTGGCTGGGGAAAGGGACTCAAGCAGGTAATGATTCAGATCTTTCCTTACAGCCAGCTGGGGAAATTGTTTGGTTTTTAATTCACATGATACAATAGAGACACTTGGTTTTTCTGAACATGATGGAAACAGTGTACGGGGACTGGCTTGAGAAAAGACTGCAAGAGAATATAGGGCAGAAAGGCTGGAAGTGCTGAACTGAAAACAAAGATCATCTGTGCAGATCAAATCAAAAAAGCTGTATTCACAGAATCCTAGAATCACTTCCAGGGATGAGACATCCACAGCTTCTCTCTGGACAGTCTAAACCACCCACATCCCTTCTCAGCCAGAGCTTCTCCCCTCCTTCACCCCACTTCACCCTCCACCCCATCACTGTGAAACCTGGCACTGCCACTGCTAAGACTGGAACTGAGGGGTCAAAACCAAGCTAAGCATCATTAAAAAAAGAAAACATGAGAATAACTCGCAGTACTGATCACTGATGTGTCCTCCAATAATCTGTGTCAGGCAGTAGCCCCAGAAGAAGCTGCTGAGCACGACGCCGGACTGCTTCTTGTCCCAGTCGAAGTAGGAGCTGAGGGCGACGGCGCAGATGGGCACGGTGACACGGGCACAGTACAGCAGGCACGTCCCCAGCAGCAGCATCACCGTCCACACACGGCACTCGGGCCTGCAGGGATGGAGAGGAAGGTGAGGAAAGGGCACAGGGGGGATGCTGGGCACGCTGGGTCCGTGCACAGCGAGGATTTAGGGGTCGGGTTTGCTCGGCAAGCCAAGTCTGTCTCGATAAAATGAAGGTCAGCAAAACCCCCCCCGGGCACAGCGGCTCTGACACAGAGTGTATCCCATCTGCTGGCTTTTAGGAACGATGCCAGCTTCATCCCAAACACTATCTGACCCCAGCAGCAAATGTCTGTCCATAGGCTGCAAGGTGGAATGGGCTGCTTGGACATTGCTGGCTGTGGTTGGAGGGAAAGGTAGGAAGGAACCTGGTTTGTTTGCTTTTCTTCCCCCAAACAAGAAAATGTTCTTTAAAAGATAACAAAGGAAAGGTCAGGGCATGAGGTTGGAAGCACCTGCATGAGACACACCTCGTAGAGGCAAACATCAGTTATCTGGCATTCCTACCCATTCCCCAGGGGAGGTGGTCTGTGTGTTACCCTTCCTAAACAGGAGGGATATGCAGGAACTCTTTTGAGAGACAAGACATGATGGGGCTGAAAAGCTCAGAGAGAGGAGCAAAATAATTAAGCCTGGACAGATAAGAAGTTTTAGATAATAAGAGTCAAAATTTGTTAACAGAATATATATTTCTGGTGAATGAATTCTCAGCCTCAATAAAAGGGCTGCTACAGGCTGGAAGTACATGAGAAGCAATTTTCTCATCTCCAAGTCAGTGATGTGCTTCTGGAGCAAACAAACACATTTTGCTGCAAATATCAGGCCCAGGTGTAGGTAAATCCCTCTGCCTTCCCTCAACCATGCCACTTTGGGTCCCCCCTTTTGCCAGTGAGATTACAGAGTTAAAAGCTGAATAAGAACACCCACTATTGGTATTATTTGTATTTGATTATTTCTATGCCCAGAGGCCAGAGCACAAAGCACTGAGCAAACAGACTCTCTGCTGCAGAGGAATTCACTGTACCAGGGCAGTAACCTCTGGGCTTTCCACCCTGCTAAACACACCCACTCTCCATGTGGGAAACAACCCGGGTCACCTTTTGTATCAAACAGAGCGTTGATTTCTCTGTACTGGAATTATGATAAATGTGGGTTAATCCCACACAGCAGAAACCCATTTATAAAGGTGTAAATGGGCCGTCACAGGGGGCAGGTGAAGGAACAATGAAAAGCAGAACGCGGTGGGCAGGTGAACCCGCTGGAGGTGGATTTATTGCTGTTTCCTGACAAGGCAGATAAGCAGCTCAGTGTTAAACTCTGGCAGGAGGAACTGGAAGTGTTTCAGTTGGTGTTTAGAAGGTTGGAACCGTTGTTACTGTGCACACGCACGAGTGCACAAAATAACACAGAAACTGGCAAACCTCACGAATCTTTGCTGGAGGAATGAGTAACCAGGAGCTGACCTGCCTCCGTCGTTTGAACAGGCTGGGAAACACCCTCAAGAGTCCCTCTTGGGCTTACCCTGAGAGGAAGTTATCTTCAGTCATATCTCCACTTGCTGCAAAACCAAAGGTGGGCTGGTTATTAATCACCAGCCCCAGGAGCAGTGGCTCCACTGACTCCAGCTTGCTACAGAAAAGCACAGGGAAACCAAAGGACACTGCACGTCTGGGTCAGAGAAACCCCAGCAGGACGATATGGACAGGAGATTTTGGGTATAAACCCCCACCAAGGGCAGAGGGCAGGTGGGGATAACTGGCCATGGAAAACCTTACAGAGAACTCTCAGGGATGGGATACTTCCAGGTACAGCTCCTGCCTGCCCTGCCCAAATGGGCTGTTGCCAGTCCAGGGCCATAATCTCTGTTATCTCCCAACAGCACAGCACTGATAAATTTGAGCTATTGAACCTGCAACAATCGAGGTGACAGAGTAAAGCACAGCAGCCAGTGATGTGTGGAGGTATTGTCTACTATTTAGCCACCAAGATAGTTTCCTAAACTCTGCTTTTCCCCCGCAGCAAAGGGAGACCTTTATGAGCTTTCACTGGAGTGGGGCTGAGCTCTGTCTCTCCAGTCATTCTGGTGTGTTCAGAATAACCTGCAGTTATCCTGATAAGCACAGCAGCATTTTAATACCAGATCAACAGTTCTTCCTTTTTCCTAAACCTTGTATGGCTCTGCAAGGTGTAAGAGGGAGAGAGAAAGACCTGAGCATCTCAAGGAGTTGCTTTCTCTCGAGAAGCCTCCTCTCCAGCTGATGTTCTGACAAAACTCCAGGGATGTATTTTTCTCTTGTCTTTTGTTTTTATTCCAAAGCACTGGATAAGTCTCTGGGTATATGACACACTCTCAATGTTCTCTTTGACTCCATACTGTATTCTCTTCCTCTATGTTTAATTGCACCAGTAGGGATTATGCTCACAAGAAGTGGAGAATATAACGATGGCTTCAGACTGCCACTTCCTCCGTAGGCAGCACGTCCAGCTAGGAAAATCCACGCAAAGAAAATGAGTGTCAAATGTAATCAGTAGCTGCTCACACCCACCTGGAAGCACGACAGGAATGATTTCCCTGCAAGGACAATGACGTGCTTGCATCACAGGAAAGAGCTTTGTAAATGCATTTTCTCCTAATTATAGTTATCACAGAGGCTGCAGATGACTCAACGTTCTGCTCAGTGCAAAACAACAACAGCAGAGGTTACACAGGAGGAACCTGGACTAGCACAAAGACAGGAATGAAAACTCTCCTTCCAAAACTAAGGAATAATGACAAATCAAACAAAAGTTTTCATGGGTGACATCAGCCATCCAAGAAGTGGAACTTCACCAGTGTTAACAAATTAAATCTAATGAGTCCCCTGATGAGGGAGGGAGAGGGAAGCTGTGCTGCAGATAACCAGCCTAAGTCAGAGCACAGGAAATCACAGCCACTGCTGCCACTGGTGCCACCACGCCTGATTCACCAGCCAGACCAAGCATCTCCCACCAAGCATCCCTGTGCCAGTCCAGGCCAAGCCCTGGCTATATGTGACAGACACCTCTGTGAGAGGAGCCAGCCCTCCACACCACTGGCAGGGGATCACTGGAGCTTGTTTGGAGCCACCTAACAGATTTAATTTGGTGCTGTGTGATGGGGTGGCTCCTCAGTGCCCAGATTGTGCCCTCCTGACCTGCCATCCCCGTCTCCTCACAAGAGACAGGCACTGCAGGTGCATCCCCTCCTGCACGTCACCCAGACCCTGTTCAACCAAGCAAAGCAGCCGTGCAGCCAGAAACACTTCCTATTTCACAAACCTCCAACCACCACCCAGACTATTATTAGCCCAAGCCCTAATGACTCTTCCTGGGTGGCTTTTTGAGCAGCCCTGTCTGATGTCCCTCGGTTCTCCTCCTTCAAACGCAGCCTTGGGCTCTGAGTGGAAATGGCTTTGCTTGGAGGCATCCCCTAATCTCCCTGAGACCCAGCTCCCACCAACCAAATGGATCCCCCACTCAGGGCACTGTGGTTAGGATGGATTTTCAAGGATGCCCGAGATCCCCAAAGGGGCAAAACCAAGCTGAGCTGTCTGGCAGTGGAAGCAGAGCCAGCAGCACAGGGTATCTTTATTTGCAGTGTGTTTTCCTGCTGGAGGAATTTCTCCAGTAGATGCCACAGAGCAAATATTTATTCAACTTTATTTCTCTTGACTCGCCTCCCTCCTTCCCCCCAGTCTGCAGGGCTTTGGCAGACACTGCAGGTCACTGTTGAGATGGACCCTCTGGAGCTCAGGCTGTCAATTACATCCCAGTTTAGCCCCCTCCAAGGCACGAGTCTGGGCCGCCAGGTATTTTCAGGTGGTAAGAGAGCTGTGTTAGACAGCAAGACTACGAACAGCCTGTGCCAGCAACAGCTCTTGGCCAGAAGCCATCTGCAATATCTGTGGGTGTTTTCCAGAACTGGAAGAAGAACTGGGAGCTGCAGCTCCTGATCTGCACAGGATGGGCACAGGTACCAGCAGCAGAGCACAACACCCACCTCCTGGGGAGGGCATCGCTACCTCAGATCCCCTCTCTAAAAAGAGATCAGGAACAGTTCTGTGGGAGGCGCACGGAGAGCACATGAGTGCAGTCACCCCCAGTGCCCCCAGCCCTCTCGCTCACCCCAGCCACCAGCACCGGACCCTCCCCAGACCCTGCCAGAACCCGAGGGCAGGATGGGATGAGCCCACATGCTGGTACCCAGCTCCCAGCCCCACCACCAGCTCCCAGCCCAGGACACCCAGCAGCCCAAGCACGAGGCCACCTCCCAGGGGAATGTCCCCAGCACAGGAGCTGGTGCCTGTGGTCCCCCTGTGCCTGGTCGCCTGTCAACCACAGTATGCCAACACTTCCCTGCTCATCACCCATTCCCAGCCCCAAGGAATCATCCCCCTTCAAACACCTCTATTCCAGCTTACCTGCCTACAGCTTTAATTTACAGTAACCTCCACCACAAGCAGGACTGACTGACACAGCACCAACGCAGCACCGTGCAGACACTCCTGTGCCAGGAGATAATACCCAGGTTGTTATTTTTAACCCTGTTTGTCAGTCCTTTCACTTCTCACTCTTTGTTTTTCTCAACAATTTCTCCTTCAAAATCTAACATGCTTGTCAGAAGAGAAGCTTGGAGTAATTCCCCCCCTGCCCAAGCTGATTTTGTCATGCTGCAGACCAGCTCCAAGCTAATGATTTGTCGCTGTCAGAAGCAGCTTTGGGGTTTAGAGGAGGGTTGTTGGATTTTTTTTTTTCCCAATCCAGCTAACAGCCAACAAGAGCAGTACAGAGGACACAGGGCTTTTTTTCCTGGGAAAGCTGCTGGCTTCCTGTCCGCCTCCTGTGCTCAAGCTCCCTCCACAGAGCCACAGATGGCAACAAAGTGGTGTTCAGCAAGAGAGCTCTGGGTTTATTCCCTCTCTTCGTTTCTTGCTTTCGGCAAAAGCAAAGATGAAATTAGATTTCAGCAGCTCATATGAGCTGGAAGTAGTTGTTGAGTCCAGGTGGAGGTGGTGAGAAAACATAATAATAAAGCAGAGACGTGCTCTGCACACTGATCTGAGGGCATACATGGATCAGCCAGGAACGAAATGTGTGCCCTGCTTACATTTTCCACGTGAAAAAAAGTTCTCAGCAGGGTCACGATTAAAACCAGGATGAGGAACTTGTAAAACAAAAATCCCAACCACCAAAAAAACCCCACCCAACTAAAGCTACAACATCATGTTGACAAAAAATGAGGGCACAGAACTCAGAAAAAACAACTGACTGTTGTCTCTGAGCAAAGATCAGATGACTGGAGACCAGACTGTGGCCAGTGGTAGGACTCCTTTTATCTCTGGAGCTTAAAGAAACTGCTATAATCACTCCTTGTCTTCAGGTGTAGCCAGGGGCTGGGAGACGCAGAGTGGCTTCAGGAGTCATTTGCTTCCCAGGACACAGTGACTTTTTCATGTTGCATTTCTCTCCCGGAGGCACCATCCAAAATGTGAGCCCCACATCCACTGCTGGATCTGCTGGTGGCTTTGTGTGCAACTTTCAGCAACTGATTTCTCTTTTCACTGCTTTGGTCTTCCCTCAGTTAAACCAGAGAAGCTTGAACGCATCCACTGCCTGAGTGGTCCTGCTTTGGCATGTTAGGATCAACATTAAGAAATGCTCTCTAACTGTCCAGATGTGCTACATGAGCACGAGGGCTTTTTCACGCCCCAAACAGAAATCCCCAAGTGCTGTTCTTGGAAGAGATGTGGATAATGGAGCCATCGGAAACCTGCAGAAAAGTCTGGGGAAGGCAGGCAGGATAAAACACAAGGCAGGAACAGTGGAAGAGGAAGGAAAAGCCAGTTGAAAAAAGGGAGGACAAAAGAAGAAGCAGCATGAACAAAGATGGAAAAATAAACCTGCCAAGATAACTGTTTATCTCTCCTTGCACTGACAGATCTTGGAAGGCTGCCTGGCATGTCTTTTGTTGGAGCATGAAAGGAGAACCCATGTCACTTCCCCCATTTGATAACACCTTGCCTCCATGGCAATAACTCGCTACTTGGAAACTAAAAAAGTTATTTATTTGCATATACTGTTCACAAACTGTCCACCACATTTATTTCAAACCACCCAATGAGGTACTTAATAAAACTTGACCTACCTGCTCGCATGATCTAGTGGCTCTTTCCTCCTTTCTGCTCCCCCTTACTCACCCTCCACCTGCCCAGTTTACTTTAGGTCATAAAACCTCCATAAAACCTCCCCAAACAAGGGCTGTGACCACTAAACAAACGGGACATGATCTCAGCTTCTGTGAACTACAGCAATATAGATAATGATCTGATGGGCCTTAGGGTTATCCTGCTGCTCCTTCCCATTAACAGGATTCTCTCAATCATTAGCACCACTTAGCATGGTCAGAATCACTTAAAATGTCTGTCTCGATCAACAGGCTGTCTTCATCCCTTTTGTTTTGGAGAGTGTTACCTACTTTTTGCATTTTTCGAAGAGATTTGGCAAACAGGAGGGCTTGTTCTGGTCAAATGGTGTTTTGTTTGTGTTTTTTTTTCCCCTAGGGGAAAAACATATAAATTAAAGTTTTGCTTCATGAAAATCTGGCGTGGGGTCCCACCACTCCCACTTCACAAAGACTTAGGGAAAAGTTAGCAAGGGGGAGACAGAGAGAGGAATTTTCTTAAGTGCTTTATGGGGGAAAGAATTTTCAAATGTTAAGCTCCTCTGTGCTAAAGGTCTTCTTTGAGACCCACCCCCTTACTCTTAAAGTGAGCATGGATTTGATGAGACTTTCCAGTCTCTGACTGCAGGAAAAGCCTCCCTCGGGACGGCAGTTTAAAGCTCGCTATCAGCCTGCTGTCAGTGCACACAGCAATTGATAACACCAACCTACCCAGCGGCTGATTGCTGCTGGAAGGGGACAATCCCTGCCCTCGGCCTCGTGTTCCTGCGCATTGGCACGGGTGCCACCTGTCCTGTGGCTGTCCCTCTGCTCTCCTGCCAGGGCGAGTTCACCACGGTGTGACCCCGAGGCAAGGGGGAAAGGGGAGACCCGGGGCTGGCCACCACAGCTGACATCAGGCAGCTGAAACCGAGCTAAATTTATAAAGCACAGGGAGTCCAGGGACTCCCAGTTTGGAAAAGCCTGACCATGACTTACAGCTGTCCCACTGGTACTTTGGAATCATCATCTCATCCCACCTCAGCTGGGAGAAGGGGCTGATCCTGAGGTCTTGGTGCTGAAATTAATTCCCCAGAGTGGCAGAGAGGAGCAGCACTGCCCCAGGTGTCCCAGTCTGCTCCAAACACTGCATCACCTCGCTTTTGCCCGTATTTTAAGTATTTTAATGACTTTACATCAAGAGCAGTTCATGCTGTCTAGCTGCTGCCCAGCTCCTATTCCAGACTTTATCTTAATGAATGACTATCGCCAGTACAAACATCCCCGCTGGAACACTTCGATAAGAACCTCATAGCGGTTTTGTGTTTAATTCACTGATTACAGGCCAGAAATAAGCTCAATAGATATTTTTTTCTTCCCCTGTTTTTCACAGTAATTCCCTATCTTCCCCCTTCCTTCTACCGTCTCTGCCGGAGTCCGGAGGGGTGAGACAGCGGGCACCGCCCGGGGCGGTGGGACCGTGTCCCTCCCGGAGGGCAGCGCCGGGGCCGGGGACAGGAGGGTTCTCAGCCCGACGGGGAGCACCAGG
>VWZT01008910.1:93177-103474 GCA_013397055.1 Pachycephala philippinensis
ATGCGGGCAGCGCCTTCCGCCTCCCCGGCTCACATCGCGGCGGCCGCCGGCTCCCTCCCCCGCCGGGCCGCGGCCACGTGTCAGCGCCTCCCGCCGCCCCCGCCCGCCGAGCCGGGAAGTCCCGCCCGGCCCGGTGCCGGTCCCGGTCTGGCTCCCCGGGCAGCCTCGAACCCGGAGCCGGAGGGCTCGGCCGGGGCAGGTGCCGGCCCGCGGCGGGGGCGTTCGCCCCCTCCAGCTCCGGCGAACCGCGGGGTTCTGCTCGTTCCCTCTCCTCCTCCTCGGTAATCACTGACAGCCCCATCGGCCACAGCGAGGGCAGGGAAAGAGGGGACGGAGCGGGGTCTGTCCTCCCGCTCCCATTCCCGGGCGGGGAATCGCGCCCTGCTCCCGCAGCGCTCACAGGTTTGCCGGCAGAAAAGTCTCTGCCTCTGCTTTTTAAGGATTAGAAGCGAGTATGACATTCCCTTCCGAAGACAAAACAAATCGGGATGAGTGTTGTTACAGCTTGATTTAGGTCTGTTGGATAGAGGTGCTGCCTTGCTGTAAGTATCTGAAAGAGAAAATCAAACTCCTTCATGGAAATAAATAATTTAAATGATGGTTATCGCAGTCCTCAAGAAAAGCACTCGTGACTCAAAGATCATGAACAAGCAGGCAGAGGAGCCTTGTTAAGGCATCGTTCAGGTGATGCTGTGGCCGATTGCAGCCTGGAAGCCTGGAACTTGAGGTCAGCAAAGGATGGAGGAGCTCCCGCACAGCCTGAGCAAGGTCGTTCATGGCCCCTGGGAAAGGTACCAGCGCTGCTGGGCTGCGCCAAAACGCGCAGGTGCAGGGCAGACACCTCCTGTCTGCTACTCCTGCAGCCACAAACCTCTAAATCCTTGGAATTAAGCCTTTAGCAGACTAATATTTAGGTAATTCAAACATCCTTCCCCCAACATGAATCCCTTGGCAGGTCCCCGATGAACAGTTTGCTACATAAACCAGGAGGCATAACACTACTATTGAGCTGAACCTTTGAGAGTGAAATAACAAAGAGGTTCTTTACACACCAAAGACAGCTGCGGGAGAAGGAGGTTGCTGAAAAAGCAAAAATCGCTTTTTCCTTTGCTTTGGTATTTTTTCTTCAGAAAAAAAGAGATCTTCCCCAAAAGGCCTGTGGCACAGTCAGGCACAGTCACACAGACCTGGTGCCTACAGAATAAAATACAATGAGCTTTCCTGCAAGTAGAGACTGAGGGGAACCACGTGTAGTAACCACATGGTAACTTTCATTTCGTTGTAGGCTTTCCTCCCTTTATTTGGGCAGGAAACAAAACTATGAATTATTTTTATTCACTCTGCTACTGTGCCCGTTTCCAGAAGAGGGAGCCAAGTCATGGCAAATTGCAGCCAAAAATGTAAACCATTGTTCAATGTATTTTGGGTTTTTTTTTATTGTGTGTATGTTTGGAGTTCAGTTAACTCGAGGGAGGAGGGGAGGTAAGCTCTGATGTAACTACAGAAGTGAAATGCAAGCAATAAGCTCAGAAAAGAACTGAAGAGGCCTTGGGCATGGTAGAGTAACCACAGATCCAGAAAAATTATGAACTCATACCGAGCCATGAGTGATCCTGCATTCAGTCTCACTGCTGAGGGGTGCAAACATTTCCAACACTGACACTGCAACACTGAATCATACTTTTAGTGAGTTAGTAGTTAATTTGGAAATCAAGCACAAGTTTTCCTTATTTTTGTACTCTTTGGTTCCTCTCCTTGTCCTGCCCGGTGTCACCTCTTCAATTAAGAAGCTTGACTAATTTGCCTCTCAGATAAGAAGCTACTTTCACTGTCCAAACCAGCTGCAGTTGAAAGCGTTTGAGTGCAATGTCCATCACATTCACATAAATAAGTTTAAAGAGTAAAAACACAGACATCCTTCTTTTCACTGCTGTATGATTTTCTATAAGCAAACTTCCCACCAAGCTGATTAAATGGCAAATGGAATCAGCTCAGAAGGCAGGTGCTGACTAAAGACAATAATCTTACACAAGAACACAACCTCCTCTCATTTTTCCCGTGTTCAGCTTCATCTGTCAAAAGATTAAACCAAACAAAAGATTATTGGGTCAATATTTGACCTGACATTTACTATCACTGTAGTTTATCCATACAATGGTTGAATTATTTGAAGATTTTATGAAGTTAAGCACAGATTAAGATCAAATCCTGAAATGGTGTGAAAGAAGCAATAGGCTCATACAGTCCTTAAAGGACTACTGTTGCCTCCTGAAAGGACAATCTGGCTGCAGCTTGAAAGCTCCCTAACCCAGAGCAGTTTTAATTCAACTTCTCCACAGAACAAAGAAAACACATGGGGATTTCTACTGCTAAATAATCCAACCTGGCAAAATTACTAGGCAGCAATACACTGAAAAATAGGCAAATTATCAGAGAAGTTGGCAAATTGAGCCTGCTTGGAAATGAACAGCAACTTCCACACAAAAATTCATCCAGGTGGGATAAGGTAGCAGGATATTGTTGGAATCCTCATGTAACATGAAGTGCATGACAGAACACGCAGGGCTTTGGGTCTGAGGTGCCTGAAAGCATTAACATGCAGCCCACCAGTGGTTTGACCACCTTTGTGTCTAACTTAATCAGATAAAGGCAGGAAGGGAGCAGAAAAGAATAAAAATAGTTTGTAGCACCTTGAGATGCCCACGGAGAAATACAAATCCTTTGGAGGGTGCTGTTCATGAGCTCTCTGCTCTGTCTCTGCTCAGCTGAGCACACAAAGCACCGAGCAGGGCTGGGGACAGCACTGCTCACACAACAGCTACAAACCCTCCTCGTCCCCTTTTGTTAAGGACAGCAGAGCAGAAACAATTCCTGACACGACATGGCTTCTGAAGGGAAGAGAGAGCTACAGTGCAGGTCAGAACCTGTAGCCTCAAGGTAGATTTAGGGCAAATAGGACTCCATATCCTGTTCTATTCTGGCTCTCAAGGATGCTCTGAGCTGTGGTTGACAGCAGCAGCCCCATTTCCCGGGAAGACACAACACACAGGGATCCAACTCCATTTAATGAGCTTTGTAACCCACTTGGACACAAGGTGGTTTGAAATAAGTCGAACAACACTCAGCTAGTCAAGGATTTTTTTAAGTAATGCCTTTAAGCTTATACTCAAGCATACAAAGCATAAATTTTACAAATTAAAAACAATAAAATCACCCTGGAATAATGTAGTGGCTTTTCCTGTATTTACAAGGAGTGGAAAGGAGGCAGAAATCTTTCAATTTTTCTTTTAACATGGGTGGAAGAGGCTGAAAGTGTTTCAATGAAATCATCTTAAAGAGAGAGAGGTACTTCACCTGGCTTGAAGGTGTATGTTTGCCTCTTCAAAAGTCTTGAGAGGAAATGCTTTACTCAAAATTCTGCTGTTAAGTTTCTGTGCAGCAGCCTCTGCTTTTCCAGCTATATAAAATTAAACAGTTCAGTAAGTATTTCTCAAAGTACCACCACAACTTCATCTTCATGGAAGCCTGTGATCCCCCACCCTTCACAAACCCCTCCTTTGTACAACAGAAGCAGCCACAGCTCAGCTTAGATTTGACAGGCAGAAACAAAACATGGGAACAGCAAAGACAGTTACAGGGAGGTGATGGCTTTGGGAAAAGGAGGGAGATTTGTAGCCTAATCCAAACACACTTGCTATGCAGCCTTTCTGCACAGGTATAAGACAGGATATTTTACAATCCAGCTTCTCCACATCCATAGCATGAACGAAAAAATCCTATTTGCTTTCACCAAAGGCAAGGCTGGGGGAGGATGAGTGCACCACCTCTAATGACCAGATCTGTCTGCCAACGTCGAGTTTGGAACAAATCTTCTGACAAAACTTATTTTCATATTGTTCTAAATTCAGTGGAACAAAATATGTATTTTTACACTAAAGCAAACTGATCAAAGTGGCATTTAATAGTCTTTGTTAAAGTGGTTATCTAACAAAAATGGGTTAACAAAAGCCCATTCATTAGTAGTCACCAAATAAGACACTTCTCATGCATATGACAAAAATTCATTTGTGTACTGAGACGTCTGTTTACTGTGTACAATATTTCCATAAATTATAATATGTTTCACAGCCCCTACCATCCAAGAATATTTCAAACAGATTATATATTATATTTGTATATGCAAACTATTTTATATACACTAATATAAAGATCCTTAGAAGTACCAATATCACTACCTTTATGCTTTCTCTAAAATGCATAGCTTTCGAATATCTTCTTGCAGTTACCAAAAACTTTACAGATTAAAGCTGCTTATCAATGTGGCATGTTCATAAAAACAAAGTGAAATAGTTCTAGACTAATTTTATATTAAACCCCTTAAAAAACGTGTTTATTTTTTAATGGAAAAAACCAACAAGCTAGTGGAAATTCAAGTAATCTATGCTCAATCATTGCCCAAATACTCTGTGGAATTAAGGTAGCATTCTAGGAGGACAGTGAACTTCTCACCCAGGGCTGTAATACTGCATTTCTCATGGAGAAAAATGCTCATCATGCCACAAAACCGCACCACTTTCCACTCTACCCAGGAGAAGCTTTACAGGAGATTCAACAACACAAGTGTCAGAACAGAGAGGAAAAGCTGATCAGTTCTACATGAAGAAATTAGAGCTATTCCAGTTTTGTTTCTGCAGTTTGTTATTAAACAAAGTTACATTAACCATACAGTTTCTCACAAACTAAAAGTTATACATGGTTTTCAGACATCAACCGACTTCAAAAAGAAAGAAAAAAAAAAAATTAAAAAAACCCCAAAACAACCAAACCCACAACTGTTAAAAGTCTGGTGTTAGAATAACCAGCCTGGGTGAAGGAAAGCCAGACTGCTGCTGTAGTTGGGGGGCTATTGATAGCTTGTTTGTTATATATAAACTTTAAGACCTCCCTACCTCAAATGCCTCAAAGTGGAGAACAGAACGATCAGTAAGAAATGGGAACAAATGATTTTGTTACATCCATCATCTCGCTTAACCTTGGCGCTCTGCATCTCTCACAGCTGCTCAACAAACAATGGCTTCCCCCCCCAAAATAGCTACACAAGTAAACAGTGTTCACAGTAATGCAATCAGTAACAGGTTTTGTTAGTTCCCCTAAGCCAGGTGTATCTGCAAAGCTTTATACAGTTCAATGCGTTAAGTATTCCAGTAAAATTAAGTGAAAACTAAGTTTCATTCTACAGGGTAATATCTACCATACAAGACTAGATTATGTACAGTATGGGACTGGTGTGACAACTGCCAGTGTCTCATGATGTTAAACTGTTTCACTCATCAGCTTGCTCTGTGCTCAGCAAAACTTGATATATAGACCTAAAAATCTAGAGATAGATTTGGCAAGATTAGTGCTTCCTACCACTGGGTATAAACCAGTGTGCAGCGCTGCAATCGCTCAACCAGAACATCCCATACCCAGAAGATTACAATTTGTTGACTTGAAAGTCTGGACTTCACATGTAAAACATTAAAACTATAGTTCTAACTGGAGTGAGGACAGTCAGTAAACAAATACAGATGAGGATGAACTGCATCTCTTCAGAGAGGTATGGAAGAAGTGAGAAAATGCAAATTTCTGGTTTTAGACAGCCCTGCTTTGCTTAGCTCAAGGCATAAAAGCAGCCCAAGTAGCTCTAAAACTACGATTCTTACTCAGCAAGCATGAAGGCAAATCCTGCACAAGATAATGCATCAGAGGCTTCAACAAGCATCTCTCCCCACCACTTGATTTCCTAGCACAAGTCTTTCAGCTTACAGACATCCAGTGGCCTTCAAAGCTGTAGCAGCCACCTGGAATTGCTGCAAATTTAACATAGGGGGGAAAAGGCCCCTGTTAAAAAAACCCCTCAAGTGCCTCTGGGGCCATTTTGGTCATTGTTGAATATTAAGAAAAAACCTATTTCCATCAATACTTCTCCTGAAAAGATGGGTCGCTGATCCATTATGAACATAGCTCTCACCATATAAAGCACCAAGAAGTCAGAAACAAGGAAGAAAACCAAAACAAAACAAAAGTCCTTAAATTATGATTTACAAGTTTGTACACTATTTCCTAAGCAAAAGGTTGACCTTACTGCAAAGTTTATAGATGAACACTTGACCAGTTACTTTTAAGGGGAATGTATATCTGGCTATAACTTAAAGGTAGAAAATATTCACTGTTCTATATACACATTTCAAACAGGAGACAGTTAAACTGAACAGTTGCCAATATAACTCCATATTAACTCACTGGCCACTAAACTAGGCATCAGCAGCCAATTAGAAAGCTTGAGTTCTGTACTTTTAAAAATGCTATTTTTCCTGTCCTGTTTAATTGTTTTTTTAAAAATGTATTATAGTGCATAGCCTAAGTCAGACTTCCAAAGAGATACAGCGCCTTTCAATGCAGTTTTTGCAGCATTTAAAAGGGACTTTTCTCCCTTCAAATTAGATGTTCATTGAAAAATCTGAATTGAGTGCTGTACTGTAGTAAAAATATTTCAGTCACAGACTGATATAAATGTATACTGTGCAGTACTAAGATTGTTTGATGTCCATCTGCACACATTTTACTTGGGCTCTTCGATAGTCCCCTTGCTGAGGTCTGTCATTTTGGGGTATTTCACTTTCTTCTGGTCCAGCTCATTCTGAGCCCACAGTAGTAGTTTCAGTAATTTTGCCAACTTGGGTGTTGATTCACGATTTTCATAGTCTAGAACAGCTTGATTAACCTCACTCCATACCTGGAAAAGAAAAACTGGAGTTCAGTGACAGTCTTCCTATGATTAACACTGCTAAAGTCATGCAGACATTGGGAAGATCACGCCTAGTGTGCTAATTCCTCAGAAATGGCCAGGACAAAGCTCCACAGACTATGAGCCTGGAGAAAGCAAGGAAGAGAGCCAAGTAGTTGAATACATTTGGAATATATTAACACCGTTTCTTTAAATCTTGCTCAAGAAACACTTCTGTTCTTGTGCACATCACTACATAAGTTTTTTCTAAGCATTTCAAAAATATTTAGATTTTATTTTCATAACATACATATAAAAGACACCAGTTGCCTTTGAGAAAGGACTACCTTCTGTCGCTGCATCATGTTCAGCAAGTCTCCAAATGGTGATTCTTCGGGATTATCAAAGGCAAGCAGAGCCAGCGTGCGCTCCATTTCTGTCAGGCATTCCCTGCTCTCCTCCCCTTGTTCTGCTAATTGGGTCTGAGCAAATTCCAGAGCTGCCTCTGTCTCACGCTGCCGAATCAGTTCAATCAAGTGCTGTTGCTACACACGAAAGACACAGCAATATTAGCCCAACAAATTAACAAATCTCCACTATTTCAAGCCTGGAAGATTCAGACACTGGTGTGTAATTTGAGACAAACACTAATCTGTAATTTGACAGTTTGAGGTCAATTCTCCTCAATGTGTGAGACAAGGAGCAGCAACTTGGCTGCAAAATTTACTGTAAAAGGGAACTTGGTGCTTTTGAGTAACAGAGTTTGAGAAGATGGGTTACTAAAGGAATTCAGACTAACAGAAACTGGAAGCTGGTAACTCACAGCCCACTGCTGCTGCTACAAGTTTCATGTTAATAACTGTATATGGTGGCTCCTGCACCATGCCACAAAGTTTCCCATTGCTACAAAAACATGCCAAGAGCACCACAATTGCACTCATGTTCAGTCACAAACCTCCCAACATAATCTCAATTTCTTCACTACTTTTCCCACTCTCTCAGCAAACTCTAAGACAAAGATAAAAGCCTGCCACCTGTCCTTACCTGCAAATGAAAGTAGAGATATCTGTTGGTATCCAGCAGCTCTGGGTGGAGGCTGTTTATCAATGCAATGGCTTCCTGGATCTGTCCTTTCAAGATCATCTCGCGGATTTTTATTCTTTCATCCAGAGTCTCTAAATCCACACTGGGTTCAATTCCAGACTCCATCCGAAATTTCTCTGCTGCTTCTTTAAAGCCCTCTGAAATAGGAACATTTTACCCATAGGATGTATCGTATGAAACACTTTAGAAGAAAACCCATCAGCTTAAATGAAAATATTTGACTGATGCTTGTGCAATTTGGAGGTTTAAAGATTAACCCAAAATTGTGAAAAACTCCTCTCTAAGTAGTCATTTATCCAACAGGCATTCAAGAGTAAATGCTTAATTCATTCTGAACTCATGTACTCTCATTCTCCAGGGATGCAACTTGTAGTCCAATACCTCTTAACTTGGAAGCCTGTTTTACACCTAAATAAAGCACTGTACTTATTACAAAATGGGATTGTTAAAGTCACATTTTCAAAACGTGGGTGGTTTTGCTTCGCCCTCCAGCCCCAGATCTGTTTACACAGATCCAGCAGTTTTCTGAGAAGAAAATACACAAGAAGAAACAATTTTGCTTTCTTCTATAGTATTTAAGGTTGTATCAGCTCTTTTAAATCCCAGGTCTTGCTTTCATAGACACAAAACTGATTTACACCACCCACTAAGACGCTCTTCCTTCAACCCAGAGGCTTCACCTACACTCCGTGTAAACAGGGGTGTAGATGGATACAAACGCCTCCGCCCTAGCACAGCTTCCTGGGATGGCATGCAACTAATTGCTAGGAACAATTCCCGGGGGGTTTGGGTTGTTCCAAGTATAAAGTCAGGCCATGTGCTGAAGGGGTTAATATCCTGGTCTCAAATTATTTTGACAACAGTGCCCTTTCAGAGTTTATCATTCTGCCCAGTGAAAAACTTGCTTCTGATAGTTGTTCTTGCAGCTTTCAGACTGTTATTTAACAACAGCAACTTATCTTGAGCTGTTTCAATGGCACAAAAAAGGACATCACGGAGAAGCAGGTCATGTTTACAGCATTGCAGAAAACACTTTGTTTTCTCTATCTTTTAGCAGAAGAGTTCAGGCTCATAAATGTCATTTGTATTCCATGGGAACTGCTCAGTCTCTGACTCTTTGTCGGTCTGCAGCTAAGAGAACACCAGAGCAGTTGCTGGCCAAGAGAAACCAACAGCAATCACAAAGTCCTCACAGCCCTTAATTCCACTCCATCCAGCTCCATATTTTACCCCAAACTGTCTGATAAAGTATGTGACACACATTAAGAGCCTTCAGGCATTGCCACCCGTTTTTACCTGTGACAAGGTAGTTCATGATAAGGCGGTTCATGTCTGCTCTCTGGATATGTAAGTTATTAAGCTTTTCCATCCATTCATCTTTCGTGATTTCATCAGGTTTTTCTGCATAACTCATCCTGGACTCTAACTACAAAAGAAAAGCATCTCATTTAACACGATTCAAGGAAAAATAAGTTTAATGTGTGTAAGAACTCTGTTACTGCCATCTTTAGAGCTTCCTATGAGCTCTTTTAAATCAATGATCCAAAACTGACCCTTTTATCTTAAACCAGTTTTGCATTTTTCCCTCCTCATTCCTGCACTCTTCCACATCTATTTGCCAGACTCCAAAGCTGCTTTCAGAAATCTCAGAATAAAAAATTCAAATACCATCTTCTTGTACTTACTCTTAAATCCACTCCATATAAATCTTACATAGAATTTACACAGGACATGCAGCATTACAGTGTGAAACCAGTGAATCAGAGTTTGACAGCCAGCCAGAAAGACTGTGACAAACACTTATAGCAATGCCTACGTAAACAATATCTGCTTTAAATTTGCACCAAAACTTCGGACAGCTCCATACATTGCAGCTACAAAAGTGTCCATGATACATTACCCAGTGTACAACTCAAAGCCTTACACCAGCTCAGCTTCGCTGCCCCCAAAAGTTCTCCTGTCAGAGCTACCAAAACGTTATCTCCACTATTCTTCTCGACAATATTTTTGTGCGGATTGGTGGGCAAAGCACGTTACCAAGTCGCATTTAATGATTTCTACCTCCAAGTCACGACCACCGGGGCAGCGAAAGGGGAGGACAGGCGGCCACAACAACAGCAACAGGAACCGCCACCCCTGTCACACAACACGAGAGGCAGCGCGACTCCTCATCGCCTCCTCATCACGAGCCGCTTCCAACAGGTTCTCCCTTCTCTACCCCGCGGCCGAAGCCGCCCCGCGCCCGGCAACTCCGACAACGGGAGCACAACCCGCCCGGGCCAAGATCGCTCCCGGCCCCGCGTTCCGCCGCCCCCAACCGCGCTGGGGAAACGGGGCTCCCGCCGCCCCGCGCTGCTGCTGCGACCCGGCCCGGCCCGGCCCGCTGCGAACCCGGCTTCCCCCGCCGCCCCGGCCCGGCCCGGC
>VWZT01008910.1:109602-159384 GCA_013397055.1 Pachycephala philippinensis
GAAGGAGAGGCGAGGAGAGGCCGGGCGTGCTCGGAGCCCGCCGCCGTCATGGCCAAGCTGACGCCGGGAAGCTGCTTCGTGACGGCACCACCGACTGCACCCACCGGCCCCGGGCCTGCGCCGGGGGTGGCTGGGGCGGGGGGGCGCCCTTGGGGACCCACAGACCCAACCGAGCCCGACCGAAATCGTTCCGGGGCTTCGGCGGGGGGGACCGAAACTTCCCTGCCTTGGGGAGATACTGATTTTCTCTGGGCAAAGGAGGGGATCTCCTTATTGGTGAGTTAAACACGAGGAATTGAACTTCATCATGTTCTGCTGACTGTTTTGAAGGGAGAAAAAACCGAATATTTAAACAGTAGGAATTGTTGGCCGGCTTTAAATATTTAATAAATTCCTTGCCAATCACTATTCCCTATCCCTCGCACTAATGTACTTAAATGGTACTAATGGACTTAAATGCTGTCTTTTGGAGGTGATGATAGTTTGGAGCTGTTTGTTTGGCTTGCAAAAACCATTATTTGGTGGCAACCAAATTTTGTTTCATACAGTTAAATAGTTTTCAGTTTATACCTCCAGGCGACAGCTCATGTTTTAGTTGTGATTATGAAAATCTTAGTTTGTCGTTTTTAACTTGGAAAGAATATTATAATCTCGTAATGTGTTATAAAATGAACGTTTATTATACTCGCCCTGCAGTTTTTATCTCTAGTAATTTGAAACAGTGTAACGTGCTGTTTTTCTTGCATGGGCTTTCATGGGTTTTCCTTCCAGGAACTTCAGGGAGAAAAAAAATGCTAATTCCTTTTATTTAACTCAGAAGAATGTATATAGCATTCGCAAATTCCCTGGGTTATTTGTTTGGTTGGTTTTTTTCCCCCTGGATAATAGAGTTGAGATCTTTTTCAGAAATAGCTTTTTTGAGTACTTAGTAATCACAGTCGTGTTTAACTGATTTTTTTGGCAGGTGATATTAACCTGTATTTTGCCTTATTTTATGAGAACTTTTTCACTGTTTGCTTTTTTATGTATTTTCCTCAGTTTTCCTTTAAGGGGTAATTTGAATTAGTTTAGCTTTAACAGTCTTGGCACTGCTTCTACAAACAAAATTTGCCAGCTGTTTAACCAATTTGATTGCTGGTCAATAAAAAATGATGTGTAGTTACTGTCCAAGTGTACCATATACTGTGTTAATTGTAGTAGATATTCTGGGTTGTGCTCCACTTTTATGTGTGCCAGCTGCTTGTTATCGTTCCTTGACATTTAGAACTTTCTATAGGAATAAATATAGAAGTAAGCTCAAAATAGCTCTTCAGCTAGGCCTTAAATTTTTTTCCTTTGACAGTTCCAGAAACATGTCAGACATAAAGGTGTTTTAATGCACTAGGGTGAAAGGCTAAAGGCTCATGTTGGCCTTCAGCCTCCATTGAGAGTGCTTGATTTGAAAATGAAATAATTGGTGTTTTCAAGACCAGCATTTAAACCTTTATTTTTTACAAATTTTTTCTGTTGTTTGTTTCTTTAAGGGATATTTTCTGTTGGTATGCAAATGAAGGTTTTGCTGTGTTGCAAGTGTATGTACAGTGCAAAAATACCTACAGTTTTTAAAACTGTTAAAATATAAAATAATAATATAAACTAATATCTATTCACACAGTGCTTCAGAGGGTGTTTTCATATAATTAAAAGATGTATTTTGAATTAAGAAAGCAAATAACACCAAAACCCTGAAACTCCCCAAAGCAATGCAAATAGAATCAAATCTAGGTTAGTAGATAAAATTGAATAAATATTTTTTCAGTGTCTAGTGGACTCCCAAAAGCCAGTGTTTGTTCTGCTTAATCCAGCTTCACCACTAAGATTTTCTGGCAGTTGATCACATAATTTGTTTCTGGTTTAAGATAGTAATTGTCTTTATAGTTGTAACTTAACGACAGTGGGATTTTAATTCTGTACAGCCTGAAACTTTAAGCTGGAGGTATTAGTGGGAAGAGGAAGAGCAAGGATTAAAGGGTGGAGAGTTATAAAATGTAATTGATAGAAGTAGAAGGGCCTGGACTGGGCACAAGTGAGATTACATGGCTTTAGTTGACAGAAGAGGTGTCTCTGCACCAGTTTTATTCCTTGGTGCGCTTTCTGCCTTGTGTCTCTTGTGCCACAAGTAGTAGGGCAGTGATAGGAGATTTAAGGAGAAGATTTTAATACAAGTAAGATTTCCCCAGTTCATGCAAAAGGTGGTTCCTGTTTTAGTGTGCAGTCAGGCCTGACTTCTCAGCTCTCAGTTAATGCTTGGAGGGTTCACTGCTGGGAAGTTTTTACCTAACACAGCTTCTGAAATAAGCGGATATTCCACAGGTGTTATTGATGGTGGTCTCAAGAGCATTGAGTGACTTTGAGTTTAAAAAGCTTAAGCTTCCAGTTAGGCAGCTCAAATACACAGATTAAATATGCAATATGTGTGTTCTCCCAGTAAACGAATCAAAACTGGAAACTCAACTGTGTTTACTGCATCCTTAATAACATAATCAGCGTGCTGTAATTACTGTGTTTCACCAAATTTGGAAGAAGTTCATTTCTTTTTACTTCATTTAATGAAGCTGTTTTGATGAAAGAAGAATAAAAATGATAGCTAGTTTCAGAGGTTATATTTTAGCTCACTTTCTACAAATGAAATAAGGGAAAAAATTGTAAAACCACGTGGTTTTGTTTTCTTCAGCAGCTGTACTGGTAGGGTCAGAAATTATAGTTTATGTATAAAAAAAACAAGCTGTGGGATTGTGAAAGGTGAAACTTTAAGATTCTCTGATTTAGCTGTTGGATTTACAGCTGAATGTCCTTAACGGCCCTGATAAAGAACTAATTTCTGTGATGTCCTGGTGGAGGAGTGCCAGAGGGTGTGAATTGTCTTCCCAAAGCAGTGTTTCCTCGGCAGTTGCCGAAGAGATCAAGTTCAGGAGCAGAAATTGAACATTAGGCAAATAAATAGCATGTATTTGCAAAATATTTTCATTCAAGATGATGGAACAGGATAAGATCCTGTGTATGGAGTGATACCCAGGCAGTGTTTGTAGTTTATACTTCTGTTGACTAAACTTTCAGCCATGACTTGTAAAATTGGCTTTTGCCGGAGCCTTTAGAAGATTTCTTGTACAGAGATGATTGTGCTTGGGCTTTTAATCTAAGCATTTGACCACCTAAAGTTGTGGTTATTGTTTCTTAATCTGTATAAAAGGGAGAAAGAAAACAGCAGAGCTCTCTACACTGCTTTGATTCTGCTCACAGCTTTCCTTACTAGACAAAATCTGTTTGTTACCTGATTTTTGCTCATGCTCGTCAGACCCTGAAAGCAGAAGTAAACCTGACCCAAAAATTCAGTTTTCTGGGGGATAAATTTTCATTTTTAGGGCAAGTATGGGATTATCTTACTCAGAAGAAAGTGAGCAAAGGCTTCAGAAGGTATTGTAGGAGGAGTGAAATGCCAAATGTCAGTCTGTTACTAAGTCAGTATCTGCCTAGGCTGTTAACCACCCATGAAGTTCTGACTAGAAAATAAAAATGACATGTATGTAATACTTTTCTTCCCTCTTAAAATTAATGTTTTCATAAATGCAGAAAACACTACAGTCAATATGAATATTGTTTCCCAAACACAGTTATGGGCTTACAGCTTGGAGGATGTGCACAGTGTGAGTGCCTTGTGGAAGCTCGTCAGTGCTGTTGTCACAGTTCTGTCCCCAGCTGCTGATACAGAGCTGTGCTGGCAGAGCCTCTCCTTGCCTACACACCTACCTTAGAATCTCTTTGCCAATGTAACTTCTTCCAAGGAATTTGATTGAACTTTCAAAGTCTTTTTTGCCCCTGAGATGAACTGCTTCCCTACGTGGTGGGGCCCATGACAGAGCTGAGGTTATGTGTGCAGCTGCACTGAGAACCCGCTGCACAGAGTGGTGCTCACCTGCCCCACCCTGCAAACAGCACAGACAGGTAAAAGTACAGTTTTGCAGATCTAATTACACCAATATGAGGCACTTGTGCCAGCACAGCTCTGTTGATTAGGGATTGTAGCCCTTAACGTTCCTGACTTGTGCAGTTGTGACAGGCGACATCTGTAGTACAGATAGGATCTGTTATTAAATTGAATCTTCGTGTTTGCCAGATATCTGATGGGCCTGCTGCTAAAGTGCCTCGAGTATTTCTATGAGAAATTGCTATTTAGCTGAATTTAACTGTGAGAACTCCAGTCTGGCTCAAAGAAGCTCTTTTTGCTACTTACCCAGAATAAAATACTACTGTAATGCCTGGTGCTGTTCTCATTCTGCTGCATGACCTACCCAGTGGTCCATCCCTTCTTCCCTTGACTGCTCAGGTCCTGTGTGCTGCAATATGAAGTAAGAGGGTTTTAACCTGAAAGACATCAAAATAAACTTCAGTGTGTGTGTGTTTTGCTTTGCATAAACCAGGGAGCTGCTCTGTGTTTTTGCTTGATGCAGTTCCATTGTACTGTGGAGTTGCTCGTCTTTTCTTTCTATCTGCTGCTGGGCCCAGTCTGCGTGTGCTGCTAATCTGATAATCTGCTGCTGTGCACACACATTAAATTCATCACTTCCAGGAGGTCCCACATTCCCTGCAAGTGTGCAGGATTGCTGTCCTGTGCGAGCACAGGTTTCCATCCTGTGAGGCACTGGCCCTCCTAAGAGGCTTATGTAAGGTAAGTGAGCAGCCTGACAGGAACCGTGGAAAGCCTGATGGTGTTTTAGTTTCAGACACAGCAGAGAGGGTTTATAATGTGTGACTAAAGACATTTTAATTTGGAAAGGTTAATGTCTTTATTATTGCAAGTACAGAGACCACGTGAGTGTATCTTGTTATTAAGGGATGCTGTTTCTTCTTGGAATTAATTGATTTCCTTGTATTTTAAAAAGCAAGCCGTCAAGTTGGTTTGCTCTGAAGTTTATTGTTAAGTTAAACTCTTCACTGTTTTCCACTTTTAAAAAGTATTGATCTTGTGAAATTTGTAAATGCATTAAGCCTCATTTTTCGTGATGGAAAAATCTAGGAGGAGATTGAAAACTTGTTTCTGCATATTTGAAAAGTTTTAAAAAATAGTTAATGTTTGTTTACATTTTAAATCTCATTAGTTCTTTGGCATCAGTACCTTGTGTTGGTATGTAGTGTGTTAAAAATATGTTCTGAGGAGACTCTCCTGTACCAAGATGGGACAAGTGTTTTGCACCCTGCCATGAACATTTGAAATAATTTTTCAGCACCAAACATAAAAAAAGGCAGAAAGTCTGCAGACCATAAAGCTACACTGAAATGTCCTGAGTGTCCCAGGTGCAGAGAGGTGGTAGCAATGGACACTACTGAATAGTTCTGGCACCTCATCATTACACCTCAGGGTCCTACAGTACCTTCAAAGATTTCTTGAAAAAACATCAGGGAGATTGAGAAAGGAGATCTCAACTGATGCATAGAAGCCTCTGGATTAATTTTTTCCTCACCTGCTCCGTCTGGTCATCTCACTTCATTGGTGTGCTCAGGTGTCCTCTGGGAGCTTTGCCCTCTGCAGTGTTGTGGGTACCATAAACACCCTTTCTTTCTACCACCTTCAAAGGGCACAGATTCTTCATCCTCTGGTTCAACCATTTTTATTTTGGGACAGCCTGATCTCTCAAACTAGTCAGTTCTTTTCCATTACTTTTGGCAGGAACTTGGGGGGGTACTCCCCAACACTGAAAAATGAGGCATTACGAGGACTAGAATCTCTCTAATGGGAGACGAGGAGGTGAGGGCAGAAGCAGCAGGTGTGAGTGGACTGCAGGTGTCTGTGGTGCCATCCCTGGCAAATTAATACTCTGTTGTGCTCTGTGCATCAGAGATTAAAATACTGTCATGATACTAAAAGCTACCTTAAAACTAGATCTTGGTGATAATTTGTCTTAATTTGGCTGTATAGAACTGTTCCTACTGGCCTAGAATAATTACTGCTTCCTGCAATGTTTAAGAGCGCAGGTTTCTTGAATTAGGCTGGGTTGTTCCTGAGGAACATGGCTGTGTTACTGCTCAGTCTACATCTTGTAAATTTAAAAGCTTGTTAAGTGCTTTAAATGGGAATAATACATTGACTCTAGAATAGGAAGGAATGAACTATCACTTTTATGTTGTTAGTAGTGTGCGTAGAGGAAGTGGTGGCTTTGTTTGTAATCTTGGAATTAATTTAGTGTGCTTAATGATGGCTAGCAAAGCACTTAGAGATAAGTGTTACAGGTTTTGTAGTGTTACTTCTCTTTGGTTTTATTCTTCTAGGTCTAACTAAAAAGCGTTGAACTACTGTGATTTTATGCAAATTTGATTTTTAACGTGATATTTCAAATGTAAACTTCTGGCATAAAATTTTTGTATTTAGCAGGAATGTCTGGACTTTTGACCTTGAGCTGCAGCTTGGCTATAGCAGTGAAGTAGTGAGGTAGTAAATTATTTGGAGTGCAGGGGAGGAGTTAGGACCACAACAATTTTCTTGTCTCGCAATATCCAGACTTAAGCTTTAGGACTGTGACCTCTCATTCTTCAACTCTCATTGCCTCTCTTTGTCACAAGGTCCATTTCACAACTGTTTGGAAGATGTCTGCCCTCCTTCTTAAGATACTTGAATTAGTGAGCAGTGGATACATTTTACATGAAAATAAAAGACCATGTGCTGGCTGTACTGGGGGATCTGATTTTCTGTTGCTTTCCATGCCAGTAGAGTATCTGTTCTTGCATCTTTCATGGCTGAGCAGATGGAGGGAACATCTCCAGAGCCAGGGCAGAAGCTGTTCCTGCTGTTCTTGGGGGTCACTGGATTGCACTTTTGTCCCTGGTCTCACTGGAACTACTTGTTCCTGTACAGAGTAGGTGATGCCCTACTGGCATCCTTTGGGCTGCTTTTGCAGTGCTTGTTGATGCAAAGGATTAATTTTGGTGCTGCTTAGCAGAAAGTACAGGTTTCCCAGCTGTCATCTTTGCCAAAAAGGGATGCAAAATAATTTTCAATGGTATCAGTCTTCTGAGTAGGAATGCCTCAACTAAGACATACCAACATTTCTTCTGTTTGCATCAGAAATTATATCCTTACATGAGTTCTCAGACTATTTTGTTTTTCCTCGTGTGATATTACTATATTTCCTGATTAGGAATTTTTAACACTTAAGGAGGCTATCATTGGCCAAGCCCAGTAACTCTTTTACAGAGAATAAAATGAGAAAATACCATAAATTGTGACTGAAATAACTGTTACATCATTCTGGAAAGGATGCTTTCTGCCATTTGTAACATCCTGCAGTTTCTCTGATATTTAAGAAACCTGACTGGGATATCTTTGTTTCAGCCAAGTACTTTGCATATCAAGGTAATGCTGAAGAAACCCATAGAAAAATATAACTAAAAACCAGGTACAAGTCATTCTAACTGAAGCCACTATCTCACATAGTGGAACAGACTGGATTTATGTTAAGACATGGACATGAAATTGGTCACTGATGAATGTACCTGCTTTGAAAACCCAGGTGGTTTAAAATCATGCTTTGAATTTCTTTGCAGATGCAAAGAGTCTGTCTTCTCACCAACCCTCATGTTCAGAACCTTGTGCTGGCCATTGTGGTTGTTGAGATTTGTGTCCTGTCCTTGGGGCATGGCCATTGCATTTCCATAATGTACCTAAAACAACATCTGGAGTTTCAGTATGAAGACTTTAAAAATCTAAAAGATGTAAATACTGTCTATCACAAGTCTTAAATAGGAGCAAATCTTCCTTCTATGGGTGTTTGTGTAGGGGTGAGCATGTGTGAGATGTCTGTTTCAAAATCACCGACATTTCTGTAGTGTTCTCAATGTGAGTAGCAGATAAGGGAATGAATAGGTGTCAGATAGTACTCATTTGGACTAAAGTACTCGTGCAAGGGGCTGGTAAATGCCTAATGAGATACCAGCATTGGTGCAGGTTACAGCAAATTGGCGGAGTGTTGAGTGCTGACATCCAAGATCAGCAGTAAGATGCAGCATATTTTGCCATCTAGATAATGAGAATGAGGGAATAAAGATCTCTGGTCTTTCATACATATTCCTCAAACACTAAATAAAATCCCCAGTAAGGTGAATCTGAAGAATTTATGCTGAATACTGACAGAATTTTTTTGTATGCAACTCCTCAGATAAACAAGAAATGAAGTTACTTTTTTTGGGATGGTTTTAGTACATGTTAAAGGTTTTATTACTAGGCTTCCTTTCAAGATCATGTTTTAGAGTGACGTCTTCCCCGTTACCTGAAGCAGGGAATTCTTAATGCAGTTAAAACAATCAGCTCCAGAATAGACTAAACCTTGATGCAATCAGAAGACCTATCGAGCTTTTATTTCCTCTTGAGGGAAATGAGAAAAAATAAAAGTGGAAATCCCGATTTGAATGAATATTTGTCATGATTTATTGAATTGCTCTTTATCTAGAAATACAAACGAAAAAGATGGACAAATGTTGGTGTTCTTAAAAAACTTTGCTCTGTCACCTCAGATAAAGATGTTTTGTTGAGCATCTTAAAAAGGACTTAATGAAGTCAGCAACAGCAGGTCCAGGTGTCTTCACAGCCCATCCTGCCTTGAATATCTCAGCTCTGTGTTACTGGCAGAGATAATCTGGCCTTTTTCACCTGAGATTTCTAAGGGCTGGGTCACAATGGAAGGCGGTAGATAAGAGTGTGCTTCCAATGAGGTTTAGTCTGAGTGTGAGAGGGAGATGAGCGGGTTTTTTGTTTGTTTAATGAAGGTGTGTTGCGAGGTGTTGCAGTAGCAGGATTTGAAATTTGGGACTCTTCCACCTTTGATTAAATTGGCTGCTGAGTCTGCTCTGGAATTTCTTCAGTCTGTGTTTTCTGAAAACCACAAGGGTTTGCAGTAGTTGGAGAATCCACAGGGCTGCCAAATGGGAGTGCTGGGCTCTCTGCTCTTGCAGTGTGGCAGCCCTGTGATTTCGGGTGTGTTACTGCTTGAGAATAGTTGACCGAATTGAAATTAAAAGCTTGTGACAGTTCTGTGATTTTTCTGGGGTACAATACCTCTGTGTTTCCATTGCTTCTGGAATTTAAGTCCAGAATGAAATCAAGTGCCTAACTTGTTTTGGAAAAATTGAAACATTTTACCTGAAAACTAATGGGGGAGGAAAAAACTAAATAAATGTTTCCTCGACTGGACTTTCTTTGTTGAGATACCGTGCATCAGCTTTATGCTCCACTTAAGTGACTGTTCTGTTTCACTGGAATGCTCATGCTACTGCAGCAACTCCTGATTTGTATTTCTAAATTCATTTATACTTGGTCTAAAAAGCTTAGACATTTTCCCACTAGAGACTGCTTCTCACAGAAGCTGTGAACCTCAGCAGGAAGCAGAGAGCCTTTTGAATATATATCTGTTAGTGTTAGTTTGCCTTTTTATCCCATCATTTATAGAGATTCTTGCCTCGGTTTTTTCAGAGGAACAAATTATTCTTTCTAATATTCTGCAGAATACTAGATAGAGTTACCTAACATATAGATAGAAATACAGGATGATGCTGATGGGAACTGTCTACTAGAGGAAATACAATAGTTTTCAATTTCCAGCTGGAGCTTCCAATTTCAGAAATATGATTAATATATTGTGTTAGGAGAAATAAGTAAAGTTATCGTGGATGTTTAGCTCATTTAAAACAAGATTGCCAGTTTGCTGCTTCAGTTGACATTTCTGTCAGTATCTTAGCTGCAGTTGAACAGTGAACTTGAGAACAAACAGAACAAAATGAACAAAAGGTCCCACTGAATCTGGAAGAGAAAGAGGTATTTGAGGATTCCAAAGTTGCCGTATGTTGTAGTAAATATTTTTGCAGGCAGTTTGTGGAACATTTGCTTAAAAGTGCAAAGTGTAATTGTGAGTTAAGGCTTCATCCTTTTGTGTTTTGATAATACTTGATTTTTCAGCTTCTTTTAGGCACTTAAGTTTAGCCTGTATTAAGATGCAATTCTGCAAGAGCAGGTTTGTGTAAAGTAAGTTTGAAACGTCCCCTGGTTTTCATGAAAAATATGTTGAACCACATGGGAAAAGAAAGACTGGAGGTACTAAATAATAAGAAGAAACAACCAGGCATTTTACAGCAAACATATGAGGTCTGTAACTTTAGCGTTTTGAGCGCACTATATATTTATTATTTACATAAATTTGGAACTATTTTAAAATTGGAGTTCCGTAAAATTTTTTTCTTGTAGGTAATGGAGATAATATAGGTAATAGCAATTAGATAATATCTATACTAGAGCAAAAAGAAGGATGATTCTGGCATAGACTCTTTGTTTTCAGGTATTAATGATGTTAATGCTGTTCTCTGTTAAATCAGAGCTGGAGCCTGTGCCCCATGCAGCCGAGCCACTGGGTGGGCAGTGACTGACCCTGGAAAATGCACTTTGTGTTCAACCAGCTGTGTCTCCTAGGAGATGATGCTGAATCTGGCTTTGAAATGAAGTGATACTTAGTGACTCACACATAATCTGAAGAGCACCTTGCACACAGGGCCTTGAATGCCCAGGTGCAGCACTGTGAACGCAGCACTGTGAACACAGCCCTTCAGACAGTTTCTTCTTCAGTGTCAGGTATCCAAACAGGAGGCACTTCTTGTGTGTGCTACAGGCTTAGTTTGTTTCATAGTTTAAACAGAGTTAAACAAGAAGTGATTAGCTGACTTTCCTCTCCCTTTAGGCGTATCACTTAAAAGTTGCATGATGTGTGATCAGTTGGAGATTCTGAACAGGGAAATTGCAAGGTTCTTACAGAACTGCACCGTGGAAGGAGGCACTTTAAACTCAGTGATGAACTCCCTGGATATAATCCCTGATTCAGACAATGGAGCAAAATACCTATTAGAGCAGGTATTCAATGCCATGAGATACAGCACCAGGGTCTGTATAATTAGTGTGTTCTATTCTTTTTTGTTGCTTATTTTTCCTGCTGTTTTTGGAGTGGTAGTGGTTGGCTCAGGCAAAGAATGTACATAATTCCCTATAGAAAAGGCACAGGGGGAAGAAGAAATACTGATATGAATCTAGCTTTACACTCTTATTGTTTTTACTAACTCTGCTTTGCTGCAGTCATGCAAATCTTGAGATTTATAGTTCATGAAATAAAACAATCCACTGATGAAAATCACATATAGGAAGGAGTTTGTCTTTTCCCCTTTAATTTTTGGGGCAGTGACATTGGAGACCACCTAGAGATGATCCTTGCTTAGGGAGTAAAAAGTGGTTTTTGAAGAGCACAGATGCTTTAAGGACTTGGGGCTTCAGAGATTTGGAAAAAATTTTTAAAAAGTAGTGTTAAAAAAAAAATCAGTCAGACTATGTATTGGCATGTCTATGAAGGATTATCTAACCTATTTTAAAATCTGTATGTCTCCTCACCTGAAGTATTAATAACAAATTTTCATTCCTTTCAGAGAATTATTATTGTTTTAGTTATGTCCTACACCTGCTGTGGCAGTCCCCTGCGTCTTTGATTGCAGAGTGCTGACACACAGAGTCTGTGTTCAGTTTTGTTCTTTTGTCTTCACTAATTTATTTGTAAGTCCAGTTCATCCTGTCCAGCTGGTCCTCCTTTTCCTCCCAAATTCTTTTCCAGTGTTCTTGTAGTCTGGTAGACAACTTTGGGTTAATGCAGGCACTTCCTACTGATGTTCAAACTCAGGTGCTGGAAGCTGCAGTGTCTCCTGTGGTGAAATTTTGTGTAAATCAGTAAATCTGACCTCCTGCAACTTGGGCCATGCTAATAGAGTTTAAAAGCATTTCTGTATTTTCATTGACAACCTGCACTTAGTACTAATTCCAATCTCAGAATGCTTTTAAATACTGCACATGGAATAGATTGTTCATTACAGTTTTGTTGCTGTTCTGGAAATCTTAATGGGATCTAAATGAATTAATGAGAGTGCAATCATATTTTGTATTTCTTTCGAAGGTAAGTGGGGAGGTGGTATTGCTTAATTTTGACTTTCCTTTCCAGTTCCAGTGTTTTTATGAGAGTGCAAAACTGTCAAGAAAACAAAATAATGGAATTTGCTTTATGATGTAATGTAATAGAAGCAAAACAATTCCAAATTTATGAAACAACAGTAAGATGAGTTAATAAATATATAAATGCCTTATTTTGTCCCTTTCTTTTATTCCAGGAGCCAGCAGGAAAAAGAGGATTGGTAGCGTTTGAACCTGCTGACAACTCAGAGATTCATTGTGGCACTTCTGAGTCAGGAAATTCAGCATGTGCTGGCTGGAGGATGCTGAATGACTCTGATCCTCTGCTGCCCTCCTCTGGCTCAGCTCTTCAGGGAGAAACCATTCGAACCACTGATGCTGTGTCAGGTACAGAGGACATTGGAGAGCCTTCTTAGTTGTTAAGATTTTAGCTGAAATTTAAATCTCAGAATTTGGGTAACCTCTTCTTGTAGCTTTTAACATTTCTTCATGTTCCAGGGTAAACAAAGATATAAACTTCGACTGTTTTGACTTGCTCCCGTAATTATATTGTGACCTTTCTGGTACAAATATAATTTTCGTGCTGTTAAAAAAAAAAAAAAGTTAAAAATATATAGTTAGTGATTTTGTAGTGGGAGAACTTAAAGGAATTTCATATTGGATTAAGACAGTTTGAGCTCTTTACCTGTGTACTGCAGGCTTAAAATTCACTTTTTATTCTGTCTGTAATGTTAAAACTAATCAGTTTCTATTTAAATTAATGTTCTGACGTCTGCTGCTTTTCCAGTGACATTTATAGTATTCACAGTTACAACTGAAGTGTTAAATTTTTAACATATCTGCATAGATTTTTATGTTTCCATAGCATTGCCCCTTAACATTTCTGTTCAAGCAGTGTTAAATATATCACTGAAAGCAGAGGATTTGCAGAGGAGGGATTGTGTTAAGAGAGAACAGTAATGGAAGTGATGCAGTATATGAAATAAGGAGGTATTTATTCCTAGGGAACACGGGAAAACTGGGAAAAGCTTGGTGAAAGATGTCTCTGAAAACTTGTAGCTGTGTTATGTACAGCTGTTAGAAACCTCTAATTCTTCAGTCCTGTTACTTAGGAATTCTGCGCATGTTCCCTTTTGGCTTACCTTTGCAGTTCCTCAGCCAGGGGTACACATACCCAGAAACATTCTTGGGGACAGTTGGGGTGTGTTCTTTGTTTTCAAATAAGTGTTTCTATTTAGCCCGTTCTTTGAGGTGCAGTTACTGCTGCACATTCCAGTTCCGTGGGAGCAGTGGCACTGCAGTGGCTGCAGAGCAGTGTCTGTGCCCTTAGGAGCAGTTCCAGGGCATGCAGCTCTTTGGAAGTATATTAACTTTAATGCTTGTTCAAACCAGGTTATTCCTGAATTCATCAAAATACAGATCCTACATTTATTCCTCTCATTTTTTTCTGCCTTCTCAAATAACACAGTCTTCTAGTAAGCTGGGAAAGACTTTTGACAAAACGGAGATCTGATTGTCTGCACAGATTTTCTTTTTTTCTGTGGCTGAGTCTGTGACAGTTGGAGGTTCTTTGCTGAATCAGTGGGGGGTTTTTTGGGTCATTCTGGTAGATCACATACACTGCTCCTTGACATGGTTCTTTACAAAAACGTTTTCAGCCTTTCTTACGTCTCATTCCACAGAGAAGTGAGTGGAACTGCTGTAGAGTTTTTCCCCAGACAAACCCCGGGGAGTAGGTTCATACCATGAAGGAGTTTTTTGTTTGGTTGATTTTTTTGAGAAATACCAGAAGATAACAGAAATCCTAAGGCTACTCAATAAAATATGTCAGTACAGTATCCAAACCCACACGTTCAACTTAGTACTTTGAAAGAATATTAATGGCTTGAAATACAAGTGCTTGTTGCAGTTACTACTGAGATCAGAATAATTAGTAATTACTTAGGCTATGAATATTTTTGAATGAGAGTTTTGAACCTTATGTTTGTCTTCAGCATTTCTGAGTGGGGACAGTGTTGCCTGTACTATGGAGCAAGCTGGAAACACAGTGCCATTAGAGTCTGAATCGAATACTGACAACATGGAAAACAGTTCTCCTGGTGAGAGTTCTTCCTTTGCAATTGAAAATGTGCTTATTTGTCCATCATGTGTGTTACATGTATGTAAATTATTTTAAATAAGAGTTTTTAACAGGAACAGCTGGATTATGTTTTCACAGTGATCAGTGATTGGTGTATTTAATTGCTACTGCTGTTGTATTACATTGACAAGAAAATATATGTTTTGAGGCTCATCATACGAAGTAGAGATACACAGATGTCACAAAGAAAATAACATGTTGAAAAATGGTTTTAGGAAAACGCATCTTTCATCACCACCACTTTATTAACTATTCCCTTGTTTTCAGCATCAGTGTTGGATGATAAAGGTGAGCAAAGCAATGAGGAAGAACAAAAGTCTGTCAAGCCGACAAGTAAAGAGTTCAGGAAAACCTGGGGGTTTCGGAGGACCACGATTGCCAAGAGAGAGGGTGCAGGAGATGCTGATGTGGACTCCAGTGAGCAGCAGCCACAGCAGCAGCAAGGCATAAACCTCAGGAGGAGTGGACGGCAGCCAAAGCGCACGGAGAGAGTGGAAGAGTTCCTGACCACCGTGAGGCGCAGGGGCAGGAGGAGCGTTCCCACCACTCTGGAGGATTCCAGTGAAGCAGCCTCTGGTCCAGCCACAGATGCTGAAACTGCTTCCGAAGACAGTGTTGAGAGCACTCCAGATACAAAACCTGTCACTCGGAGGATTTGCACCAGGAGCTGTAAGGAGCAGAAAAGCCCTAAAAGCAGACCTGCAAAAGAGGAAGAGGAAGAAGAAGAGGAGGAGGAGGAAGAGGAAGATGCTACTTCTGATAGTGACAGTGATGGGTTAACACTAAAGGAACTGCAGAATCGGCTAAGAAAGAAACGCGTTGAACAGAAACCTCAGTTGGTGTTGAAGGATGTGCAGAACCACCTGAGGAAAAGGAATTCAGAACAAGCTCCTGCCAAAACAGGTGATGTCACACCTGAAAAACAGGATGAGTCTGAGCTGCCTGTCAAACAGGAGCCTGAGACTGCAGACAGCACTGAGATTGCGAGTCAGGTGGTTGTGTCTGAGGAGGACACTGAAGATCTTGAGGCTCAGAAGGAGGAAAAGCCTGCCCTTGGTGCAAAGGGGGCCTCAGATGAGGAACCTGAAGAACAGCCCAAAAGCAAACCCGAGTCGGAGATCTATGACCCAAATGCCCTGTACTGTATTTGTCGGCAGCCTCATAACAACAGGTAGGCAAAGGGGTCAGCTGCAGACACGGTGTAAGGAGTTGGAATTTTTCTGTGATGAATAATTAAGCCAGATGCTAGTGCTTACTTTTTGAATGAGCTCTTGGGGTTGTTGACTTTTGGCAGGCAGTTTATAACAAATACTTAAAAGAGGATAAACAAATACAGAAATAACCAGTGAGGCAGAACCATACGCTGGGGCTTTATTGGGGTGCTTAAGTTTTGTTGCTTGAAATATCCATTGAATGTTAATTGTCTTTTCATTTCACAGTGTTTTACTGTTCCTTGGTGGGTTTTTTTTTTTCAGGTTTATGATTTGTTGTGATAGATGTGAGGAATGGTTTCATGGTGACTGCGTGGGTATTTCTGAGGCTCGAGGGCGATTGTTGGAGAGGAATGGTGAGGACTATATCTGTCCAAACTGCACCATTCTCCAGGGACAGGATGAGCCTGTTTCAGAACTAGACCAGCAGGAAGCTAAAGTGGAGCAAGGAAATGTGGATGGCACAGAATTCACGAGCATAGGAACAATTGAACAAAAATCAGTTGAGGACCAAGGAATCAAGGGTAGGATTGAAAAAGCTGCAAATCCAAGTGGGAAGAAAAAACTAAAGATATTTCAACCTGTAAGTATTTTAATTGTTTCTTACTTTACATGTTTCACTGAGTACATGGAGATAATGACTTGTATGGCTATAATAATGACTTGATTTTAAAGCTAAGCATAAGCTGGACAGCCCACTAAGCACTGCTGGTTAGCAGAAGTTTATCCATAGTTCTGTCAGTACAGGAATTAAAACTGTTAATTTCAAGTGAGGGATTTAAAAGTTTTATGTAGGCGTAAGGAAATAATTTGTGCTATTCTGCCCTTTCTAAATACTGTTTTGGAAGTCAAACAATGAGATACTCTTTTAATAAAAATGTTAAAAGTCCTGCGCTGTTTTATACTGTTTCTGAAATAATCTCAGACATTTTGGACATTTTCAGTGGTAGTGAAACTTTTTACTTAACATTGTCAAGTCTCTGTTGGAGTTAATTCCAGCTGTACTTCCAGTTAGTCTTTGAAGTTCTGATTTTAGTCCTGATGCTGCTTTAGGTTATTAGCAAATATAGATTTCTCTTACGCTGCCTTTTTAAATATAAAAATGTATATTTTAAATTATTTCAAAATCTAAAGGAAGTTTAAATTTTGTAATAATAAGTTCCATGCCAATTGGAACGGCATAGAAGTTTTTTCAGCTCAATGTACATGAATTAAAAAAAAAGTGCTACTGTTGTTGTCTTTGTTCTGCGTAAGGTACTGTGGTAGTGCCAGTATCTTGGACATTTCCCTTTAGATTTCAGAGCTGTCGATGGCAGCACAGTGAAATTAATGTATAGATGAGAAGAGTTTGAGCTGAATGTAGAAATATTTACTATTTTAAAGTAAAAGTGTAGAAAACAGTATTCTCAAAAATATTTTTAAATAGATTTGTACTTCTTTGTACACAGAAAAGTTTTTGAGAGTCCAGTGCTGTTGGTGTTGGCTCTTCTGCTGAATATCACCAAGTGCTCTTTATCTTTACTTCTCAGTTAAGTGTGTACATGATGGGAAAATTCCCAAATCCAGGTTTTATCAGGCTGCTGCAGATAAAGCTGTGTACTGACTTTTGATTGTGGAAAAGTCAGTTGCACTATGCAAATAATATTTATTTAACTGGAAATATTCCTGAAGAACTTACTGCTAGTAATTACAGCTGGGGAGAGGTTGTATGGAACTGCAGTAGTTGTGCGTCTCAGGTTGGTTGTATCATTTTTAGGAGTAATTTAGAAGAGAGACTGAAAGCATAATACCCAGAGGTGATATGTTGGAGCCTAAAGAGCTTTCAAGTATTTCTAGACTTCGACTTAATGCACTCTGTTTTCAAGGAATGTGCCATTTTCTGAGTCTTAACATTGGAAGAGGAAGTGCTTAATCTCTAACACCTTGATATAAATGGAGAATGATTTTGAATTAGGTGAAAATTCAGATTGCACAGGCAAACCTCTTAATGTATAAGGAGTAGGAGGCTATGCGAAAGTTGTCTCTAAGAATGGTTTTTTATGTAAGTTGGAGGCTTTTTAAATTAAAATTGGTAAAACTTCTAGTGCAAGAATGATCTGTACACCTGAATATCTTAGTGCTTCCTCTTGCACGTGTGCATGGCTGAGGACAGCAGCTGATGTGATGCATTAGAGACCTTGCTGTTGAGAGCCCAGCTGTGCATTATTAAGGACATTCCTCACATGAGGTAGAGGATCAATAAAAAGCGTTTGTATGCTTACGGGATTTGAAAATTTAGGCAACCAGCCTCCTTTATGTCAGTGCTAGCAGATCAACCATTTGAAAATGCAGCACATTCTGAAAATAATCTGTTAGAGGAGTGAAATTCTTGCCTTTGTATGGGTTTTTTGTGTTGTGTCACAAACAGCAGTTGTTCTCACGCTGGCGATTGTGCAGATCAGAGCTGCAGTCTGCACATGGGCTGTGTAAGCATTTCTCCATGTTATAGAGGTGTGTTCCTGCTGTCTCCTCTTTGAAGTCTGACCTCACTCCATTTCTCTCCATAGGTAATTGAAGCTCCTGGTGCTTCCAAGTGCATCGGCCCCGGCTGTTTCAACGTGGCCCAGCCCGACTCCGTGTACTGCAGCAACGACTGCATCCTCAAACACGCTGCAGCCACCATGAAGATCTTGAGTTCTGGCAAAGATGCAAAACCAAAACCTAAAGAGAAGATCAAACCAAAAGCTGAAAAGCCTGGCATGCCAAAACCTCAGCAGCAGGTAAGCTTGTGTTCATGATCCAGAACAGTTGCCCTGGATCACTGTGGCTTATTTCTCCTCTCCTTTTGTTATTGTGCTCTCCTTTTTGACTCAAATAAAACTGTCAAGTCCTTCACTGAAGAGCAGCTTTCTGTTACTTTTTGTTATTATTCTCTTGCCTTTTTCTGCGGTAAGGACAAAAAAAATCTCCTGTCATTTAAAAAAATCTTAGTAATTGCCTCTAGATGGAGGTGGTTCGTTGCAAGGGTGCAAGGAACCCTTCTAGATGGCAACAACTATAAAAAAGAGTACTTTTAAGTAATTTTAAGTAATTACATCTCTTTTATTTTACTTCAAACTTCAGATTACTGGATTTTGGAGTAATCAAATAATTTCAAATAGTGCGCTATAAAAGTAAGGAGTTTACTATAAAAGAAACCGGTGTACATGTGTGTAACTCTCTGCTTGTTTGTAAAATGCAATGTATTTAACGATTATTAGTAATCAAGCTACTTTTAATTATACAGGCGGGCATCAAAGCAGTTTCAAACCAAAAGAGACAGTTCCCTGAGAAGAAGGAGGTGAATGTGAAGAAGACTGTGAGCACGGTCAAGACTGAGGCAAACACCCAAGCTCCTGCTCGAGAGCCAGCACCAGAACCCGTCACGCCGTCCTGGGCCAGCGATCATAATTACAATGCTGTAAAGCCTGAAAGGACTGCTGCCATTTCACCTGCACTGTTGTTCAAATGTATGTATGGCTTAGGGATATTCCTGAATAATCATATTTTCTTTGAATACCCATCCATTCTTGGCTCTGCAAAACTAGGGAGTTTAGGATTTGGGGGTTTTTTCTTACTATGGCACCAAACTACTTTTCTCCACCTTCAAAGATTCACACACAGATACACACAAATGAGAGACACTTTTAGGAGTTTCATGTGTATCATATGACAGTTGTGTGATTAAGAGCCTGTCGATCTACCCAGCTGATTCCTGGATGAAAACTACATGGTTAAGCTTGAAATCTTTCCCATAAAGACAGTGTCTGTTTCTGTTCTAGAAGGTAAGTATTGATACATTTGTGTTAAGTTTTACAAAAAGGTTGCGCAGTGTGCACTGTGAATCAGCAATTGCCTGTACTAATTTCAACTGTGTTTCTGTAATTTAGATTTGGCACCCGTCTCTCAGGTCTTGCATTTTCAGTGCCTGGTGCCAAGAGTGAAGTCTTCAACGTGGTATCCAACAATACTTGACACCTCTGCAAACAGCTTTTAACTGTCAAGTATATTCCTGCCGCTTTTCTTCCTTACATGAAATAACTTAAGGACCATCCTTTACTTTTGTGTTGGGGGGGAGGCAGAACTCTATTATCTTTATTTTCTTTTTTCCTCCTTTCTCTGTTCATATTCCACACATTATCCACACACACAAGAGCACATCTCAGCTGGATGTTGGGCAGAGATACTGCCTTGCGTCTTTTTGCAGGTTTTGAGTAGCGTCCTTGTAACTCATGTAAAGGTAAGTAAATACTGCTTTGAAGCCTGAACAAGTCTGTCTGCTTATGACGTTTTTTGGTTGACTCCATCTAAGTAGTTTTATAATGCAGTTAGGGAACTTGAGATGAAATCTGACATTTCAGTTACAAACCACGTGACCTCTGGTGCCTCACGTTTACTCCTTTGAAGAGTAATGAATTCAGAAATTCAGTTCTCACAGCTTTTGTAACCACACTTCAGCCAATTTACATTTTATTTTAAGAAGTAAACCTAGTTATTGAACACTTACATGTAAAGTAACTGATAAGTTTATAAATAATATTTGAGATTTTGTAGTTACAGTTTTTAAACACTGAGGGAACACCACCTACCCTAAATTGCTGTTGATGAACATAGCACATACCAGGTATATTTTAATGGTCTTTACCCACGTCAAATGGTTAAATGGTTGTAATTTTTCTCTGGGTATTTTTGCTGCATATTAGGCCCTCTACGTGTTTTGTAGTGAACTCCCTTAAGGTATATATTTTAATTAACTTCCATTTTTTTAAAGATTCTTTTAAAGAAACTTTAGTTTTTTGTCAGAAGCAGTAGTGTTTTAAACATGACTAAAATTAGTGGAAAGACATAAATGAAACTGTAAGGGCTTATTTTACATCAGATTTTTCTGACGGTGACAATTACAGGTGTCCATGGGACCGTTTCACTTAAAATGTCCGTATTCCTATAGGGTTTGTTTTTTTCCTATGAGACAGGAATACAGGTTTTGAGGCAGTAAGTTTGAGGGGTTTTTTAAGGGAGGTTGCTCTTAGGATTTACCACACTGGAGGTTTTACAGATTGAACCACTTCCAGTAGAAAACTGAATTCCTGTACCTAAATGGTTAAATTTATTCCAAAAGATACGTAAATACCAGACTTTAGTAACAAATAGAGAACAGCCTAGTTCGTGTGATGAAGAACTCTCATATCAAATGCAAAGAAGAACTTCAGATTGCTTTTTTTAAGGTAAGTTGCACTGATATGTGGGAACTCTGCCATTACTAAATGCCCAGATGAATTGTCTGTGTACTTGTGAAAAAGTACACAGATATTTCCTGCTTTTCAATGGATAGGTCTGAGCTGTAACCTTCCTGAGAAGCTGCCAATCCACCCTCTGCAAAAGTACTCTACCAGATTTTATTTCTTTAAGAAATCATTATATGCTGTTCAGAACCTAAAAGTCACAGCATTAGGGAAATTCATGAGAGTTGTTTCACTTCACTTCAGGTACCTAAAAGTGAGAAGTCTCTAAGTCTGAGCTAGTCTGTCAAGGAAAACAAGTTTATTGGACCAAACATAGTCTGGTTTAGATGCAAATCTTAAAACCAAGCAGCTCCCTGTTTAGAAACCTGAGCATTGCTTATGAAGGACTTTGAGTCCACAGGAGGCAAAGGACTTCCAAATGCAGTATTCCAGAACTCTGCCATGTTCACCAAATCCTTGTTTGCAGCTTCAGTGAACAAGGCCTTTCAGAAATTAAGGAAACCTAACCTGATTAACAGAATTGCTCTCAAATACTCTTTCCATCAGCCAGTTTATCATTTCAGACATAGATTTACTTTATATATTTACTCTGTACTTGTGAGTTAGTTTTTTGTTAAGTAGTAGCAAGAAAATCAAGTCACTTTTAAATACGTGCTGGGTGTTAGGAGCCTGTAGTGTCTTTGCATCTATGCCTACCACCAGGCCCCTTTTCCCAGCCTGTTCTGCATTTATTAAAAAAGGGGTATTTGGTGCTAGTACTGTGCAGTTGTAAAGAACAGTGGTATTTCTTTTCCTTCTGTTACCCCATTAGTCTGTGTTTCTCCACTTCCTAATTTTCCCATGTCTTTTGGGGATATGAGTTAGGGCTGTACTTGGAAGTGACTTTGTACACCAGAATCTGGTGTCTGATTAATGAAACTGTCTTCCATCTTCATGTGCCCAGTGAAAATAATGCTTTTAATTCATTTAAAAACTAGAGTGGGAAATAGCTTGATTTGATAAATGAATATTAAGTCCAAGTAATCTAAAGTTTCAGACAGCATTTGAAGTACACATATAAAAGGAAATTAGGTCTGAGTCACATTACCTTTCAAAAGAGTTGCTTTTACTTTTGTTAGGAAATTTGGTATTAATTTTACATGCTCAGCTTTTTTACTGCATTTCAGAAGTCATTTTGGCTTCCAAATTGATGTAAGTATGTGGATTGTTGAGATTTATAAACATTGTTCAGAGATCCATGTCACAACAGCAACACTTGTAAGAGACTTTTTTCTATATTTTTGCTTTTAATTGTCAAGCAGAAGTCAGCAGCAAATGTACCTGCAGTTTTAAAATAGAAAATGAATCCCAAAGGAGGGGAAGAGGAGTAAGCATTTGCAGTATCCCAGTTTTTAAACTACCCAGTCCCAAGTATACTAAGTATTCATTAGTGCTTCAAAGCTTTGAAGTTCACCTGATTTATTAAATACCTGAAGTGATAATTTACTCAATTCAGGTGTTAAAACTGCTTAAATATCTTTCCTGCTTTTATTGAGAAGAGTAACTAAGAGTGCAGGAGAGTGAGGAGGGTTTATTAGATAAAAGCTCAAAAGGAAGCATTAAATTATTGTTCTTGTGGTAGAACTTCAGAGTAAAAAGCAGTTGTCACACCTAACTACTAAATTTGTGTTTACATAACTGCAGACAGATACAGTGTGAGTTTGTAGCAGATTATGATCATACCTTATTTGGTACCAGTATTTCACAGAAGTTCTTAATGGGTGGGGTTTGGAAGGGGAAGTGTTTCCTTCAGAGAAAACCGCAATGTTTGTGGTCCTGCTCCTGCTTCCCAGCAGGGAATTATGAAGATTCAACGCTGCCACCTCCTGGAAGTGGGAGTCCTGGCTCTGGTGATACAAATTTCCTTTTGTTATCCGCTTTCAGTTTATTTCATCTCTTCTGCAGCTGAACTCAGGAGCGATTCACAAAAGGAGTAGGATGTGCTTGTGTAGTTAAAGATCTTGGACTGTTTATTCCTGTACACCTCTTAACAAAATAAGGAGACTTTGAGAATGGAACACAGGGATACTGGGATGCCCCACCAGCAGAAACTGCTGTGTGTATCAAGACGGCAGGATTATAGCATGCATAATTTATGTGTGCATTTCCTTGTGTCTTTATTTTTTTTCTTTATGTAATAGCAGCATGAAGACAGGAAAAAAAGAAAAGAAACCACTCTACAGAAAGCAGGGGGAGAATAGAGTGCACTAAAGACAGGAGTTATGGCTCAGGAGGTAAAAGTGGTGTAGGGAGCTGTAAGTACTGATATGAAGAATAGAAGATAAGGTCTTGTCTGCACACAGGCTCGTGCCAATTTAATGCTGCTCTTCAGGCAAGATGTACCAGCTGAAGTTATGACTGTTGAGTGCAGTGGATGTGGATATACTGCTGTTTAGCTTCACTTAAAATATATTTTACTTAAACTTACGGCTTCTTAAGCCGTAAGTGTGTTTGCCTGCAAGGACAGATTGTAAGTAAACTGGGATTCCTATGGGTGTGAGTGCTTCCCCACAGGAAAAACCAGGCTCTGCCAGGTTCCATACTGTTACAACTGAACTACTTCTGGCATCTGAATTGATTCCTGGAAAGCCAAGGTGTCTTGCTTAATGCTGTATTCTGCAATGTAGGCCCATCCTGAGAGGCAATAAGTATCGAGTAGTACCAGGGAAATGAAAAGAATTACTGATTTTGTTACTGGCCACTTTCTGGGACACGTGGCTGCCCTGTATGTAGGTCTGGCCTAAACATTTGAACTAGAGGAGTTGTCAGAAAGGCTGCTGACACACGTAATAATGATCAGCATACCTGAGATGAGTTTGCCAGAACTTCTGAGAAACTCACTTTGGAGACCTGGCTTTGGAAGGGTTGTACAGGAGTATAACCTGGCAGCTGCAGTGCTGAACTCCAGTCGTGAGACTGGCAGGGGCTGTGCTGGCCCGGGGCTGGCACAAGACTTGAGCCCTGCCTGTGGAGTGAGGCAGACCGTAGTGGTGCTGAAGCCAACATCCCCTGGGACCCAGCCAGTTAAAAGGAGCAGTGGGATCCTTGGGGAGCCGTTTTCATCTCCTGCCTGTGAACTACTGGAGCTCCCCTTCTCTGCTCTGCAAGGTATGTTACACGTGCCCTGTGGCTGGCAGCCACGTGAAGATTTTTGCCATCTCCTAAGTTAGGAAGGCTGGTCCCTGCTCCTGGCATGTGCCTCTCAAGCACCCAGCATGCCCGAGGCACTCGGAGACAGCAAGCCAGCACTCCTGCCATCAGGGGTGCTTGGATTCAGTGTGAGAACCATTGCTCAGGGGAAGGGTTGGGGGGCAGAAACCTGGTACCACTTCCAGAGGCACTGTGCATATGAGGGTGGTTTATCTCATCATCAACACTGAAAGTGATGAAAGTTTGATTAAAAACACTCACCACCCTCTTGCTGTTTTGCTTTCTTTTACTAATTTAAGTTCTTTGAACTTGCTCACTTGATTGCATAGCCAGTGAAAAAGTTCTTTGCTAGTCCCCAAATAAAAGGGATATTTTTGAGGTGATCACTTGCACTTTGAGTCAAGTTCGCTGCTGATTCGCTGTCTCCGATCTGTGCTGAACTTGGAACCTGAAGATGGCCTGTCCCTGCAAGGAGTGATGATGCCAATCCATGAACAGTCTGGAAAATAAGAAGCCTTTTTTTTGCCGCAGATAGTGCCTCTCTCCCTCAGGAGGGGGGCAGGAGTGAAGGTGCAGTTGTCTAACATAGATCAGATAGATCACTACAGTATCATGTAGATTAAAATAAAGCTTGTATGTCAAAGCTGCAGATGGGTGTCAGCATAGAGCTACAGGTTGGTTTGAACACAAACCACTGCAGAAAAGGCAGGCCCTTGCCTCTGAGTCTCCTAGGTTAACTTTAGAGACAGGTTAACTTTGTATGCCTGAATGTAGAGGCTTGGCACACAGGCAGCTTAACTGCAGTGCAGATTAGAACTGATGGAGGCTTGCAGCGAGCAGCCGCGGGGCAGGCAGCACTTGCCAGGCACTAGTGTTCAATAAAGTTTGAAGTGGAAGGAGATGGGGCAGGTAACAGTGAAAACTAACATTGAAACCGATTTAAGAGCAGCTCAACACGGCTGGGTTAGAGGTAGCACTAAGTTTCTTTGAGGGAAGTGACAAAAAGCCCTGCAAAAGCAGGTGTGAGGAAGGAGCAGTCGAAGAGCCGCGGAGCTGCAGCGGTTCCAGAGCTCCTCACCTGCACAGCCGCCGGCAGCGGTGCTCGGTGCCACCAGAGGGGGCTTCGGGGCACCCAGCGGCGGTGAGCAGTGCCCAAGGCACAGATGTCAGGCGGCCCCAGCACGGGACTGGGCACAGCTGGCTCGGAACTGGTAAGTAGCTTCCCGTTGTGGAGTGCTTTAGGACTGACAGCTAAAGCACCTGCTCACCCCTGTCTCTCACTCAGTTTTTTCAGTTCCAAAAGGTTTCACCCTGGAAGAACTCGTGGATTAAAGTTCAGTATTGGCCACTGCATCGGGGCAGGGGGGTTGTTTAAATTCTGCTCTGTTCAGGTTATTCCTGTCACAAGTTACACAAGAGGGGGTCATGGCACAGCTGCGTCGGACAAGTCCTCTTGGTTCATGGGCTGAGTGGCCAAGAGAAAATTCTGAACCACACCAGTTCTGAGGTTGGGAAATCCTGCCTGTCCTCTGCTTCAACAGTTTTCCAGGGGGGAAATGCAGTTGTTAAAATTCTCCGCTACTGGCAAAGAGGGATGAGGTGTTTCCCTTGCAGGCCAGAAGCCTGTGCTGCCCTGGGTGCCAGAGCAGGCTGCCCTCGCCTTCCCCCTGCTTGGAGCGGAGCAGCTGCGGTGTGCTGGGACAACGGCGCAGGGACAGCCACCTGCGGCTGAGCCCCAGGAGCTGCGGGACCGAGCGGGACTTCGAGGCCAAGGTCACAGCCCGAGTCATGTGTGACACCCAAAATGCTGGCAGGGCAGCTCCTGCATAGGTGGCTCTGCTGGGCTGGGCACCACTGTGTTCCTGTCAGCTGGGTCAGCTGCTCTAAGGGCCAGTGCTGGTGCCTCTGTAGAGATCAGCTCTTGTCACAATATGGAATTGCTCAGCTCTGCCCAGCCTTTACACTGGCTGTATAAATACTTTCTAACAGGTATTTTGCGTTTGTAACAACTGCAGTGCTGCGCTACTGTGGATTTTCTTCCCTCTGAAGACATAAATACCTACTTCAAAGAGTAGTAAAAGTGATCCAGTTTTGAACAGGTAGATAACAAGCGGCTGTTCTCTGCTTGGGGTGCATTATTCATATTGTGGAATTTTACAGACTTATTGTTAAAGAAAAATGTTAATTACCAGCTTTCTTACTGTTGGTGCCACAGAAATCCATATGCTGTGCATAAGACTGAAAGTTAGTTACGGGGTTTTGGTTTTTTTCCCTAAAACTCTATTGCAGTGGCAGAGAAGTCTGAAAAGGAGCAGTAAAACCCAGACAGGCTTGGGCTGCCTCTGTACTGGGCAGTGTCCCCTCAAGTGCTGGGTTCCTGACGTCCTGCTCCCTTGGGCCTGTGCTCCCACTGCAGAGAGTTCTGTGCCAGCTGGACATGACACAGCCATCGGCTCCTTACACACTGCCTGGAGGAATTTCATCCTGGGGAAAAAAGTACATGGATGTAGATGGAAGAGAACACAGGGGAACATTAAGATATTAGACACCAGAGACAATAGTGCTGGTGTATGAACAGCCATATGCCAAAATCTTAATTCTGTAGAGAAACTTACAGCACTCTGCATGGCCGCAAGATGTATTTCACAGAAGTCTTTTAATGTCCTGTACGAGGAACTGTGATGCTTTTTTTAATTTAGGAAACCACCAAAAAAAGGGCTTTACTGGAGTCATTGTGAACTGGGCTCTTCAGGTGTAACAGCTTGTGATTTATCTCCACAGCATTTAAAAGTTTTAACATCACCTAGAGCCAGAAATTGAAGTTCTTTCAAAGAACTGTCATTTGAATTATTTTAAAACTATACAGAGGAAAATAGCACATTTATTCTGGTATTTAAAAATTGAAAAAAGTACAGAATAGTTTCAGCAAAACAGCTCATCACAAATGAGATAATTTAAATAGAAATCAGGATGAGTTTTTGAAGTGGCTTTCAAAAGCTACTACTCCAAAGAAGGATTGGGGGGAGAGGGAAAGGGGAAAGAAACAGAATGGAATTGAATGCTATACAGAAATATTCTTTAAAGATCAGAGAGGAAACAAAGTTTCCTTTGGATAATGTACATGCTGGTGGTGTAAAACACAGCCTCCGGGTGTCGGGGAGGGACTGTGGTACAAGTACAGCCTGCAAATCCTTCATGCAAAGTTAACAGCCCTACACTGTGGAAATCCTGCTTGAATTGGGCCTCCACAATGGCCTGGCAATGCTGAGACGCTGTGTTGAGATGTTCACAAGCACCTGGAACCGTCGGGCTCGTCTGTCCCAGCAGCTGCTGTGGCAATTCTGTCCTGCTCTGCTCGCAGACGCCTCGTTCATGCCTGTGTGTTGTAATGTCAAGTGTAGCTGCACGGGGAGTTTCCTCAGGGGAGGGGTTCTGTGTCTGTCGACATCTGGTGGGAGAGATTCTAGTTCTGTGTGTAGTGAGCACACCACAGTAATGCTGTTTGTTAAGCCTGGGAGGAATGCACGGTTTTATGCCAGAGGATTCGTTGGGTTTCACCCTGGGAATGCGTTGGCTCATTAGTTGCAGCTGCACCTCGGTCTCTTTAGCCCACGCCTCCCTCCAGTCAGTAAGGATTCTGTTCCTGTCCTAACAAGTGGCCCATGGGACAAAATGGGGCAAATAGGAATTACTGTTTGTTGTCCTAAATAGTGTTTCTGACATCAAGCTAAGGAGGTTCACCTGGGTGTTAAAGGTGCTGAGTAGGAGAACCACCAAATGCCTTATTCTAAACGGCCGCTGGTGAAGCTCCATGTAAATCTCTTAAGTGGGATAGGCTGATGTTCAGTGCTTGCCTCATCCTTCTGTTTCAGATTTGGTTTAGGGCATTTATTATAGGTCCACTGGAGCTACTGCTGAAAAGGACCAAACCTACCACGGTATAAAACACAGTGGCCAGTGTGTGCAGTAGCATTGGCTGTGCCTTCTCCTCATGCTGCCCATAGACTGCACGGCCAAGCACTTGGAAATCATGGGCTGAGGGAATACCTGGTCCATGATCTGTCTCATCCATTTGCTGAGCAACTCTGGCATCTGTTCAGAAGTAAAACTCCATATGTGTTGGCATACTGCTCTCAGAGAAGAGTATGTATTGCTGTTAGTGCTTCCAAACATACACCTGCAATGTTCCCATACCTGTCAGGAGGTGCTGTCAGCTTTGGGGTGTGCTCATGTTGTAGATAGATCAATAGGAGAGTGAGCTGACACCCCAAGAGACAACCCTGCTCCTTTCCCGCCCTCCACTTTGTGCTCCTCGGCATTGGATCCAAGATCCCTGTAATGCACAGTGAGTTGCTTCAGCTGAATTACGGGGCAGCACATTGGCACTGAAACCCGAAACTTGACAGGACAAAAATTTGGGTTTCTCATTGTCAAAACAGGATAAGAGGGTTTTTTAGATTAGCTTCATGTACAGCTGTCACAGGTTATTTGTTTGTACAGGCCCTAAGTATTCTGGATTTATCAAAACCTGCACATGACTGATTGAACAGTGTCAGTTTGAACAGGACCTTGGTAGTTCTGGAGAGCCGAAGGAGTCGCTTCTGACTGCATTAGTACATAGAGAATCTGTACCATCCGTGTCTGATCAACAAGTCCTGCTTGGGAGACACTTTTAATTGGTATAAAGTAGCATTGTAGCTTGAAACTGTCAGGTGTGTGTGATACTTGGAAACTATTTGTGTGTTTTCCATTGGCTAAAGAAGCAGAGAATTACATACCTTTAGAATAGTCATGATGTCTGCTGGCAGATTAAAGGATGCGTCTGTGTGTCCTTGGACCTCACAGACTCTGCTGACCTTCAACCCCAGGAACGTCAATCTAGCTTTGTACTCTAATAGCTTTTCTTTATTTATGGATTTATTTTACAACTTGATATTCTTACTGTGATACACCTGTTTGCAACAGAAAGGTGTTTGGTGTGGGGATAGTTCTTAAATATACACAACATCTGGGGGACACAAAACATCTTGGTTCTGCTATTTTTAGTTTTATCAATGTAGTTTTTGTTAACTACTTTGAACTAATCGTTAAATAGATAGTGGATAGAGGATTAAGAATAAATTTACAGTCGTACTCCTGCTGTAAACCACAAAGAACTAAACCTCTTGGTGCTGAGTACTGAATTTGCTGTCATCACTTTGCAAGCCAAGCTGTGCTGTCCTGACTTGCTGTGGCAGGTCACAGAGTGTGCTGCTGTCCTGCCTGAAAAGGTACCGTTCTGTGCAGAAGATCAAATAAACCAGGAAAAAGAGAATGGGAGTAATTCCTGTAGCATTATCAGTGTGCACGTTTTGAATATTTGCCATCTCTCTGGTTAAGACTGAACTCAAAATAGGTTGGCTGGTTACATCTCAGGTTTTGGGGACCCAACTTGACCAAATCAACCATATCAGCAATAGTTCCTTATCTGTAAGGAATTGTAGTTCTTTCCTGCCTCCTGGGATTGCCAGAGTCCTCCTGACAAGTGGAATAGAGTTAGCAGGGTAGGGTGGAAGTGGGAAATAGGGAGAGACACTGGGGGTCACACAGGAGGTCTCCCTCAGTCGGACAGGAATCAAGGTCAGTCTAGGGAAAACTGGGTAGTAACTGTAGTTCATTTATAGCAAAATTATGACAGCCTGTAAAATGATTTAATGTACTTTGACAGCAGGTTTTGTTTTACACTTCAAATAGTTAAATCTGACTCAGAAAAAAATCCTCAGTTGTAAAATACTTCTAGGAGAAAATTTGGGACAAAGATACAGTGTTTCTGGATCTTCTGGCTTCTTGTGTTCCAGCCCAAGTGGAGCGCACACCCTTGCACTTCACCTTACAGAAGGTCAGCTCCTGCGGTGTTTCTTGGCCCATGTCCCACCGGTGTCGTGGGTGCTGCCAGCACCGAGGGCCGGTTACAGGGTGGGGGGTGAGGAGGGGCTTTGGGGGAAGCACGTGCTGGTGTCCAGGAGAGTGCTGATCTCCACTAGGCATGCAGAAACGTGCAAGGCCATTTCTTCATGAGATAAGAGAGTATCAGTTGTCCCTTAAGAATTCCAACTTTTCCCCAGTTTGAGGGATGATTCTGTTGGGAATTTATGCTGATGTGTGGGGTGTTTTGAACCAGACCCCCACAGGTAGACTTGGTCCCTATCAAATCCATCTCAGAACAGATTGATGGGACAGTTTAGACCTTTTCCAGTGATTTCTGCTCTCATCAGAGCAGTCCTGGAAGGTGAAGAGGGACCAGTTGGTCCTTGGTAAAGTTACTGGAACTCCTGGGTATTGCCCAGGAGATGTCCTGCACCTTGCACCTAGGGCTTGTGGGCTAATTCATCTACAAACATTCAACGAGGTTTGAAACAACTCTATTTTAAGAGTTGTTTTGTGGTAGTTTCCCTCAGGACCCATCCTCATTTGAGCCCTCAGGATCCACGTGCTGGTGTTCGCCCACTGTAACTTGGATGTTTTGGAAATGATGTTCTGTTGGAGCAGGATGTGTGTGTTTTTGTGTTTGGCTTTTTTTGCTGGGTTGAATTGTTCCTGTCAATGCCAGAAGGTGGTATAGATGAAATGCAATTTAAAAACATATTTGCTTGTAAAATCCTGTGCAAGTATATCTTCAACAGGTGTGAAAACTGGAGCTTTTACTTAAACTTTGTAAATTTTCTTGTATATGATGTATATCAATTATTGTAGTAATACTAGAATTTTAAATGGAAAACTGAATATTATGAATGGAATAGTTTGAGAATGGTGAGAATTAGATGGCTACAGCCTGAGCAGCAGTGTTAATGTTTAAATATTCTTTAAATCTAGACTTTAGATAGGAACTGAATAGGTTTATTAAACTTCATTAATACTCAGCCTAGGGTAATATTAGTGCAGTTTCTAATTCATGGACTTTGTCGTCAGGTCAACCTCTGTAATTATCTGGTTCTGTAAAGTGCTATGAGAATTTGTCTGTTTAAATGTAGAGTGTTGTATTGCCTTATTTTTTTTAATATGTGTGAGAATTTGGGTTGGTTTTGAAGCTTAACCATGAAATCCCACTCAGGAATCTTTGAAGGTGGTGCCTTTTTTTCCCCCCCATTTTCCTTATGAACAAATTTTTCAATAAAACAAGTCAATCATGGCATGATTTTTAAAATCACTTTTAACAAGGCAAGTGAGAGTACTTGAACTGCCTGCTTGGTAGTTATTCTCTGGATATGATATTTCACAGACTTTTCTTAATAGATCAGTATTTGTGAATAGGAAGTTATAAAGTTAAGCCTTTAATACTGTATTTTCTTCAACAGCTCAAAGGGAAGAGAAAAGGAATGAAGATCGAGCAGAGTCCGCATCGGCACCGAAGAAGGCTGTGGTATCTGTCACGGAGAAGCAGTCCTCTTCCCTCACCAAAAATCTGCCTTCAAAGAAGTCCCCATCCTACTCCAACACGTCACTAACTAAACCACCACTGAAACCTGCTGGAAGTTTCAAAGGTGTCATTCCCAAGAAACCTTGGCCTTCATCAGGCAGCGTTCCTTCCAAACAGTCACCTCTCTCTCACAGCTCATCAGTTGCCAAGAAAGCAGCTCCGTCTTCCAGTTTGAGTGGAGGACTCAAAAAGCCTTCACTGTCTTCCGTGTCAGCTGCAGCTGGAAGTAGTCAAGCAAAAGCATCAGCCACTCCTGCCCAGTCACAGCCCAACTCTCAGATCCGACAAAATATTCGACGATCCCTGAAAGAAATTTTATGGAAGAGGTGGGAATTCAAAACACGTACTTTATATAGGAAGCTACACCTAGAACTAGCATGCAGAGTCTAGTTTGTCTTGATAAGGAATTTTGAGGGATTGAATTTATGCAACGAATTACAAGTGCAATCAGCATTTCAGGTTTATATTTGAAATAAAAATTCCTGATAGAAAATAAATGTGCATGTGATAAAGCCTTAGTAAAAAAAACCTCACTATTCCATTTATATTGAGACAATTACAGTTGAAAGATTAAATCACAGCATAGAAGCTTTTATAATGTAGATGCTCTGAGTTTTAAAGTCTAGAGATGGCAGTGTTGGAGATGCAGAGTTGGAGGGAACATAGTACAGGAAATACCATAGTGAAAGGTTAAAGCTCACTGAAGGAGAGATTCCCTCCTCTCCCAACACAAAAATCAAGAAGAAATTCTGCTCAATGGGCAACTATCACTTAGGAAAAATAAAAACCGCAAACACACAAAAAAGGCAGATTTTCCCACCGTGATTGTTAAAGATAATGTGAATCATCAAGACTTACATAGAGCACTGCCCTCTGGTATTGTCTCTGAACTGGAAATCCTGGTCACAGTGGGGAATCAAGGACTGGATCTCAAGCACTTGGGCTCCCTGTGTCACTCCTGGCAGAGAAACTCCTGATGTCAGTGCCATGAGCAGGAGTAAAGGCTGACTTGGGCTCCAAAGCTGTGTCATCCATGGCCATCTGCAGGCAGTAATTAAAGTTTGCCTGAGTTCCAGTCCTGAGATAGAGTTTGGCTTTGAGGTGTCATTTAAAGGAGTCTCGATCCCTTCCTGGGTGAGGAAGGGCCGAGGTCAGCTCTGAAAAATTATTTTTTGTGGCTGTACCTGACCATTCACACCTGACCTAACCACACATTCCTGTTCTTGTTTTCAACAGAGTCAATGACAGCGATGACCTGGTCATGACAGAGAGTGAAGTAGGGAAAGTGGCACTCAACATTGAGAAGGAGATGTTTAATTTGTTCCAAGTGACAGACAACAGATACAAGAGCAAATACCGTAGCATCATGTTCAATCTCAAGGACCCCAAAAACCAGGTTTGGGATTTTCTTAAATTTATATAGAAGTGTGCTTTTGGGCTTTAATGGTATGTCAGACCCTATCCTCAACATTAAGAGTTTCAAAACAGAGACTTATGAATTAAACTATAAAATAATATTATAAAGCCATTCAAGCACTTTTAATAACATTTTTATCTAAGTAGGACTTCAAAGCCTACTTTAGTTGGTGATTGGTATTTATTCAGTTTGAGCATTTGGTGATGTATTTATACTTGGGGTTTATTTCATTCCTATTTTCTGATCACTGCACCTTTCCAAGTTTGCTTATAAGTAGGTGATATTTTTAATAGAAAATTAGGAAACTGGGGCAGGTTTTGCCTGCCCAGCACTGTTAACCTCGTCAGTTACCTAAGCAAGTTCTCTTCAGCATGGCAAAAGTCTCTTCTGTTTTCAGGGACTTTTCCATCGTGTCCTTCGTGAGGAAATCTCCCTGTCAAAACTAGTGAGAATGAAGCCAGAAGAACTTTTATCTAAAGAACTGTCTGTGTGGAAAGAGAAACCGGCTAAGGCAGTAAGTAACATAATTTTTCCCTATGTCCTTAAGTACAAATTAAGAGCAAGTTTGCCAACCTTTACCACCCATTATACATTAATGCACCATTTTCTTCCTAAAAAAGTACTGATAATGCTCAGTTTCAATACACTTTTTCTCTACCACACACCAAATTATAGCAAAGTACAGAGTAAAATACATATATAGAGCTTTTAGCAACACTGTTTTGTTTCTTTCAGATGGAGTCAAGAAGCAAATCTCACGCAATCAAGAAGACGGCTGTAAAACGGGAACACGTGCCTGCTGTCAATATGGAGGATTCTCCACCAGTGTCTGACTCTGATGTGAGTACTGGGGCTGTTCCTTCAGCATGGAGATGTGGAGGGGGAGAAATGGCAGTTAGGGCTTCAAATTTGTTACCACAAGTGCAGATTGTTTCACTGAACTGTGGTGATATCATTGCCTACTGGATGAGCTTATGAGCATTCTTCAAGTGTGAAGGACTGCAACATCCAGTGATAGGTGTATTTTGCAGGCACTTCAAAATGCTGTGTATTTTTCAGCCCTTGATGTCAATTTACAGAGAAATCTTTTATTTCTGAACATTAGCTCTACTTGAGAGCACCGTGGCATGAAATGAGGACACATATCATGTGGTAACTCCATCTAACATGATATGCTTTAAGCAAAGCCTTTTATGTATTCTTTTAAAGAACTGAAATGAATTAATAGTTTTCAAAGTATTTTTTTATTGTTGAAGTTAATGATCAACTGTAATATTTTTTGTGTTTATTCACTTTTTAGGAACAGCAGGAGTCAACCCGAACTGCACCCAATTTGAACAGTGCTCCTTCTCTAGACGTTTTTAGCAGCATGTTGAAGGATACAACAAGTCAGCATCGAGCCCATCTTTTTGACCTGAACTGCAAAATCTGTACAGGTATTTATTTGCAATGCTGACCTTGGGCAAAGTAAAAGAACTGTTACTTAAGAGTGTTGTTTGTTTATTTGTTTTTTTTTTTTAAATAGTTTCTCCAAACTACTGTTAAATACTAATCAAAAGTGCTCGATATAAATCTATAGGTCAGATTTCAGCATCAGAAGATGAGATACCAGCTAAGAAGGCAAAGTCAGGGGCTTCTGCTAAGAAGGTGGAGTCGAAATCAAAGCCAGAAGTCCAGGCCAAGTATGAAAGTCCTGCAGCAGCCCCGGCAGCAGAGCCTGACAAAGAGCCCGTCGCTGACGATGCCATGGAAATTGATGTTGAACCAGCAGCAGAAACAGTTCCCCAGCCAACCACAGAAAGAACATATGTTCCTACAAGCCAGAGCCAGAACAGCACAGACTCTGCTGTACCTGAAGAGGTCTCTGCTTTCCCTGCCTCCTGTGCTGGCCCCGTTGTCACAACCGTAACGGTGTCTGGCAGAGACCCCAGGACAGCCATGAGCAGCTCCTCCGGGGTTGTGACACCGGCCCTGCATCCTGGGCCCTCAGCTGACAAAGTCTCAACGGGGGAAACCAAACAGGAAACTTCCAAACCAATTATGACTGTCCCCAAATCAATACTGACCAAACCGTCTTCCTCACCAGATCCCCGATACCTGGCGGTTCATCAGTCACCCAACATCAAGTGCGTATCCTCAGCAGCTGCCACACCCCTCCCGTGGCTCTCTGCAGATTCCCATGTGTCCCATGTCCTGTTCCCTTTCCCTCAGCTAAAAGGCTTGTTGAGGTTTATAGTTCAGGGAGCCTGCTCCACATTCTTAAGATGCCATCTCTCCTCATTTGGCTTCTCGTGCTGATAAAGTTTTCAGAGCATCAGTGTATGTTGACAGCAAAGAGTCTCCAGTGTTCCAGCAGAGAAATAAAACTTGAAGGTGTCATGCAGACTTAGAAGTCTGCATACATTAATATCTAGAAAGACAGTGCATGGGAGGGATTGCTTAAAGGCATTTCCAGGTTTTCATTCTATATTAAAATACTGTTATATCTAAATACAAATTAAAATTAACCAATTGATCAGCTTGAAAGGAAGTGGCTTTCTTTCACATTCTGAGTATACACAATAGTAAAAATAAATATTGCTGAGTATATCCTTTTGCAATTTCAGTTAAAATGATTTTATTCAGAGCAAGTTCTTTTACTTCAGAATCTCTGTCAGAGGGATATTGTTGACTTAATTAGTGAGAAATCTGTAACTGGTTTGGCGTCTCTTTGCCTGTCTGCAGATACAAGTTTATTTTCTGTTGCTCCTCGCTTTTTTAACTAATACCAAGGTAATGGAAAACATTAAAGCATTTAGTAAAAATTTTGTTACTTATTCAAAAGAAAGTATTGGATCAATAGGAGGAGGGAAGAAAATTTAAAATAAAGGGCCCATCCTCATTTGCATTCTGTAACCTTTCTGTTTGGATTTGTTTTGCAGTGCTGCAGAGCCTCGCTCACCTCAGGACAGCGACACTTCCCTCTTTCTCTCTCGTCTCAACACCATTTGGAAAGGATTTATTAACATGCAAAGTGTGGCCAAATTTGTCACTAAAGCGTATCCAGTCTCCGGGTGCTTTGATTATCTTAGTGAGGTGTGTGTGTGTTTGGAATGGGCCTGTGCTGCAGTTCCTGTTGCTGGAAAGGCTGGGGGCACTGTGTGTTTATAGAGTTACACTGGAACTGGAGCAGTGGTAAATGACATCCATGTAGTAAAAGGAAAAGTAGCTCAAGAAAAAAACCTAGCCTTTTAAAATTTCTCACAAATCTGTGAAGAATTCTAATGTCTTTCAACATGTTTATACATATGTTAGGATCTAATATGGAATAATGGCTTTACATCAGCTTCCTTGTTTTAGAGACAGTGTTTTTAAGTGTGTGCCTTGTTCTCTTCTCAGACCAAATGTGTGGTTTAGGACTTAGTAAGGTTGCTTTTTCTTCTGAGTATTGCTTTTGCTGAAATGAGTTTCATTGTCCTTGTGACAGGAAGTTCACCAGAATTCAAGTGACTTGGGGTCACTGAAAATGTGGAGAAAAGCTGTATTTCAGATAGAAGCTTCCCTATAAAAGCCAATATATATGTATATTAGTTTCCCTATAAATGCCAGTACTGGGCACACAGAACTATTTGATGTGTTGCTGCTCTCCGTGTTTGGGGGTGTGTATCTGTTCCATGTATCCTGTTGGCCTTTGGATTATACGCCATGATTAAACACCTCCAAATTTAGGAACAGCATGGCTGAATTTAAAAACGTGTACAAAAGTGTACTAAAATTTAATTATCCACTGGACTACTGGGATGGGTCAACCTGCACTGCCTTTTTTGGGTTTTGTTTTTGATTTTTCTCACACTGCCATGTAATACTTCTTGTTTAGGATTTACCTGACACCATTCATATTGGTGGGAGGATCTCACCGAAGACAGTCTGGGATTATGTTGGCAAACTCAAATCTTCGCTTTCTAAGGTATTCACTTAAAATCCTTTTCAAAACCCAGAAGAAATAGACAGCAATGTAAAATGAAAACTTTTTATAATATAGAGTAATAAACAGCAAATAGTGACATAGATCACACATGGAAAACCACCTAAACCACTTCTTTGAAATTTTTGATTTATTTTAGTAATGTGTTTATTGAGCAGTCTGCACAGTAGTTAAATCTTCATACCATTTACTAACTGAAATATTGAAGATTGAAATTCAAATTTTAAAGAAAAGGAACTTATCATTTAATGTATTTAATATATTTTAGTATTAAAACCACTTCAGAAGTGAAAAAATGATACACAGTATAGAGATAAGCATGAAACTAAGTATTTTCCATTTCTTTTTCATTTGAGCCTCAAGCTGTTCAGTTTGATGTAAGATACACAAGTAATTTGTGTTTCCGAAAATGACAAACCTAATTCTATTTTAATGTTGCAAATTGAACAGCAGTAGTCTCTTAAATCTACAGTGTTACCCTGAAGGCATAGTTGGAGTGATAAATATACAGTTTATTTTTACCCCTGGAATTTGCCCTTTACCATTTCTTTTGCTGGTATGTTGCAGGTTGAATTTTTCCACTTTGCTTTTGTATTCCAGGAATTGTGTTTGATTCGTTTCCATCCTGCAACAGAAGAAGAAGAAGTTGCCTATATCTCTCTCTACTCCTATTTTAGCAGTCGTGGTCGTTTTGGTGTTGTAGCTAATAACAACAGACATGTCAAGGATCTCTACCTGATCCCCCTGAGTTCTAAGGACCCAATTCCTTCCAAACTCTTGCCCTTTGAGGGACCAGGTAAGCACAAAACAGGGGACGTTCAATGCTAGGTAAAATCACAAGACAAAAGGCAATCTGAGACAAATTGTTGAATATTTAATGTAATCATTATTTAAATTTTTTTATATAAAACCAATTTTCAAGTACAGAATTAGGGAAAAGCTGGAAATCCAATTCTGCTAAGATAAAATTGTCCAAGCTTTAGTCTTTCCAACAAGATGCTCATATGTCTTAGGAGAATGAGTTTACTTGTAAAATCAAGGATGTGGAACAGCCACTATATTTAAAAAACCCAAACAAAACCACAAAAAACTCCCACCCTATTATCAGCAACTCCTAAACTCACAAACCCTAGACCCTTACAAGCCATTCACCATTGCTTAATTCAAGCAGGAAACTTATCCCACAGAGGAGTCAAGAAGTCAGAGTGAAGACAAAGGTAACATTCCTGGTGGTTCCACTGCATTGTCACTGTCCATGCTGAGTTACTCTGTACATGCAGTGTGGGGCACGAGGTGTTTGAAACGTTCTGTTCTACCTGGATCAGACTCTAGTCAAATCACTGACTTCAGAAAATCAATTCTTTGGGGGAGAAAGGGACCCATTCCTTAGGGTTAGAATCTTCTACCTTTAGATAAAATTACCTGTAATAGTGTTTGGTGAGTTCGCCCGGTGTTGAGCATGGTGACAGAAGAACTGAGAATGAATTCAACCATGAAACACCCTTCTACAAAATTTGAAGTCATCTTCATCTAAGGATAAGGAGATGCATGTGCTTAGTTTCCAAATAAGGATTGAGGTTTTATAGCAAATACCAGGTTGAGAAGCTGAAGAGCTGCAGGTGGCAACGAAGGCAGAACTCTGTTGTCGTGGCCATGACTGGCACTACACGGTAGGTATGGAACAACCAACAGGGAGCTCACCTTTCTGGGAAGCTGAGTGAGCTCTACTCCTCAGATAAAAGTGTAGCACTAAACTCAATAAAGCATTCTCAGGAGCAACAGTGGCTGGGACAAGTTTTCAACAAATGGAACATCATGAGTTAAGTGCTGTCCCTTCCTCCATGAGATGGCCAAGGGCACTTGCACTGCATCCCCAAACAAGATTTTTCTCATACACTTCAAATCTCTTTTATCTGTCCTTTAAACAGTGCACAGACTAGGTGATTGCTTTTAGGCAGTAGCTGAAAAGGCAGGATTATTGCTGTCTAAATTACAGTATAACTAGAATTGTTGAATCTCAGCACTTCGTAGTCTGTAATTTACTGAATTTTTGAAAGGTAGGCAAAAATTTACTCCCATTTCACAGCCAAGAACTCAAAACACCAAATACAGAACACCTTGGCACAGGGAAGTAGGCAGAGTCTTAACTGATGGACTGGTTTTTCCAGGCAGAACTAAAGAAATACCGTCCTTTTTGGGCAGTAGCACAAGGATGGGATTGGCCATTGAATCTGCTGTAAATGTCTGCTGGTCTGATAAATAACTCAGTTTACCTAACTGTTGCCTCTTACATTACTGTGGAAATACCAGCTTTCTGTTTTATACTTCTTTTACTTCTCCATTATGGGTTTCATTTCAAATGAAACTCTTTACCTTAGATTGAAGGTTGGCAAATGTAGCCAAACTTTACTATTAGTAAGAGACCTTAGTAATGTCAGACTAGTTTTTCTGAGATTCAGGTGCAAAAGTATTTCAAAACTGGAAGGAGTTGCTCAGAACAAATTCAGGTGTCTTCTGAAGGTGTTCATGGAGGCAAATTTTGTGAGTCAGGTTTTCAAATTGACATAAATAGTTATAGGCCAAGGAGATTAAAGGTTAGCAGAAACAAGGTTCCAGGGGCAGGCAGGCCATGAGATGGAACAGTTTCACAGAAGATTCACTTAAAAGTTCTGCCATCAATTAACACTTGTTGGAAACTCCTGTGGCAGCCTTGATCTCACAGCTCTGCTAAGTTGTGTTGTGTTTTAAAAGCAGGTGAAAAGAATCAGGTAAGCTGTTCCTCTTGTTTTGTGTATGTATGAAAACCACAGCATGTAATCCACACTTTTTAATGACATCTGATGGAATTGACTGTGTTTTCTTTCTTTCACAATCAATAAAAATTTTTTGTGGAACGTGGTCATTGTCTCCTTAAATTTAATCGTGTGCCTCCCAGTAGAGTCTAGCAAGGCCTGGAAATGCATTTCCTTTAGATGGTCTATCACATTTAGATAAATACGAGCTGAGGGGGGAGGAGGGAGAGGACAATCAAACCCTGCCACTCCAGAAATCCTAGTTAGAAGATATTCCAGCTGTATCAGCCAGTTCCATCAGGCACGTATGGATTAGGAATTTCTCCTGTTTTCTGATGGATTGCATTTGGAACACAACTGAGGACTGCGCTAGTACCTAGAAGATCTGCAGAAAACTTTGACGTGGGAAGCTTAAAGGAAAATGGAGGGTTATCCTGATTTATATTTAATTAACTCATATATTTATTACCAGATTTTATGTGTCATGGGCTCTTCTGCACTGTCCTTTTGCAGTGGTTTACGGTATGTGAATTCACTTCTCTGTTTCACATACACACTTACCACTTCCAGTTGTAAAAAGTAGTATAATCAGACTTAATTACTAATAGAAAGTGATTTATTGAGGGATTTAGTGGTGATGGGAATGTAACAACTACCTTACCTAGCTGAATTTTAATAAAACAGACATACATCAGCAGAGATTCCACAAATTCTGATACGTCTTTTGGTAGTTTTTGATAGGAACTGTGAGTTTTCATACTGTACAAAGGCATGAAATCTCCTCATGCTGTTTGGAATGCTTTTAGAAAAACAAATGGACCAAAATTTTACCTGAACTGTGAATGGAGTTTGATGTGTTCAGCTGAGCAGACTTCACTGGGAAAAGCAGTGCAGCAGTAGAGGAACGTGGCATTACAAACCCGATTTTCTGTGCCGGCCAGTTCCACTCTGCAAAGGAGCCTGAACGTGGAGCAGTGTCACAGTGCTGGGAGTGATCTGCAGGCCTGAATTATGTGGGCACAAAGCTGATGACAGCTGCCAATTGCTCTCATAATTTGGGACAAATATTTAAATGGCACTGATAAAATACAGATAAAATCTTGTATTGGGTTTCTGCAGTTTAAAATGCACCACAGGTGTGCTTAGTCTAATCCCATGGGTCTGTCAGGGACGGGCAGATGTGAAGTTGTGTCTAGAACAATGCAGGTCAGCTTTTAGCAGCTGCTGATGGCAGGGAAAGATGGGGCCAATATACACATAAATATGGTAAACTTGATCTAATGAAAAAATGTATTTAAGGCTAAGAAAAACAAGTATTAATTCAATACTAGTATTTGGTATATCCTGTCTTAATGGCTTTAGTTACAGGATGTAACTCAATAAAACCAGACTGTGGATTGCAAATGCATAATAGGATAATAGCTGTTATAAATAATTTAGCACTGAAAGCTACTGACTCTGCCAGCACAGCTTGCAGCACTTTTAAAACGTGTGTTTGTGAAAGGCAGTCATTGAGCAATAGTGGCGGACTGCAGTCAACATTTTGTTGTTCCTAAAATTAGGCACTTAAGCTATTTATGGATATTGAGATAGAACGGGGCTGTGGCCTTTGAAAGCTGCTCTGGCCATGTGTCTTCATTGAAGGAATCATGTAGTATTTGATCTCTGAACTGAGTGTAGAAGTCAGCTTAGGAAAATTTGTTTCTGTAAAATTCCAGTATCAAGATATAAAGTTTTAATGAATTTATTCTATGATGACTAAATTCTAAACACAGTAATTTATAACTAATGCTATTAACTTGCTGCTGAAATTTTTTGCCTTGAAATTTTTGCCTTAAAATTTTACCCTGTTTTAATTAGTGACTTGATCTGTTTCTTACAGGGATTCAAACTTGATTTCTCAGTAATTGCTGTTTATTAGATATCCTGCCTGATGGATTTTTGACACCTGTTTATTTCAGTTATTCAGTGTTTGAAATTCATTGTGACTAATTGCATAAATCACAAGTCTCTGTATGAAAGTTGGTAACCAAAACATTTAACAACAGCAGAACAGCAAATGCCTACTGGCAGTTTCTGGGGGAACTCCCATTTGTGAGATGCTCTGCACTGATCAACACCCAGAAACTGGGGAGTTGTTTATTCATTAACATAAATTTAGGAAAACAGCTGATGTGGTTTCCTCATTAGATGGTAAATTTCGGAGTCCCAGTAAAACTTCTGAGTTGTTTCACCAGAGTAATGTATGTGTGATGTGGTTTGCTAATGGAATGTATCTGCTACTGTGGGGTTTGGGGGTTGTGTTGGTATCAAGAAGTTTTTGGTGCTAATAATTAGATATTTAAAATTGTTGCTTAATGAGAAGTTGATTTAATGAGAACAAGGAACATGTGTATAAAAATCTCCTGCTTATGGGATCTTGAATAAAAGGATCAACGTAGGTCAGAGCCCTCACCTTGCCATTTATCCACAATTAATATTATCTTTTATTTCACAGGTTATTTTATGTTTCTGTATTACGGCTTCCTTGCTGAATGCAAATCATAACTAATGGCAGATATGGGGGAAGGACAGTGGCCCTCAAATGTGGGCCTTTTAAAGGCCATTTAGTCCAGAAGTTAAAAGATTTTCTACATTTGCCACCACCTTTTGTTTAACGATTTAGTCCCTGCCCTTCGTTCTAGGCATCTGCCACAAGTGCCAGTGGAACTGTGCGTGTAAGAGAAAAAAATACAATAGCAGGAGACAGGCCTACAGACCTTAGCATTTTCCCTCTTTATCTGAAACTTTTTTATCATTTCTGGATATACTTCTTCAAGTCTGAAGCTCTTCACAAAGGAGCAGTTCTGCTCATTGTGTTTTTTACTCACATATCAAGGCCTAATACCCACACTGCGTCTGGCAGCTCCAAGGCCACCTCGCCCCCACACCAGGTGCTGGCCCAGCCAAACACCTCTCCTGGGCTTATTTGGGACATCCGCAGTTTCCCTGCTTCTGTTGCCTCTTAAAATAATGTCTGGCTGGAAGAAAAATCACAACAAACTGGGAGTCATTACCAGCTTTAACACTGTTCCCAAACACTGTTTGATGTGATCTTTTTTGCCTTGCTGGTGTTTGTTGAACTTGGAGACAGACAAAATATTTATAGACTGGTGTCAATGTGGACTTTTAGCGCAGATTATAACACAAATAGCAATGTTTAGCCCAGGTTTTCTCACTTTTCAATATCTCTGTGTATATTTGCTTACCAAATGTAAATATTTGATTTTTCAGGAGGAGAGGTGGGGGTAGTTGAACAGTAGAAACAATGTAAAGATACAAAAATAGAACAACTTTCTTAGGTTTGAACTTTTGCAGAGACACTTTAACAGTGATACCTGGTGATGCAATCTTTTATTTAAAATATCGAGGAAAGAATTTAAACTTTTAACTTATGTATAAATATATATAAAAAATAAGAAATACAAATGCATATGCTTATGGACTAATGAAAATTGCTAATGGGTCTGATGGAATTAAAAAACTGTTAGCTTTATGACTTTCGTAACTGCTACTTTGTAAAATAATAGGTTTCTACTGAAAGCATCATTAAAAATCAGGTTTTTATATATACAATCTTTGTGTTCTCTTTCAGGTCTTGAGTCATCTCGGCCAAATTTAATCCTCGGATTGGTCATCTGTCAGAAAGGGAAACGTCCTGCCACTGAGACAGAAAAGATAGAGGAGAAGCGAAGCAGAATTCAAGCACATGAGGAAGCCGAACCATCGCTGTTCTCTAAAGGGCCTCCAGCTTCACAAGAGAAGAAAACCCCAAAGTACACACTTTATTCAGGAGACTCCACCGTGAGTACAACACCTCCTGGATCTCCTCCTCCACCACCTCCACCCCCACTTCCTGTTCCGGACACCTCAGCAGTGACACCTTCAGTGTTAAAAATACTGTCATCCATTAAAAGTGGCCCCACAACTACCGTGACCCCTCCGATTTCAACGGCCGCTCCTGCAAGTAGCACTGCCACACACTCGTCATCCTCAAAAACCGCCACGCCTCTCGAGCACATCCTGCAGACCCTCTTTGGGAAAAAGAAAACTTTTGAGCCTCTTGCCAAGGATTCTGGAACTGTTCAGTCTTCCAGTCAGGAAAGTCAAGCTGCGGCAGATAGCGGGATGTCAGCGGTTCCTCTGTTAGATCCCATTGTGCAGCAGTTTGGGCAGATGTCCAAGGACAAAGCCATAGAAGAGGAGGAGGATGACAGACCTTATGATCCTGAGGAAGAATATGGTCCAGAGAAAGCCTTTGAAATGCAGACTGGTGAAAGTGACAAACGATACAGTGTGGAAAAGCCATCTACTACAGCAGAACTAGAGGATGAGGCCTACGATCCAGAGGATGAAACTATCTTGGAAGAAGCAAAAGTTACTGTTGATGATTTACCCAACAAAATGTATACAGACACTAAAAGCAGTTCTTCAGAAACGTCTGCTTCATTTGTTTCTGATTTATCTGCATCCTCCTCCTTGGTAGAACAGCAAAAAATGTTGGAAGAATTAAACAAACAAATAGAAGAACAGAAAAGGCAGCTAGAGGAACAAGAAGAAGCCCTCAGACAACAAAGAGCAGCTGTTGGTGTTTCAATGGCTCACTTTTCAGTGTCTGATGCTTTAATGTCACCTCCACCAGCAAAAGCTTCCCTAATAAAAACTGAATTATTCCATCAGGACCAGCAAGCTACACAAAAAGTAGATTTACCTTCATCTTTAAATCAGCAAGCACAAGTTTTAAACCAGGGCTGTGACCCAAGGCAGAACAGAGATCCTCGACAGGCTCGAAGGATGGCAACAGAGAATGACAATGCTGATTCTCGAATAAAGCCACAGGTAGTACAGAATGAGATATCCACAAGGGAAGTTGCTCCAGCGAGTTTTCCAAATGCTTTGCAGACTTCACTTGGTAAGGAAGATAATGCTTTAATTTCCACTACTCAGCCTGGTTTTACTGCTGATAATTGGGTTTCAAGTGAACAGACATCTACAGTGCCCCAGAAAGAGACATCTAACAGCAAATTTGAACACACAATTAAAGTTACTTTGGAAAACTTGAGTCAAACAGCTTCTGGAGATCCTTCTGCTTCCAAACCCGTACGTAAAGTGCTGCTTCCAACACCTCCAAGTACATCCTTTCAGCCTAATTTCTCCACATCAAATGACAGCCCATCTTTGCAAGATATGCATCAAGTGTCATGGTCAAATGAGTCAAAGGAAGCAATGGGAAGGGATTCCTTTTCAAATACAATGTTTCCTCCGCAGGAGAAGGCAGCTGGACACTTCGAACCAGAGATGGGTCTTTCATCAGTGCAATATGATGAACAAAGAAATCCTCAGTCTCATCAGTTTGTAGAACAAGCTGAATCTGTACCCATTCAGAATGAGGGTGGACCTCCCCCACAGCACTTTGAGGAAAATCGAGCGTTTTCTATGTCTGGGCAGAAAGGGGGGCCTCCAATGATGCTCAATGCACCTGGAGGACCTCATGGACCTAATTTTAGAGGGCCAGCACCACAGTTCTCTGAAGAGCACGGTTTTCCAAATAATGATGGGCAAAGAGGACCTCAGTCTGGAAGGTTTGGAGGTCAAAAGGGTCCCATTCCTTCCTTATTTTCTGGACAGCATGGACCACCTCTTTTTGGTGATAATAGGGGCCCTGCCCCTTCTTATCATGGTGGTCCAAGAGGAATGTCACCATCTCATTTTGAAGATCATAGGGAACCTCACATGGAACAAATGGAGTTCTCAGATTCCCAGTACGATGAAATGATGGGGCCTCCAGGACAGTTTGAAGGACCAGATTCCCCTCAGTTTATGGGAAACAGAGGACCTTCACCTTTTCCTTTTGGAGGTCAAAGACGACCTCCACCAGGTCAGTTTAAAGGACAGAGAGGAGGCCCTCAGTTTGGAGGGCCAAGAGGTCCAGCCCCAGGTCATTTTGGGGGACCAAGAGGGCCTCACCCAAATCAATTTGAAGGGCAGAGAGGTCCAGCTCCAAATCATATGCCTGGTCCAAGGGGACTTTTGCCACAGCCATATGAAGAACGGAGAGGGAGCCCACCACCCAGATTTTCCAACCAGAGAGGTCAAGCACCACATCAATATGGAGGACCAAGAGGAGGCACACCTCCAATGTTTCCAGAAGAAGATGAACCTCCCTCTAGATTTCATTACCAGGGTCAGTCACCACAAGGTATGAAACCACCCCCAAGACCACTCCTGGACCTTCCAAGCCATCCACCAACTCACAGAAAAGAGATGTGGGAGGAAGGGGGACCATCTGCATCTCTTTCCAATATGTCTGGACAAGGACCTGAGTCGGAAGGACAGTGGCCCTCATCTGACTTCCGAGAAGGCAAAAATCCTGACTATAGAGGCCAGACATTTGAAGGGAGACAGAGAGAGAGATATGAGGGAGGAAATAAAGACAAGGGTTTAGATCAGCCTGAGCCTCAACAAGCAGATAATCGCCAAGGTAGAGGCTTTGAGGAAAGACGAAGGGATCGAGATCACGGCAGACCTTGGGAAAGAGACCGTGGCAGAAACTGGAGCAGAGACAGGGACTGGGAGAGACACAGAGACAAGGAGTGGGATAAAAATAGAGATAGGAGCCAAAACAAAGATAGAGACAAGGATTTGGAGCGGGGTAAGGACTGGGAAAGAAGCAGAGACCGAGATAGGACAAGAAACAGAGAGAGGGACTCTTACAGAAGACGTGATAGAGAGCGATCGAGAAGCAGAGACAGGGATCGTGACAGAGAGAAAGACAGGGACCGGGATCGAAGCCGGGAAAAGGAAAGGGATCGAGACAGAGATCGAGATCGCGACAGGGAAAGAGGGAAAGATCGCAAAGATAGGAGTAAGAGTAAGGAAATTGGTAAAGAGACAAAGCCAGAAACACCGAAGGAAACTCAGAAACCGGTGGAAACTGAAGCTTCATCTTCCAGCAATCAGTCATAGAACTGTGACTGATATTTCCCACAAATAATACAGTTTTGCAACACAGCAAGGACTGCACATCTGTAAATACTGTACATATTCTCACCTTTTAAAAGATTCTGTTGTAAAACTAGCCTTACCCGATGTACTGACAAATTAGCAATTTTTGAACAACTGTGAATGAAAAGAATCAGATAGATGAAAAGCAAGAACATATTGGACTTTCACTTGCTGCATTTTGTGCATAATGTTTTTCTTATAAAAATTCACAACGTTACCTGTACTGAAATTTTGTTTTTTCTACTTGCATCTTTATCTTAAAGTTTCCATTTACAGTGCAGAAATGGAAAAAGTCTAAGAAGAGCATATTGCTTTTTAAGATTATAAAGTTATGTTTTCCAGTAACTTGAATTGTAATTTTATAGGAGAATTTAATCCAGACCTGAAGAGCCATACCTTTACATCTCATTTACGTGATATTTTGATGTCAAAATTGTTCCTACAGCACACACTAAAAATGTTGGTGTCATGTTTCTTTTACAATGGAAGGGTCGTGTGTTTAGGAAAAGGCTGCAAAAGAACAGTGTTCATAATTACTTGTGACTGATGGAGGATTTGAAAATAGAATGTTATAAGCTTAAAGTGCACTATCTTCCTTTTATATACACGTATTTTGGGTCTGGAATCCATCTGTTAAGTGTACAGCAAAGAAGTCATACTTAGTTATTTTTCATGAGGTTTTAAATATCCCATGTTTACAAACCGGTCATTAAAGAAAATACAAGAGTAGCGCCTTTATAACCAGCAAAACTTATAAAAGCATCAGACATTTATTTTGAAAATTGGTAAACCAAAGGAAGGAAGAGAATCTGGTTAAATAGGCCACTAAATCTGTTACTTCAGTTGAACTGATTTAGTGGAGCATTTTTTGTTTTTGTTTAGGTTTTCTAGAATTTTTCCACAGATTTAAGAAATGTCCCAATTTGATTGAACTTTTCATTATAGAAGTGCTCTTTCATTCTAAAAGGGCTCTTGAAAAATAAATGATACTGTTCTTTTGTTAGGCCCTACTTAGGCTGGCAGTGTATATAAAACTCTCCACTGAAAAAGATACAGCTGCATTAAAGTTTAAATTATGGTGGTACATCATGTTGTGATTGAAGAGGGACATTTTTCACAGTGAAATACATCACATTGCTACTTCTCATGTAGTCCTCAAGCACGTAATTCTAAAGTGTGAAATTAAACCCCAGTAATTTATTTGAACGTGTAAATTAACCATTGGGGTAAATATTTTGGTATTTTGCTAAAATTGATTTGAAAATGTAAAATTAGATTCCTGTAAACATTTTGCAGCTTGAGGACTATATTACAGGTAGCATGTGTGTCACCACAGTCACACTGATGCATCCTTGAGGTCCATGCACATCCAGGATTTGCTGGCTGAAATGACCCTCTGTGTCCTGAACCCGAGGGAAAACGGTAACATGCAAAGAAATCGTATTAAATGCAAACATCAACTACGGTGTAAGATTTTTTTTCTTAATGAGATGTTTCTAATTTAAAGACATACATAAAAGTATGCAAAATGTGTGTTTGTTTAGGTTTACTTGATAGAAATTTCTGTAAATTGTATTTTATATGGCAAAATATATCACTGTACATTAAAATATGGGACTTCACAGGTTTTTGTTACTGTAAGTAGAATAAACACCTACAGAGAGCTGTTGTCCATTTCTTAAATGTGTATGTGTATATTATTTTCTACATTTTGCTATTTCTCAACAAACCATGAGAGACTGATGGCACACAGGTTTCATTTCCTCATAGTTTAATGACAGACCTTTGCAGGATGTGACAGCCAGCCAATGTTTGATTGTGGGCCCTCTAAAAAACAGCAAAAATCTGTGCTTATGATTCTTTTCTCAGTTCTAAAGCATCCCATAATTTATTTTGATGGGGTTTTTTTTACATTTGAATCAGGAAGCTTGGAAATTGAAGATTTTTACATCAAAAAATCTGAAGAAAAGTATTAATTCAGGTCACACCATTTATGAATTTCTTGACTTTACGTTTTTATGAAATTGATGTGTGGCTTTTCATCTTCTAGGAAATTGTCCTTTAGTAGTTTGGGGAATCTGGTTATGCTTTAGGACCGGTAAATCCATCCTCCCAGAGATCAAATGGCAAAAAAATCAACAACATAGACATGCTCCAGTGACTTTGTTAAACCACAGCTTTCTGTAGTTAACAATCAGCTGGAGTTGGATTTTGCAGCAGGGTTCCTGTATCCTCTGCAGCAGCAGGCAGTAAAAGCCAGGCTGAAACCAACATAACAATTTAACTCAATTTACAGAGACTAAAAATGGTACTGAATGATTGTCCTGCATTGCAGGAAAGAGAAAGACAAGGCTTTGTCCAAACTTTTGATTAACATGAAAGAACTCACTATTTTGAGCTTTTGTCTGTGTTTGTACTAAGCTAGCTTTCCAAAGAGTATTTTGAGAAATCTTTTTTCTGTAAAAGCTCCTGCAAAGTCTAGAACAATATAAGCAGAAATATGATGTCTATAAATGGCTGTACTATTGCAACTGTGAGCATTGTAAAGGGGAGTGTGGAGGATTAGAGAAGTAGGAAAGTGTCTATTGAGTTCAGTGTGCACAAAACTGCTTTTAAAATGTCTGGGTTTGTGTCTAGATGGAAGTCACGAGTGAAACTGTCGGACTGTGGCTACACTTGATGGCAATGTCTGTGCACGCTGCCTTGGGGACCTTTGTTTTCTCTCAATTTTCCCATCCGTACGCCGGGCTGGATGGGCCGGGGACCCCTCGCTGCCCGCGGCGGCCTCTCCACGCGGGGTTCGGGGCTGAGGCGGCCCCAGGCCCCCGTGGGGAATGACAAGCGATTCCCGTTAATCCAGCTGGTTTCGTTGCCTCTTCCTTGCACAAATGGCCCTGGCTCGCCTCCTCCGTGCCCGGTGATGCTGTTGGTGCAGGTGGGGCAGTCCCCTCAGCGCAGCTGAGCCGTGGCCGTTGCTCTGTGTGAGCTTTCCGTTACCGACAGAGCCGAGTGACAGAGCTTAGCCTTAAACTCAGCAGTCAGTAGGTTTAATTGGTTTAAATTTGCCGTAAGAGCGTGCACCCAGCCAACCACCACAAATCAGCTAAAACACTAAACCCTGTGTCCAGAACCTGAAATACGCCTGTAAATACACACTGCAGCCACACGTTCTCTTTCCTTATCTCCTCACAACCCCGGTGCCCACCGACTAACGCCGTTTTCGGCCGGCCCGGCTCCATTCTGGGTTAATTTCAGCCCTGAGGGGGCGGGCGGGGGCGGGGCCGGCTCCGCC
>VWZT01008910.1:159520-205536 GCA_013397055.1 Pachycephala philippinensis
GGTGCCAGGCCGCAGAGTGCCCGCAGCCTCCCCGCCGAGGCCGGGGCGGGGACAGGTGAAGGCCGTTTGTCGTGAGCAGCTGTGCTGGAGGGGGAGGGAGGGTCTCACCCGGGGTGGGAGACATGGTCAGGGTGTCAGGTACCCCGCCAGCGGCAGCTTGGTCCCCGCTCTGTTACCTCGCCAATCAGTGTTAAGTGCAATTTTTTCTGCCTTTGGGTTTTTTTAATGGATAGTACGGACAATTGTTGAAGGTTTTATGGTTTTCTGTTGAAAGGGACATTGGTAACTGATTAGGTTTGCTGTAGCCATGTCAGGATCAGCCCCCGAGGAGCCTCAGACCATTCCTCAGAGCCCAGCTAGTGTTGCTGACCCCGCTCCCGTTGCTGTCGGACCTGGAGGCTCAAGTGACAGTTCCTTTGGTGAGCAAAACCTTGGCTTCTCCACCCCCGAGGCCAGCCTGGTGGAGATGATGGACATTGAGTACACCCAGCTGCAGCACATACTTTGCTCACACACGGAGGCGCAGAGTAGCGAAGGTGAAGTGGAAGCCAGGCTCAGCGCTTTCTCCTCGCCTGGCCCCTCTGCAGACCCCCCTCTGCAGCAGCCCTCCCCCAGCACCAGTCAGGACGGGGGCTCATCCAACAGCTCTGGGAACCAGTCGGTCTGCCCAGTTACCTGTCAGTCAGGCTTGCCTTGTGACAGCTACTGGCCGAGTTCTAACCCACACCTGGGCTATGCTGACTTGCAGGAGCTCAGGATGATGTTACTTAGCGAGTCCAACCTCCCTGTGAACCAAAGAGAGAAAGCGCCCAACAGTAGCTCTGTAGAAGTCTCGGGATGCAGTGTAGTAAAAGCTAAACAGGGTGAAAATTTCTTGGGGGAGAATAAGGAAAACATATTTGTTGAAAATTCGGCACTGGCACCAGAGGTTAGATCTAAACCTGCAGTAAGAGCTCGGTTGGAAGACAGATTCAACAGCAGCCCGACAGAAAACCCCAGATGTCAAGAACCCCAAGAATCTGGAGTAACTCTTAACAAGTGTGTTGCAATTACTTCTAGTTTATGTTGTTAAACTTTGTATCATGTAGTTCAAAAGTGATTTGCTAAGTGAAACCTAAGAATAGTGCTTGTTTTAATACGTGAGAAGGATGGGTTGGGCTTTGTTAAACTGTGCCATCGAACGTGGCTGCGACTCCACTGAGCTCAGCTTAGGCCCCTCTGTTTATTGCATAAATGGTACAGCATGGAGTTCCAAAATTAATTATTTTACAACTTTATTCTTGATAACATGTACTGTAAATAAAGGCGAGAGAACATTACCTAGTTTTAATATGCAGCTTGCTAAAAGCAAAGTAGATTTTTGATAATAATAATAATCATAATAATAATTGATTCGGGTTATAATGTGGAGACCTGACTATGGGGGAAAGTTTGAGCAAAAATATTGTTTTAAAATCTAACCCTGTACCTATCTTAATGTGCTGACAAAATGTTTTATTGAGACATGAAGCAACTTGTTATTGCACAGAATAAAATACCTCCTTGGCTGATTTTTCTTTTCTTTTATTTGGTCCCTGAAGTGGGCAATATGGCAATAACAGTGATTTCTGTTTACAGTAAATGAAAGTGGTTTCTTGGTGATAGTTTCTAGAATATTTGTAGCTGTACTTTTTTTTCTGCACTCATTTTCAAGCAGTCAGCCTGGTATGTTTTGTGTTTGTTTGTTTTTGTTTAAAGTTTAGTGACATTGATCCGCCAGCCCTCAGAAGTGGTGGGTGTTCCTCTTCACCAGCAAGGGAACAGGTGTGCTGCACTAGGGAAAAATAAGGCTGCACCTGCCACACATTCCTTACCATTTACTTACCCGTTCTTTACCATGAATGCATGTTCTGCTGCTGGAAGTGCTAATCCTTCCCAAGCACAGGTAACTCTCCTCTGCCAAGTTCCAATGCTGATAGTATTAACTTCCTAGGTGTAGCATAATTCTGAGGATTTGTGGTAGAGTGTGGCTAGGTTTGAATAGGGGTAATCAGAATGATCTGTAATGTAATTTATTTATTAATCTTTAAGACAATCAAGTCACTTTTGTGGCATTTGTAATTACCTGTGTCCCAGTAATGAGCAGTAGGCCATTAGATTTCTTTTTTCCTGGAGTTTATCAGTTTCATCTGTGCAAGACAAGAAGGAGACACAGTACCATTTTCTATGGTTCCTTTCTTCCTAACTCATTTTGATGATAAAGATATTTCCCCCTCCAAAACTTGCAGTAACCTCTGAAGCAAAAGTGATAGCATGACATTGAGAAATGTCAGAGGTATCCCCAAAATTCATCACTCTGTCAAAACCTCATGGTTGTGTGTATTTGGGATTTATTCTGCCTGAAGAAGTAATTTAAGAAGCTAACAGAAAGATATCAAAACAGTCTCTTTTGTTTTAATGTATATAGTCCTGTAAGAATTTCCTTTTTGTTTTCCCAGACCTGTGGAACATCTTGCACTATTTTGGAAGCTGCCAAACATCAAGACCTTGGGATACCCAAGACATTCCCTTTTCTCTATCAGGAAGTTGAATCCACAAAACAGACAGTAGGTGCTATAAATAAAGCTTTGCCTGAGGAAGTTTGGATTAAAGTTGGAGGTAAAACATTTATCTTCTTTTCACTTAGTTTTCTCTTGGTCTTGAAATCTAAATTTTTTTTCTGAATTTGTGTCTTTTCTGGAATTAATATGATTTTAGTGAGTGTGGGAGGTGAGGTTTTTATGGCAGAGATGCTCTATAGGCAACATGGGGCTAGATTTCTCCAAAAAAGTTCAACACCTATGAGTTTAGCTATACTTTCAAAATTATTTAGTACTTCTGGCTTGAAATGAGGAGGCTTGAAGTTAAAAAGTACCTTTGAAAATCTGGGCCTTGGGTCAGCGACTGGTTTCTTTAGAATCGTAGAACCATTAAGGTTGGAAAAGACCTCCAAGATCGAGTCCAGCCTTTGACCAAACACTACCAAACCCCATGGCAGAGGGGCACATTCTTGGACCCCAAAGCTGATCCAGCAGATGCAGTCAGTATCAAAATGAAGAACATTCTAAGGGCTGCCTCGAGTGCTCACCAAGGGCAGGCATGGACACAGTGGGCTCTCTGAGAAAATAGAAGCTGTGTGGATTTTGGAATAGCAAGCAGTCCTTTAGGCCTTCTGCAGGACGTGTCTTGCTGTAAGAATCAATGTGGGCTGGCGGTAAAGCTTCAAAGATTGTTCCACATAAATAAAGCTCCAAAAAAGCTTTCCATGATCACTATTTTCAGGTTAGTGGGAGAGTAATAAATAGGTCATTGTTTTCATCTCTGTTTTTCCAACAAGACACCTTATGCAAGCAAGCCGTAAACAGAAGTTGCAGCCGAATAAATCTGTTGGATCCAAACATGGATCGCAAACCTCTCGGTGAAATTCGGAACGCCCGGGAAAACAACCAGAGCACTGCAGCTGCCCAGGGCCCCTGGCAGTCAGCACAGCCCAGCTCCAGCGTGCAGGTCCAAAGTGGTTCCCAGGATGGAAGTGCCCAGAGAAGGGAAAGGCACAACCGCCTGGAGAGAGACAGGAGGTAATTCTGGGAGCAGGGGCCGTGAAGCACCTTTTGAAGCCTAAAATACTGGTACTGCAATGCTCTGATTATCCAGAGTAAATGTAAACTTGACATATTTTGTGTTAGCTCCAAGAAAAAGCAATGCAGGAGGTGAGGGTTTGGTGTTTGTTAGAGGAAAAAAAAAATCTATGTTTCTTTGTGGCTGTCTTTGTGTTTTTACTCTGTAAACAAACAAGAAGATTTCAAAACAATTCACCCATTCTGTAAAGATAAAGTGACTTGTGTGTAACAAAACTAATACACAAAGCTTGTGGCAAGCAAAAAGCAGTCCCCAAACTCCATGGCTAGTAGTACTTGTGAGTAGTGTTCCTGTTTTCTGTATTTTTCCCTCCCCTCTGGCCCGTGGTGGATAACCTTGGGTGTTTGCCTGCAGGCGCAGGATCCGGGTTTGTTGTGATGAGCTCAATCTCCTCGTTCCCTTCTGCACGATTGACACTGACAAGGCAACAACTTTGCAGTGGACAACTGCATTCCTCAAGTACATTCAGGAAAGGCACGGCGACTCCCTGAAGCAGGTTTGAAATCTCATTTCATTTTTGGTCTTGATAAAAGTGTGAAATGCTTTAAAGCTGTCATAGTATAGTGTATAACTGAGATGCAAAGCTTCTGCTTGATGCTGTTTGTGAAGGACCCACCCTATCCTTGAACCTTCCTTTAAATATTTATTTTTTATTTCTTTTAGCTGGTTGAGTTCACTCGTGAGAAATGGCAGGCTGTTCTCAGTCAGTGTTTTCAAATCAGATTTCAAAATTAATTTTTTTTAGTTACCCAGTTCCTGAGCATGATCCTATTTGGACAACAATATAAAATTAAGGTCGTCTTCAATCATTCCTCCCCTCCTTCATTTTCTCTATTTTCTACCTCTTTCACAGGCTTCTGGTTAGTTCAGGCAGGGGATCACAGCTCCATGCCCCCACTAGACTGAGGGGGTGAGCAGAGTTAAAGGGCTACATGCCTTAAAAGCAACTCCCATTCTTCTCAGCAGTAGTTGCAGCTCCAGAGTAATTCTGGCTCTGCCAAGAATTTTTAGGAGATTGTGTATTGGAAAACCTGCTGGTCTAGATACTGGTATGGCCCCTCTTCCTTCCTACTGAGGGCACTAATGAAACAAAAGCCTCCAGCTCAAGTAAATATCTGCATTAAATATAACATTTATTTTTTGTATTTCGATTTTTTAGGAATTTGAGACTGTGTTCTGTGGTAAAACAGGCAGGAGACTAAAAATTGGAAGACCAGACTCGTGTGTAATGTGTCCAGCACAGGAAAACCGCACAGCTATGGAGACCAAATAGCCTGACCTGCCCACCTTGAATTGTGTGACTGTAGTCCAAACTGTGTTTTATTCTTTCCATTTACATGCTGAATAGGAATTTGAAAGTGTAACTTGTAAATATATATAAATAGAGATTTAAAGAAAATATTCTTTATTGCAAATGGAAATGGAAGTTACCTACCAGCAATGGAAATCAGTGCCCTGTTCAAGGGGCTTTGGGACCAGAAGCTACAAGAAAATGTCATGACTAAGTATTTTTACCCTTTAGTTATACAAAATTCACTTTTTATTCTGCTTTGGGGTCTTATTTAATTGTTTGCATTTACTTTATATTTTAAAGATGATGCAGTACAGATTGGAAGAGTTGAAGAACATCCATCTGCCTGTTATTTTAATGGCTTGATGCAAGCTCATTGCTCCAGTGTAAAAAGAAACTAAAGTTGCCATATTATAATGGCAATTTTTCCATTTAAAATGTAAATATTGTATTGGTTATTTGGACAAGTGCATGGTTTCTAAACTGTGCATATTATGAATTTTGCATTTGCATACATATTTAACATAATTAGCTCCAAAGAGTAGTGCAATGGTGTTGGCATTTTTAAATTCAGTACTATTTTTAATGTCTGCCACACAACTGTCCAACAGGTTCTTGTGTTGTTACTTTAGACCAAAAGTGGCATATTTCAAACAGTAGATATTTAAATGCACAAACTATTTTTATATTTAAAGAGAAATATGATGCTTCATTCATAGGCTTTGGCATATAGGACAGAAATAGAACTGTGTGTGACATGAGAGTGGTTTTATTAATTTTTTTAAATAGATGATGCTAGCAAGTTTTAAAGTATAAAAAGTACTACCAAAATTGATACTGGTTTAAATCACGGATAAGAACAATTGTGCAGCAATTTATGTCCAAACAATCCTAGTAAAACCTGTTCTGGAAAATGGAGTTTAGCCAAGTTAATTTGATTTGTATAATGACACTTACACCATCACAAAGAAAAGGTTAAAAAAAAATCTCCTTTTATTTTTACAACAGTTCATACAGGTGGTTTTGGCTGGACTTTAAAAGAGCATCCTTTCTTAGGTGGGGTTCCATCACAATTACTGTGCAAATAGCTGAAGTAGAGGTCATAAAAATGCTGTTACTTCATTTCCTTTGTTATCATATGGAAATATACAGAAATTCTTCCCTGGAAATTAAAATATTTACATTACTCCTTTTGCAGAATTTGCTTGCAAGAGGATTACTATTTACTAGTCTTGGCAAAGATTAGAGGTGCAATCTGAAAACTTCTAACTGGCAGCACAGACTTAAGCAATGGTCATTCCTTAGGCCAGAAGGTTAAAATACAGGATATTGAAATGCCTGATTCCCACTGATGGAAGAGGCAGCTCGGTGCCTGAGTGCCTTAACAGCGTGTCTGAGTGCACAAACCTGCAGGACTGAAGTCAGTGGGAGCAGCACCAAGGAATTCAATGGAAAAGGCTCAAACTTTCTTAGCAAAAAGTCGTGATCTTTAGTACATGGGGGGTGATGGTAAAAAGGAGCAATGTTTCCTCTTGCAGGTCTCTTGAGCAAAGGGAGGAAGGAAAGGTGAGATTGTTTAGCAGTAAAAATTCTGGAAAATAATTGGGGGGAGGAAAAGATAGTCATAAAGCATCTTTTAATTAAAGTTTTCATCTGATGCTTTCTTTTTCATAGAACTGTGTCAAAGTCTCCACTTAATAGAATAGAAGGAGCATCTGTCCTTTTAGCACTAGAAGGATTCTGTTTTCTTACAATGCACTGTTTATTTAAATATTCAGTCACTTCTTCACTTCTTGTACTGTTGGTTTATGATTTTTTGGAAGTTGATGCTGCAACAGCTCCCATGCAAGCTGACGTGTCACATATTCCTGGAGTTCCCTGAGCCCCAATAGTCCCAGGAGTCCCAGGATCTCCTGGCAGCCCGGGTTCACCCTGAGCACCATCACGGCCATTTTTAGTAATTCCAGGCACACCAGGTGGTCCTAAACAAGAGAGGGGAAAAGATTACATGAAATATTTCCATCTCTTCTTTTTTAATATCTGTATATATGTGTTGCTTTTAGAGATCTTAATATACTTTGAGTGTCTGTACATCACACTTGTTATGGCCTGTTGAGTACAAGGTGTTTTCAATAAATTTACCCTGAATCTGGAGTACGTGCTTTGGATTTTTTTATCCCTAATTTGGTCAAGGGATGTCTTGGCTGTGTAAGCTCACATTTTATTAACATGAATTAATGCAATTATTTTATGGAAGATTCTGAGACAACGGGGTGTAAATATTATAAAATTTTACGGTATAAATTTTGTGGAAGAATTTAAGATAACATGGTTGTGAATATTTTGGATTTATGAAATTCTGTGAATGCAGTGCCTACTTTTGTTGCCTGCAGCTTATTCATTGTACAGGTGTAATTCTAATTAGAAAAGCTGCTTTAACAGGTGAGCAAATTAAAGAATATTCTTCTAAGTTTCTAATAGATATTAGTTAATTTGCATAAATTAATCTTGACTCTTTTAATAAAGGAATCATCAGGAAGCAGGCACCATCCTTTCCCTTAATCTGAAGAGCCTCAGAGTTGTCACACACCTTTAAATGAGTGCTGATAATCTATTGCCACCAACACGCAGAGCTGTCCCTCCTCAGCCTTTACTCCAGTGATGGAGCATTAAATTATTTCCCCACACTCACCCTGAAGTCCTTGATCACCATCAGGCCCATCGATAGCTTGGCCAACAGGTCCTTTATCTCCCTTCTCACCAGTGTCACCTTCAATCACAAACACATTTCCACAGTGAGTTGTGCTCTGCAGCTGGAGCCAAGGACAGGAAGGGAGAGAACAAGAGAAGCCACAAATCCTTTGGACACTGCAAGGATCTTTGCTCACATGGCACCCCCAAACTCCCTCTAGAACTCCACCAAGGCCTGATCTCTTCTCCCCAGTGCTGAATTCAGGACAAGTTTGCAATTTATTTCAGACGAGAAGCAAATTGTTTCAGTCTTAACTTGCCTCTGGGTCCGGGATCACCGAGCTCTCCTGTTGGCCCTCTGTACCCAGGGGGCCCACGAGGCCCAGGATGCCCAACACTTCCCGTGCTTCCAGGAGGACCTGGGGGCCCGGCTGGGCCCGGCCGTCCCGTCATTCCAGGAGCCAAGGGCTTCCTCAGGTTAGCAGCCAACTGTGCAATTTGCTCTGAAAAACACAATTAAATCCTGCATCTCCAACCTGCATCTCCAACATTTGCACTCTTTGTTTGGGCAGAACTTGCTGCCACTGCTCCTGGCAGAGGGAAACACTGAATCTGTCCTTTCAGCTCACCTGTAGCTTTTGGGGTGTTTTCCATTTTTACAGAGGGAGATTTAATCATAAATCTGCAGGGTTTGAAGCCATTGATTATTCCCGTTTCTAAAACCACTTTAAAGGATGTCAAGTATTCTAACAAACAACACTCAAATAATTAAAACAAGCTTTCCGAAGCAAACTTTCAGAGTTTGACCTCATCCCAAATGGGGAACATAACCTCCAAATGCAAAACAGTCACTTTGAAGAAAGAAGGACGCTCCTCGGGGCCTTGCTCCAAGGAAATGAGGTGCATTGAGGAGAGGTGAAGTTCAGAATGACACAGGTTAGGGCAGGAGGTTTCACACAACACTTGTGTCAAAGCTGCTTTCAGTGCATTTTGACCATTGCCATGATGAATCATTTAAAAATACTAATTTTAGAACACTGAAAGTCATCCCCAACAAGGTGACCTGAATAATTTCCTTACGTTAAAGGTCAAGGTGTTTTTTTCTTATCAAGACAAAATTAACAAATCTCAGAAGCCATCTTATGTTCAGGATCTACTCATCTGGTAATTAAAGTCAGTTTTCTCTCAGTAATACTCACCATTTATCATTTCCCCACAGAGTTCTCTGATATGTTGTTCACTGGCCTCTTTGCCCTGCAATTAACAGAAGAATTTGTCCTTATACAAACCTCCTTATCAATAACCAGCCCTGGCAGAAGCTTCAGGACACAAAACGCATTTCCAAGAGCTGGGGAAGCAGCACAGGGTCCTGCATGAAGAGCAGGGGGTTCTTTCCCCTCTTCAGAAGGTGACAGCTTCCCCTCAGAACTGTGCTGTACTAATGGCAGAGATTAATTTTAATGTTAGGCCAGATATTTAATCTGGGGTTTATTTTGCCTTATTTTTGCCTGCTGAAATGCAGGACCTTATTTTTTGGATAGCATCCAAAGCCCACGACCCATTTATTCACTTCTCAGGCTCCCTGACTGTGCTGCAGAAGCAGCAGACACTTACAGGAGGTCCAGGTTTTCCCGTGATGCCAGGGACACCCCTCTCCCCTTGGTGACCCATGGGTCCTGGATGTCCTGGGATCCCTGGTGCTCCAGCTGTCCCATTAGGTCCTTGGACACCTTTTGGACCAAGTTCTCCTCTTTTTCCTGGCTGCAATGAAGAATAAAAAAAAAACCAAAACCACTTAAAATTAAAGACATAGTCCATTCTTTTCTTCTGGGGGTTAGTTAAGACTTTCTTCAGGTTTCCTGAACAGATCTGGATGATTATATACAATTCTTACATCCTAAGGGTGTTTTTGCATATAGAGGTCATGATAAGAGGAGTCTTTGTTGCAGCAGAATTATCAAACACATTTCAGTATTTTGAATGCCACAAAGCCCCCTTTTTCTCATAGATTTTATAGCATGACTGTGAGGAAAGTCTGCTTCTAGGGAATGACACCAGAGCAGAGTTTATTATATAAAGATGCAACAGTCATGTTTACTCCTAAACCCTTTGGGGCATGAGCCCCCAATGTCTGACACTTACCTCTCCTTTTTGGCCAGGGGGACCAAAGGGACCCTGTCAGAAAGAAAAGGGAAATAAGAAAGAGTGATTCATTCAGAAAATGCACATCTGAAGCCCAGTCTCCCAAGCTGCTGTGACCTGTGCAAGGCTTGGGTTGCCTTCTTTTCACAGCAGGGCTGGAGATCTTGGGTGATTAATTCTGACTGACCATAGTGATCCATGGCTTTCTGGACCCATCTGTTATTTGAGAAGTCCACTCTACTGAGTTAAAGGACACCTACCAGCTCTCCTTTGTCCCCTGGAAGGCCATCTGCTCCAGCAATGCCCTGAGAGAGAGAGCAGAGTTAACACTGCACCTCCTGCTGACAGTGAGGATCACCCTGAGGCCTGGATAACCTGAGGGAGATGGGGGCTCTCAGCAGCCACAGCTGCTCCAGCAAAAGGAAATTCTCTCTTCCCAAAGCTGAACTCCACAGAAGCTGTTCCCCTGCTGATGAGGGCACCTGAAGGCAGCTGGCACGAGGACTGGGTGCCCTTTGCAACAAACTGGGACCTGGCTGAAAGGCTGAATTCACACAGACGAGACCCCGATGGGTTGGCCATGAGACACATCCACAGGCTGGCACTGGCATTCCTCAAGCAGGGAACCAAAATTTCAGGTCCCCCTGCTCTGTGTCTCACAGAAAACGTGGGTTTGCAGCCCCAGCCAGATGTTGAATGTCCCTGTTCTCTTGGCTTCCTGAGCAGGGTCCCAGGCACAACAGCTTCATTCCACCCTCAAACTGCAGTGATCCATCACCTGGTGAGGAACATCCCTTTCCACTCCTGGGGACAGGAATGCAAGAGTGGCTGGAGCTCTGGTGACATCCAGCCAGGCCAGGGAGCATCACTTTGCTGATCACCTGCAGCCAGCAGCAGCAGCCTGAGGTGACACAAATCCCTGCAATTGCTGCCCTGCCCAAGGCAGAGCTGGCTCATCACACAGCAATTACAGCACATAATGAACATTGTTATGGTGACTCCGTGGCTTTCCAGAGGAAGTTATTCCAATACAAACAGAGATCAGGTTGGTCTTTCCCCTTAGCAACAAAACAGAGACCACGCTGATACTGATAAACCAAACCAGCAAGGCTTCCTAGGAAAGCCTCATTTTCTGCAAGAACATAGTCATGCATTAATAAAAGCCTGAAAACTGGCCCAAAAGCTCATTGCTGAGATTAAACCAACCATGGAAGCTGAGCAGCAAAAAGTAAAAGATTAAACTAGTTCATTAGTGTGCCAAGCTTCGAGGTTAGGATGAAATATCCTTCATCAGTCACATGAAGCTGAGGAAAAGCTGCATTTCTAAACTTAGGAGAGGAATTTGATGTGAGGAGCTCCTGCACAGATACCTCGTGGCCACAAAACACACAGCGAGGGCCTGGTGTTTGTATCACAGCATTTTCACAAGTCTCCATTAGCACAGACAACACCTGTGCCAACACAGGGAATATTGGACCAAAGAGGATTTTGGTTTCTGCTGCAGAATATTTTCATTTGAGGGAGAAAAAGCCATTTGTGCTGTGAAAGGCTGTGCCTGAGGTTTGGTGTGAATGCCTCTGCTGACAACAGCATGAAAGTTACCACTTACCTGGTTCCCCTTGGGACCAGGAACACCAAGAGGACCCTGAAAATAAGTGAGAGAAAGAAGGCAAATGAGCTCAAACTGTAACTTCCCTGTGAATTCCTGGTGTGGTCAGACACTCGCTCAGCAAGGGGTGGGGGATCAGTCTGCCAGCTGCCAAGTCAGAGGGTACAAATCTCATTCACACTTCCTAGAAATAAGAAGGGATTTAAGCACCCCTGCCAGCTCTGTGACACTCTCCAGAGTCCCTGGTTTGTGTTGTGGGACAATTTCTGAGCCTGTGATGTGAGCAGGAGCTTGGATTTACTCCTGGTATAAAACAGACAAGAATATTTTCATACCACAAGGGCAAAAAGCCAGGATGTTTTTTCAAGGCTTTTTAGACTGTCAGTTTTCCTAGGATTTCGAAGTAGGTGCTCCTGACTTAAAGATTCATGGAACAACATGGCCATAGGAATAAAATACATTTAGATGATGAACTGATTATCACCCCAGGAATAATCCAGGCAATTTGAAAAATCATTCCATCTTTATCTACCTGACATTCACAGAGAGAACATGAGACATTTCCAGCCCTATTTGTGACTTCTCTGCTCCACAGAGCAGAGCCAACAAGGAGCTCAGGAGAAACCCAGGTTCTTTTCTCTCCTGCAAAATCTACATGTGAAATTCAACCATTTTACCCTTCAAGCAGGATTTCTACACCACACTCATCAATCTGGCATCTGCAAACTGATCTTTTTTTATTAACTAGATCCAGAGATGGCTCAGAACAGAATCTTCGAGGAGGACAAACATACAGAACAAGGACATGTTATTTTGCTCAAGTCAAGCACTAAGTTAAAAAGAGGGGGGATTTCTATTAATGAAAAATAACTCAGAAAAACAGACACTGGAACGTAGAAATGCGAGAGCGGCTAAAACTGTTTATAACACCCATTTTATGTTTGCTGATGGCAAAAGCAATATATTCCATTCTGAACATTTTAATCTAAACTTATACCTCTGACTTCACAGAGTCTCAAGGCTCCGTGGAAGTTTATGGCAATAAAACACAGTTCAGTCACCAAAGACCAAGTCCTGCAAGGAACATTCCCTTAAAGACAAGCTTAGCCCAGAGGATTTTCATTCTAAACTATAATTCACTGCAGTGGTAATTCCTAGCAGCAGGAACAAGCAGTTTAGGACTGCCAGCCCCATGCCTTCACATGTGTTTCATCTGATCAGTTAAACAAAATTCATGTTTTTGGCCAAGTATTTATTGCTCCAGTAGGGAGCCCAGAGAGGCAATGCCCCAGGTGGCTGCTGGCATCCAGAATCCTCAGGAATCTGATCATAATAAAAATCCTTAGGAAAAATATTTGTCTATTGCTGCCTCAGTCAGCAACAATAGTCAAATCCTTCCCCTCTCCACATCCCACTCCAGCAAGACGGTTGATGTATTTTATTTCAGTGCTATTTTATATCTTCCAGTCAAATGCACTAAACCACTCGTATTTTTCATGCCAGCAAACACATTTAGTGAAATGCTGGTTTATATTCCTGGCCACAGCCAGTCCAAGGACTGTGAAAAAGCCTGTCAGTACCTGTTGGCTCAGGCATGAGGGGATTTTTCTTTTTTCACAGAAAAGCCTCAGCTGATTTCGTGAGAGTTTGATGAGTTGGCTGCAGCTGGGACAGGGTAAGTGCATCGATCCTGTGTGTGCAGTTCTCCTCTTTATCCATGTCAGGAGCAGCAGTAAAGCAAGCCCAGGGCAGATCTCGGGGTTCTTTGGGTGTCCCCAGCAGCTGCCACCACCCCCAGCAGCACAGGCTGTTTGTTTAGGCTATAAAAGCACAATCTGAGGGTTTAGGGTCAACCCAGCCCCAGCACCGTGGTCACCACTAAACCACATCCTCAAATGTCACATCCACACGTTGTTTGAACACTTCCAGGGATGGTGACTCCACCACTTCCATGGGCAGCCTGTTCCAATGCTTTACAACCCCTTCTGTGGAAAACAAACTCCTAAATCTAATCTAAACCTCCCCTGGTGCAGCTTGAGGCCATTTCCTCTCATTCTGAACAACCAACAATCACATCTTAGCGTAACTACACTGAACTTCAGGGCCAGAAATAAAACCTAGATTATTTTTTGTTGATTTAAGCATAACGTTTTCCCTCCCTCTGCTTGGAGCAGCTCCCTGGGTGCTCCATGCAGGGGCCTCTTCCCCTCTGAATGTACATTTTTCACCACAGCAAAGCCCTAAATGCAGTCAGAGCCCCACAGCTCCACAATGACCCTCCTGTTTCACACTTCCAGCTCACAGTCACTCCAAGAGGCTTTTTTAAACCTGCCTGGAGCCAGCACAGAAGGGCCATTGTGGAACCCCCGTGGTGCTGCTGCAGTTGCTTACACAGAAAGCAACTTAAAGCTTTTTTTTTTAAAAAAACTTTCACCTCAAAGCTGGGGAGGAGGGAGCTGGTGAACACACAGCTCCTGTTCTCCTGCAAGCCCCCAGCAAATGCTGTTCACTTTGCCCTGCTGGCTTCTTTTCAATGAGAATGAACTCATTTAAATAAAAAGTCACATTTATTGTGAGGTGGGATAGCCAGGTGTGTTGCTGTTCAGAAAGAAAAGTCACTGATAAAACTGTAATCTAAAAAAATCCAGAGAGTCTAATCAAGCATCTGAGTAACAAAAATTAATGAATCAGCTTTCCCATGCTCCTGGGGAGAGAGGCTTTGGTGGAATCAGTGTAAGGAGCAGGGAAAACTCCCAAACACTCTCTATTCTGGCTAGGATAGGGCCTGGAAGTCTCTTTTAAACAATCCACCTGTCTGAAAATAGTGGGAGTTTCTGAAGTGAGACAGAAACTGGGAACAGAAGGGACAGGATACACAAATCCTGCTCCCTGCCCGAGGGCCTGGGACACCCAACACACATCACTACACCAGGTTTTGGGGCCCTGTTATGCTCTGAATTCCCATCCCAAACAGGAATTAGTCCCAGGTGTCTTGTCCTTACCCTGTCACCTGTCTCTCCACGGATCCCAGTCGGGCCAGGAAGGCCGGGCTCACCGCTGGCACCTTTGGGCCCCTGTTGGGAGAACAGCAAAAACCAAGCTACAGCTCACAGTGCCAGGAAACCCTGCACCCTCCAACACCCTGAGAGTTCTCCAGCCTCCATAACGTGTTCAGAAAGGTTATTTGTCGTGGATGATCTCTCTCCCTTCCCCCCCAGGACCTGGGGACCACTTGTGTTGGTTGGTACAGCTCATTCCAGCTTCTGTCCTGGCCCACAGCTGAGGGCAGGCGCATGCCAAGGTGCTCCAGCCTTTGGCCTGGGTCTTTCATTAATAAACGTCTTAAAATTAATAAACCTTCAACATCTGTGATCCCACCAAGTGATGCTCCCCTCAGCCAGTGCCAGTGGGGAGTGCAGAGTGGAGGTCCCACTCCCTTGGAGAAGGGAGGGAGAAATATTGGAGTTCCCAGCGCAGCAAAGAGGAGGAGGAGTTCATGAAGAAATACAGGCAGGGAGTGGTCCAGGTCAAGGAGAAATTGAGGTGTCTTTACAAAAACCAAACTCAAAAAACCATGAAAAAATTTGGGTTGGAAGAAACTCTAAACTCAGCTTGTTCCACCCCTTGGGACTCCTTCCACCAGACCAGGGTGGTCAAGGCCCCATCCAAGCTGGCCTTGGACACTTCCAGGGATGGGGCAGCCACAGCTTCTCTGGGCTGTGCCAGAGAACAGGCTCAAAACTCCATATCCCTCCCTTTGCAAACAAACACTAAATACAAATTGCTCCTGCAGGCAGCTTATCTGGCATTGTGCTCTTTCTACCACCCTGTGGTAATGAAGGTGTCACACTGGTTCTGGCAAATGGAAAGACATTTCTTCCTTTCCCTCACTGCCATCACCCAGCTGTCTGGGCAGAGGTTGGCAGAGAACACTGACCTGCCCAAAACACCATGCCCATCATTGCCCCTCTCACCTGGAAACCTCGGACACCACGGGCTCCTATGGGGCCTTGGAGGCCAAGTGGTCCCTGGAAAGAGAAAGATCAGCTTTGGTAAGGAGAAAATGTAGGGCCAGGTGAGTGACTTGTGTAATTAAAGTGGCAGAGAGAGGGAATGAGCAGTTCTGTGCTGCCCCACGGCACTGCTGATGAACCCCTGCAAAGTGGTGTCTGGTGTTTGCTGAGCTTTGTTAATTGCATTGTTATTAACAGAAAGGCTCATTTGTATAATCAATGCTTAAGAACATGCCATGCTCACGAGTAGAAAAAATCAGGGACAGCAAAAATTGGCAGCGTGATAGAGCATAGACAACACCCATTACAGGGATCTGCTATCCCAACATTATGCTTTTAATTGATTGCAGGAAACTACTGCAAAACGTGCTGCAGGCCCTTGGAAATGAAAAATGGCAATTGCATCCATTTGCTTGGACATCCTTGGTTCCAGCAATAGAGAAAAAGGCAGCAGTTTATGCTGTCAGAGCAGAAGCTTTTAAGAGCTCACCAGACAGAACATGAGCATTACCATTAGGAGTCTCTATTGCTTTCTCCTGAGAAAAATCACATATCCAATAAAGATCTTGGATGAAAAAAAAACCAACCCTAAGTAATTTAGGCATTTAAATCTCATTTTTTATACTGTCTTCTTGAAATAGATGCCTTCAGCGAGCTTCTGTCACGAGGCAGGGCTGCAGCTTTGGCTCCTTTCACTGCCATCCCTGCTGGGTGGAGCATTCAGGGACACAAATAGGCCTCAAACTGGCCACTGGAATAAAGCAGCATCGTCCCCAAAAAGCTGAACAACTGCTCAGGTGTTTTCATGGTTACTGCTTCCACTTCTGCTTTCTGCTTGTAATTCAGTAAGGAACTTGGAGAATTATAAATACAGAGCTCTAGGAAAGCTGAGTTAAATTGCATCAAAAATGACTCTGCTGAGCTGGTGTGGGAGCTGGAGGGACCTGACAGGCTCTGAGAAACCCTTGGTACTCAGCTAAAAAAAAACCCAAATTGTTTTGAGCCAAACAGCCTTAACACTGGAAACATCCTGCATCTCTCTTGAAACAGCCCAATCTTAACTAACAAATTATGATTCTAATAAAACAAATCAGAAATGAGAAGCCCAGGTTAGACATAACCATGGGTTCAGCTGCTACTGCACCCCTGTCAAAACTCTGCACCAACACAATTAGCTCAACTGCTTTTGCTTTTTGGCTGCAATAATGTGGTACCTTTTGTGAGGCCAGCTACTTTGATGAAAAATTGCAGACATAAAAGCAAACATTATTAATACAGTTTATTTCTAAAGCTGATTTCCCTCTCCTTGGAAGTTTTAGCAGCAGCTGCTCACAAACAATAAATCATGCAGTTCAATTTCTTCCAAGTGGCACGTACCAGAAATCATATTAGACTTGCTGTAGGCTCCTGGATTTCAAAATGAGATTAAGATGGGGGGGAAAAAAAGAAAAGAAAAAGAAGAAAACCCCAACAAAACCACTAGAAGATCAGATCCAACCCCAACAGCAGCACTAGCTGGGGAGTGACAAGATGAAAAAGGTACCCAAGCATTTTTAGTAGTGGGATCAAAATCAGGATTTTACCCTCTTGTATTATTTGTTACCATCTCTGCTATTGAGCAGGGACACAGCACGGAGCCATGCAGCTATTCCCAGTTTTGTTGTGTGAATGGCTACAGGTTTTGCAGGGAATCCTCTCCACTGCTCCAAGGAAAGGGAGACAGGACTGGGGAGGATTTCAGGAGTCGTGCTGGTGGTGAAGTCCATTGCAACAGCTTCCCAGGAGCTCTGCTTCACTAATGCCTCACCCCAGCACGGGCAGAACCTTCTTATTCCTGTGTATTGACTGTCCAGCCCCTCCTGCCAGGCTGTGGCAGCTCCACAAACCTCCTGGACAGCTGCAGCTTGCTCTGCCAAGCGAAATGGGAGGGATCACCTGGCATCTGCACAGAGCTGTCAGGCAGAACAGGATCTGACCCAGCTTGGGGGAGGAATTTCTGTGCTGCCAAAGCTCCCCAGAGACAGCACTGAGAGAGAAAGTGGCCTTTTGCTGTAGCCAGAGAGTGACCCCCCCCCAAACCCTGTTTTGGCACCTCTCTGGTTCACAGCCAGCTCTGTACTCACAGTTGCTCCTCTGGGTCCCGGCAGACCTCTCTCCCCAGGAATGCCAACATCGCCCTGGCAGGGACACCAAAGCCAGCTGTGATATTTAGGAGCCACAAATCCACCCTTCCCACCCCACTGGGACACATTCCTGCATCCCAGGCTGCTCAGAAATCCACCCTTCCCACCCCACTGGGACACATTCCTGCATCCCAGGCTGCTCAGTCCCAAACTCCTGCCCCACTGGCCCATCTGCCAGCCCACAGCTGGTGGGTTCTGCCCAGTACCTGTGCCCAGCACCCTGCCCAGACAGCTCAGTGCTCCCTGGGGAGCTCCACACCAGCGTGGAATGCCTGGAATGCTCAATCCCGTGGGATTGCAGGTGCTGCATCGCTGGAAGCTTTATTTATGCAAGGAAGCAGCACGTGAGCTCCAGCTCCCCAGTTTGGTTTAAAGCTGACCCAGCAGAGCCCGTGCCAAGTGTAAATGTGGGACACTCACAGGGATGCCTGGCTCTCCAGAGGGACCTGCCTCTCCCATCTCTCCAGGGCTGCCCTGCAGAGCACAAAGGAAACACTCAGTTAGGGCACCACTTCAGGGAGTCATTTCTGTCCTACCCGAAGCAACAAAAGGAGGAGGGAGCTACAACCTGGATCAGGAAATAAAAACAGCTTTAAACTTTTACAGTTTTAAGGCAAAACTCTCAGCAGCAGAGAACAGGTGAGGTGCACACCCTGTCCTGGGAGCAGTGACCAGGGAGGGCTGCCAGCCCCAGGGCAGTGTCCCCATGTCCCATGTGAGGCAGGGATGCCAGGACACCCCATCATGTTTATTCCTGCATCACCTCCATGTCAGCAGGAGATTCCTGCACCCCCTTCCTGCAGCGTGCTCTCCTCCCTGAGCATTAGCAGCAATAATGATGCAGGTGCAGAGGGAAGAATTTATAAAGGAGAGGGACAGAGAAAAAAAGACACTTCTCAGAACAGCTTTGTGCTGCACTGCTTTGGTCTGCCTGAGGTTTTCTTTTATCTCCCAGGTAGGTGTCAATCTAAAGCTCCATGGAAGATTTTCTCCTGAGGTGAGGGAAATTCTGCAGAAGGCAAGATGAGATAATCCTGCTCCTGCTTGCAGGTCCTAGCTTTTGATTCCCAAAGATGAAGCCTCCTCCTGTGACTTTGACAAAAGGATGAGGTCTGCTAAACCACTGATGACTCTCCTGTGTATCTGCTGTGTCTTTACTGAACCAGCTTCCAGCCCAGTTATTTTACCTAATTCCTGCTCCTCAGCCCCAGCAGAAATATAGAAACCATCACTTTGGGGTAAGTCCTCCCAATCCCCCAAAGCTAAAAAGTCTTGCTGTGACCAGTTTCCCCACCAGACCCCATTGTCAGAGATTCACTTACTGGTTCACCCTTTGAGCCTTTAATACCTGCTCTTCCAGGCAGTCCCTGAAAAAATTATATTAAAGCAATGTCAGAAGAAGTGAAGGTATTAAATTTGTTATTCTGGTCTGATTTGACACACAAGGAGCGACCTTTGCTTGAAGCAATGGAGGGTTTAGACTTCTGCAGCTTTGACTGTGAAAATTATGATTTCAATGTCTCTCTTGCTGCCCTTGCAGCTCCATGAACACTAATCCTTGGCATGAGAGCAAAGAGCAGGAATATACAAATAGACCAGCAGCAGCCACGTTTTGCACAGCAGAAACCTCTCTCCAGGGTTTAAAATATTCTGTAATACAGGAAGAAAGGAATACTTTATCTCTTTTAAATAGTTGGAAGACTGGAGAGATGAAACATTTTGCCAATAAGCACTGGAGTAAGGCAGGGACAGAGCCCAGGGTATTATATCCCAGATCTTACCTCCCTCCAAAAGGGATGCTCATCAGTGGGATGTGAAAGAGAAAATCCCTCTCAAGTTTAGATTTTAAAGAGTCAGAGAGGCCAACAGCCAGGGAATTACTATGTGGTGCTGCTCCAGGTGTTCTCCAGCTCTGTCTGGCACACTCCTTCCCTGTCTGCAAGGTGGGAAAAGTGCATTTCCTCTTGGCTTAACTAGAGCCCCTTGCAAAACAGCCACCAGAATGACCCTCCCCTGTGCCCAGGAAGGATCTCTGCAGGCACTCTGAGCTGCTGGAACCCCCAGGGGTGGCAGGTCCTGCTCCATACTCACAGGAAGTCCGTTTGGCCCCTTCTCTCCAGGAGCACCCATGGGAGCTGCGTCACCCTGTGGATAGGGAGAGGTTAGGAGGGATCCCCCAGCACTGGGAAATGGCCTGGCACAGGTGGGGGACACATTCCCAAACAGGCATTGGTACTTTTCTCCCTCCCCTTATGCAAAGGACCAAGAGCTGCCGTGTCTAGAGGCGGGAGCACCCACTGGACAGGAGCTCCCAGGTGTTTCCCTCCCTGCAGCTCCCAGCCTTCCCTGGCAGCACATGCTCAATATTCCTGCAGGATCACTCTCAAAAACCAGGCAACCAGTACCTGACAGCACTTTGTCTCCAGTTAATTAGCAATTAAAATCAACTCTGTCAACAGCTCTGGAAAGGGATCTCTGAAGGCCTCGAGTCAGCCAGCAGGAACCACTAAATCCAGGGACACAGCTGAGCTTACACCACATGTGCACCTTCCTTCTTTAGGGAATTCCCTTGGGATTAACTAACAGGAGAATTTCACTCTCCTTCACAAGTGACAGCATTAGAAAACTTTTTAGAAGCAAAAGCCTTTCCAGCCAAGCTTCTTGACGAGCACCAGTGGCTTTGCAGCTCTCCCAGCACAGTGTTAGGAACCTTCCCTGCAGTGTTGAAGAAGGACTTTACAAACCTTCTCACCATCGAGTCCAGGAGCTCCATCCCGCCCATCCTTGCCAGGCATTCCCTGCAAACACGGACAGCACACGTTCAGCTCAGGAGGAGGCTCTGTGGTTTGCAAAACACATCCACAGCAAAGCTTTTGGCAATGAGTCCAGCTGCAGTTGTACTGGGAGATTTGTCATTAACAGCAGTACAGCTGGGGCTTAGTCCAGCTGGGATCACACAGAGACCCACAGAGCAGAAATCTGACAGCAAAGATGGCAAGGAGCAGCTTTTTCCCTGTTTTATCTCCTCTTCTGCAAGCAAGACAACAGCAAGACCTGCATCCTACTGAACTGACTTACAGGTTCTCCTATGAGTCCACGAGCCCCTGGGTTTCCTTTTGGTCCGGGTTTACCCTAGAAAACAACAATAAATCCTGTGTTAACCTGTGTAAACCTTCAGAACAATCAACAAAGGCATTACTCAAATGGTGAAGGGACATTTCAGTCCATTTCAGCTGGGTCCTCTCTGTCCCTGTAAGTATGGAGGTTGTTTTGGGACACACCAGGAGACTGGCCCAATGCTGGATATAACACCTGATCATTTGAAATTCTTGATCATTTCAAGGGATGGGAATGTAAAATCTGCTCCCTGTGCTCCAGGCTGTAGCAGCACTTGGACACCTTATTGCTCAGGCATCTTTAGTAAGAGTTAAACACCTCATTTTTGAGATGATACTTCCATCCCTTTCAAGCAAACCACAATAAACCTATGGGACAGAGCCTTTGGAATGTCCCATCCCAGACTGGAGCAGGAGGGTGTTTGACTGCACTTACAGTGTCACCTTTGGGCCCCCGGAATCCCTGAGGTCCTTTGCTCCCTTGGTCTCCCTGCGACAGAGGAGGAAAAGCCATTTAAGCATCTCCATCAGACAGTGACAGAGATTGATGCTTCGAGGTGAAATGAGGAGGTTTTTGTGAAATGAGGAGGTTTCTGTGCTGTTTGCTGGTGTCAGCAGAGGTGTGAGCACACACAGCCCCCCGAGAGGTCGGCTGTACTTTCTCAGTTACACTCGAATTCCTGACACACTTTTTGCAGCAGGGACTTTGCCAACATCCCCTCAGGGCAGAGACCGTCTTCCCCTTCATTTAATGAAGCAATTTCTTTAAGCAAAAACAGAGTGGGAGAAAAAATTTAATATTTACTGTCTAGATCCTGCTGGGTGTAATGAAAGGTTTGGTGAGAAAGCACCTCATTTTATTTTAGTTTGGATGAATTTCTTCTATAATTGCAAGAGCAGGGAGGGGATCCCCAGAGAGTGGTGCTGCAGAAAGGAGCTCTGCAGAAGGATGGAGATTGCATCTTCAATACACAGCTATTCCTGCTTGGAGCTGAAATCTTTGAGAGCTGTGGGCACCCGGGAACAGAGCAGGCTCAAGGGATGTAAGCTCACGATAGGGCTGCTTCTTCCTCCAAAAGCAATGGATATTCCCTTCTCCAGTGCTTGCCTGCAGCTGCTGGTGCTCAGGGAAGGGCAGTGAGGCACAGAGAGCAATGGAAATGTGGTGAATTTATTCTGGTGTGGGGCATGGCAAAGAGAGAGACATCCTGAGGTCTGGGCCAGGTGAAATAACTCTGCTCTAACTGGAGGGAAAAGGGCAAAGGGAATAATCTGATGGAGGTGGTCAGCACAGCCTCCTGCTCATGGGCAGCAGAGCTCAGGAAGGAGGAATTAACCAGGCTGTGGCTGTGGAAGGCAGGGCCACGGAGAGACTGGGATACATACAGCTTTCCCTGGAGGTCCTGGAATTCCAGGGGGGCCTCTGAATCCGATGTCACCCTGCAGAGAACAGACACCATTGTAATGCTGGGCTTGGCAGAGGATGAAGTAACAGGATCCCCACCTTGTACCACAGCCTGAGAAAACACAAAAGCCCTGGAAAGACACCCCGTATTTCCTGCTGGTTTGCAGGACAGACTTGCAGAAAGTCCCACTCTGAACAATAAGTTTTTACTCTGGATCTCCCCACCTTTGTACCTCTGATACACTGATATCATTCATGGCCTTGCTACCCTGGTAACACTCTTATTCCTGAATAAATGCATGACTTCATCCAATTCAAAACCATTCAGCCTCTGGGCTGCTGGTCAAGGGATGGTGACAAGAGCCCAAAGCCTCAATGAGCTGGAGATTGACCCTGTTCTCAATGAGGAGCCTTTTTGTGTCCTGAAAACCTCTGTCCATGAGCGATTCTTTGGCTTTTTCTTGTAAAGAGACAGAAGAAAAAGTGAAATGTTCATGAAATGTTTCTCTTTTTTTTTTTTTTGGTCAAGATTCTACAACATTGTCAGTCTTGCACTTTGGTTGGAATGATCCAGTCTGGCTGGGCCTGACCCTGCCAGTCCCTTGGGTGTGTGGATTCTCCTGACTTTGGAAGGTTGTTCTGATGGAGGGGCTGCAGGGAACACCTCACACTTTGTGCCTTTACAAGTTTCCCAGTGGAATTCAGTAAGGACAAGTGTCTCTGGCACCTCTCACAAGACAAACTGGTGGTGGAGGGGATAAAAAGAATCAGAAGTTTTTTCTTACTCTGTCGCCAGCTGGACCCATTGGACCAGGGAGGCCTCTTAGTCCTCTTGGGCCCTAATTAAGAAAACAAATCAGTTCAAACACAATCACTGTTTGTGTGAGCAAGGTGACTGATGGCTCCACTGAGCTCCACAGTGAGAGGGAATGGTGGGAGGAGAAGAGGAGGTGATACCTGCAGGCCGACACCGCCGGGAATTCCTGGAGGGCCGGGAGGGCCAGGGTTACCCTGGGAGAGAAAAATCAATTAGACAAGAGGAGGGACATCAGGAGCCTGCAAACACACAGCCAGGGACTTCCCATCTGATCTCCCCCTGAGCTCCCTCTCTCCCTTACGGATTTCTCTTCAGAATTTGCTTCTAGGTTACAGACAATTTCTTCTACGTGCAAGAACTTTCGGATCAGTCAGGAATTTATCCAAGTGATTAATGCAGGGCTTTTCCTGAGCTGACATCCCTGCATGGGAAAGGAGAGCTGTTAACTCAAACTGATCTTAACATGATGATCCCTGGGAACATGAATTTTCTTGGAGAGTCAGCACATGGTCCTGCAGGGAGAGCAGTGGAACCCAATGCACTTCAGCCAAAGTAACTGCTCCTTGTTCAGCCAACAACCTCATTCCTCCCTGTCTCCTTGAAAAAATCACTTATTTCTTTTTCAAGGTGTTTTTAAAGAGAAAAATCCTCCCCCATCCCCTTTAAATTGAAGTTTACCTTCTCTCCTTGTTTTCCTACTTCACCAGGCTCCCCTTTGTGACCAGTGTGTCCCTAGAAATAAGAGTTCTGATTATTCACATCCTGGTAGAGTCTTGCTTTAAAAATTAAATTTGGTGAGACAGCTGTGAAACCTAAACCCCCACATCCCAAATGACCAACAGGGAAAAGAGTCTGTAGGTGTGCTGTACCCAGGTGAATGGAGATCCCTCCTGGGGGAGGTTATCCAGGTACCAGTGTCAGAGTTGATGTAGTTTCAGGAAATGCCCAGATTTGGTTTTCCAGAGTGACTTGCACTGGACTAAGCTCATGGTCTGGCTGCAGTTCTCAAATACAGATCAGGGACCAGAACTCAGTTCCCATCACCCCTGAAAATGGGGATGAGTCACTTCTGAAAACCCCATTCTGCAACTTTTACCTCCCTTTTTAACTCATCTTTAATGTCTGCATCATCAAGCTTGTGAAGAAATCCATGTCCCACTGAAAGCTTTTATGTAAGCTCTGATTCAATTTGTGTCTTGGCTCTCTTCCTGTTATTGTGGGAGAGACCCAGGCTAATTTCAGCCATGGCAGATGTTATTCCTTACCACAACAAAGGTCCTGTGCATCATTTGCATCATAATTGGAGAGTTTCACAGGGTTTTCCATTTCATGAGCTATGAATTTTGAGCAGTTATGCCCTAAACATTTTGTATTTGTAATGATATTTATGACTCAGCGCAGAGACCGAGCAGACCTGAGAAAGGTCAGTGCAGGAGGAATTGAGAGCATTCCCCAGGAGCTCTCCCACTCACTGCCAACTTCTAAATCCTGCTGGAAAAACTTGAGTCACTTTTTACTTTGTCTCACTGCTGGAATCCATAACTGCATAGACTTCATGTGAACCAGAGAGGGGACAGAGGAGATGTTTAACTCCTGAGGGTTGAAACCTCGAATTTATGTACCACAGCCCAACAACTGAACATAAACCTACCTGGTGCTACACTGGCTATAAAAACAACAATTAAATCACCTTATATTAATTATGTAAGTTATGTTTTGCAGTTTAAGAAGTTTTTTCCAGCTCTCAGGCCTGGAAAGGCAGCACCTGGTTCTTGAGGCAGCCCTGAACTGCTGCCCCTGTTTGTTCCTGTCCATCAGCTCTGCCCCACTGGGCTTGCAGGGGGTTTTAATCTACGCCAAGGGTTAAATTTCATTTGTAGAAATAAATGCAAATGCATGGTTTGTTTGGGAGGTGTGGATACAATTTAATCCCAGGGGTTCACAGTGGTGTTTATTTTGGGGGACAGATCCTGGTATTGCAGGTGATGTTTCCTTACCTTGAAGCCTGGCATTCCTGGGGGGCCTGGGGGCCCTGGGGGGCACAGAGCTGGGCACTGCAGGGAACAGAAACACTTTGGTTCAACAGGCACACAGCAATCCAGGGAGGCTGCTTTCATCCACGAGGTGAAAAGTCACATGGATTTGGCTCTAAATCCACTGAATCTAATGGAATCATGGCATCATGGATTGACCAACATTTCCTTATGGAAAGAGGTCCTAGAGGTCCTGGTAACCCCCAAAATAATGGTTTGTGAATGGCCTGTTCCACTTTGAACATGGACTGTGAGCCTTGCTGAAGGCTGACAGTGTCCACAGTCCAAAATGCTGAAGAACCCAAGTTTCCCAGTGAAGCTGGATCAGTTTCATTGTAAATCATTAGGACCATATTAATTCCTCTGCATTAATTGACCCCCATTGATTTCCTTTAGCCAACTCCTTAAGTGAAACAAGGACAGGCATCAGAGTTAATTGAAGGGCACCAACAAAAAACCAATACCTAGAAGCTGATATCTGCAGATGTCTAGGGGTGGGAGAGCCCCTGGTGGGAGCTCCAGCTGGGAGTTCTCAACTGGGAACAAATCAGAACATGGATGGAAATTTAATGAGGAAAAGGCCATACTCTTGAAACTTTACAAATAGCTCTTAATTTGTTTGTTTGTTGGTTTTTTTTTTCCTTTAATACAACTTCAGGCAGCACCTCTGTGGCAAAAATTTAATTTTCTAGTACATTCCACAGGGTAACTTAAATTAAACGTGCAGAAATAGCCTCATTTTCTATTAACTCCCATGTGATGTGCCATAAGGCAGTCTAAACTGACTCGGAGCTTTTTTTGGGGCACGCCAATTAGAAAACCAAAGGAGCTGTCACAACAGCAGCTGTGAAATCTGCAAATGTCACTTCCATCGTTCGTGGACTGAACGCTCCTTTCATTCCCCTGAAAGGAAGGGATCAAGGCTTTCTCCTAAGGAAGGAAGCCTGAACAAAGCTTGTGTCCATAGGAACCAGGTGTCACCATCCCTGGAAATAATCAGTGCTGCACTCACAGCCTTTCCTGTCACAAAGCAGAACTGGAGGCATGAAAAGCTGTTGTCTTTTATCAAATGCTGAAGTTGTTTTGTACATGAAGAATGTATGTAAAATGTACATTTTTGGAAACAAAAATCAAGGACAAAATCAAAGACTGGTTTGGGTGTGAAGGGACTTTAAAGCTCATCCCATCCCACCCCCAGCCATGGGCAGGGACACCTTCCACTATCCCAGGTTGCTCCAAGCCCTGTCCAACCTGGCCTTGGACACTTCCAGGGATGGGGCAGCCACAGCTTCTCTGGGCACCCTGTGCCAGAGCACATCGACCTCCTTGAAAAAACATTTCAGTCCAGTAAACACCCCCCCACTCTTCTGCATCCTGGTGAGGTGGTTTCAACCCACATCTGCAGGTCTAAACATGTTAAATGGTCTGACACTCCCCCAGCTGTGCCAACCAAAAGTCAGGGATTAAACCAAGCATATTTTCATGCTACATAAAGAAAAACCTACCTGAACATCCCCACCGCCATCGGGAAGGGCGCCTGGCAGACCCTGCAATTCAGGGAATGGTGGCTTTTAAATACAAAACAAACACGAGGAGGAAACACAATTTCTAGGATGATTTTACAGACCCAGCTCAGCTGGATCAGCACAAAGCACACACCCAGCCCCACGGCCTAAAGTGCTGCCCCTGAACCAGGAGTGTTAGGAGCTGCAGCAGTCCCCAAAACCAGACACATCAGGGGTGGAACCATCCCCTGGAGAGGCACAGCTGGGCTGGGGAAGAGCCTTGGGCCTTGGGTGATGAAGGCAGCAATTGGAGAAGGGCAGCTGTGCCTGGCTTCCTCCTGGCCTGGGGAATGACCTCCCAATCCCACCATCCAACACTCCAGAGAGGGCACAGCAAACCCAAAGCAGGGATTTTATTGCAAGCCCCACTTGCTGGCCCTACAAGAACAGGTCATGATCCAAGCAAGCACAAAAACTTCCCCTGAGAGAACAACAAGCCCACCCCATGCTCTGTGTGCCATAAGGGTGGGGTGTCACTGGGTCCCTCCTCACAGAGAGCACAAATAACAAACTGGAGATCCTGAACACATCCAAGTGCAGCAGGGAGAAGTCCCAGCTCTCCTCAGGGCACGGTGTTGATGCCCTGCTGAATGCTCGTGGCAATGGCAGCAAATAAAAAGTGCAGCAAGAAGAAAATTCCTGACTCCCCCCGGGAATTTTCTCACATTTATTTGCAACTCTCAACTTACGGGAGGCCCAGGTGGTCCAGGAGGCCCTGGGAATCCTGGCAGACCAAAAGGTCCCTAAAAGGAGAGAAAAATAATAATTCCCCTTCAATGGAAATGCAAAGGGATGTGGCAGGTGGCTACCAAAATATCACTTCAGAGTGAGGTAAGAGACTAAAAATGAAACTCATTCTTCTGTGGTTGTGGCACATTCAGTAAATGGGGATTAAATGGTAGGAGAAACTCACAGAAGGACCCCGAAATCCAAGTCCACCTGGGCGCCCACTGGGTCCTGGAGGCCCCTGTTGACCAGAGAGAAGAGCTTTCACATCTGTGGCGACCCTGACACCCCAAAGCCCAGGGGCAGTCTGGCTGCCCCCATGTGCCCAATCCCCCCTGCTCCATCCTGCAGCAGACCATCAGCTTCCCAGTGCACATCTTGTTTTTGACTCCACCTTCCCCTGGCATACCCTGCCACTCTGCATCCCTCCGGCACAGGGCAGCTCCCAGGAACCCACCAAACAAGAGCTGCCCCAAAACTGGGCACTTCCAGTGTTTACAAGGTGCTGTGCCTAGAATTTACACCAGAGCCAGCTTCCCCAGGGTGGGGGCAAGGATAAAAACCCCACAAGGTCGATGATCTGCAGGACTCCACATCCCTCTGCCTGGCACAGTAGAAGGACCTGAGGCCTGGGGTGGGTTTGTAACACTCAGGGTATCCAATAAAATCAGAATCTTAATTTATTACTCTTTTTAAAAAAAATATTCTTATTACTTACTGGAGGTCCTGGTAGTCCTTTGACCTGGAAACAGCGTTTGAAACAGTAAAAGATCACTCGGAAACTGAACACACAGGAAGAAAAGAACACCTCGGGAAACACTGCTACTTTTTTTCTTTTTGTTCTAAGTTTCCTTATCACTCCCTTGCCCCTAATTATTATAATTTGCAATCAGAGCAGAGTCCTGATGAATCCTTTTGTTGCCTCTAATAGTCTGTATTCCCTTTCCATCTCTGTTACGTATGAGATGTCTGTAAGAAAAGTGGTATGAGCTGACACAAGAGTGGGACATGGAGAGGAAGACAACATTCCAGTTTATCTATTTCTCCTTTTTCTTTTCCTTTTAATTTTGATTAGACATTAGATAATGCCTAATGATTTTGATAGCATTTGATATGTCAGTCTGTATCCCAAGCTGGTTTGCTTTTATAGCACCTCAGAGAACAAAAACAGGTCTGTGTTACCAGAACAGGTCACACATACATATTTAAACATTTCAAACAACATATCCACTCATTCAGGCTTTGATCCCTTTGTCTGGGAAACAAAGCTTCCCATCCTCTCTTGGTGATGGTTTTGGCATAATATTCCACGCTTTCATCACATGTGCTGTTCTGGGAGGTACTTACAGCTGGTCCAGGTGGCCCAGCAGGTCCTAAGGCACCCTGTGGGGATAAAACAGGATAAAAATTAGCAGAGATGAAAGAGAAACCTCCATCTGGGGAGTCACCAAGGCCTGCTCTCCTTGGAAACTCCAGCAGTGTCTCGCAGAAACAGGACACAACTGGAGATGCTCAGCTGAATTCACACATATAAGGACAAAAACTTAGGGATAATTACCCTGCAAGTCCCAGCTGGCCTCAGATGAATATCTAAATATCCTCCATGAATATCTAAATGTTCATAACTTGAATTTTATCTACTTGACATGTTCTCATTCATAATACATTCATATTGTAGATCCAATGACTAAGTTTTCTAAAACCATTAACAAAATTTGGACTTATTCTAGTGAATTTTATTAATTCATCCATTTTCCTTTCAAGCAAAGCCAAAGATTTGGCAGCTTCTGCTCTTTCATGAGCTTCCTTAGCGAATTCCCAGTCTCCTTTTCCCAGTTTGCATTCCTACTCTTAGGCTTGACTAGAGCTTGGTGATCTCACGGCTTAGACTGGAATTAAGTCACTCTTGAAGCTGTGAAGTTCCTGCTTGGCTAAAGGTAAGAAGACAGAGAGACCTCTGTCGCACTTGGACACGAGAGAAAACAACGCAGACACGGGTCAAGCGAAAGAGGAGAAAAGCTTGGGGGTCTGTCCCCGCTTTATTTATCTATGTTCTTAGAAATCACCGTGGATTGGAGGGAGAAATCAACACCCCTCAATCACACTGATCAAGGGAAAGATCTATCAAATTTCTCCGCCTAGGAGAAATAGAATGCAAACTTCCGCTATGTTTACAAAAAGGTCTGTGAGAAAACTCTTACAGAAAATGAAAACATCGAGAACTGCAAAGTTCAAGGCAACAGACCTCCTTAAGCCCTTTGTTGCATTGCAAAGCTGCCAGCTGGCCAGCAGGCTGTAAAATTAATTATGGGTGATAATTCTGAAGCAGAATCCCAGAATGGTTTGAGTTAGAAGGGACCTTAAAGACCACCTTGTTCCACGCAGGGACACCTTCCAGGGGACCAGGGTGCAGGGCCATCTCCTTGCACAGGGACAAATCTCCCACAGCCTCTCCCCAGCCCAAACCTCTTTTCCAAACACCCCAAAATGCTGCACAGGAAGCACCTCGAGGATGATGTCTGAGCTGGAATTACACGGTGTCTGCCCCTAGAACGAGGCGGATGGGCAGACCTGGAGAATGTCCCAGCACAGACAGCTGCTCACTGTGAGCCCAGGGGTGACGCCTGCCCTCTCCTCGTGTTCTGTGGGCCAAAGGAGATTAGAAATGTTTTCCCTTGTTAAGCTTAAGGAGAAAGACAAGGAGGGCCTCGTTAGGAGTGGTCTTGTGAGCAGGGGGCTGTAATCCAATAAAGATCAGCCCTGCTGTGAATGTCAGCTCATTCATTTCCCTTGCTGCAGGTTACTCTGCTCTGCCTCCACTCACTTTTATCTCCAGGCTGAAAGTCCTTACAGCTACTGATGGTTGTAAGGGACAAGCTGGGATCTCCTCCTGCAGGGAAAACATTGAATTCCTGGCACCTCCTGACTTGCACCCTAATCCTGAAAGCAGCTGCATTGCCCCTTCCTGCTTTGGTCAAGGAGCCAAAAGGTTGGCAGAGCACCCAAAATGCCAAATGTTGGCCCTTTACACTCCCTAATTGTGATATCTTGAGGGGTGTAAGGTGCAGAACACAGCAGTGAACATTCCTGGTAAGGTAAGAGATTACCAAGTCCCTGAATGAGCTGATGCTACTGCAGTAAGTGCAAAGGAGAGACTCTAATTTACATCTCAATTTTAATAACATTGTCTGACTCGACTCACTCTCCTGGTAACAATGTTCTTTCTCTTTTGATTAGAAAACAGTGTCACCATAATTTTTCACTTTATAGTAATTTACTCTGTGAGTAGACAACTGTGGAGCGTAGAAAATACTTGATTATTATGACGTTCATAAATAGAAGTGAATAATTATGTTCTCCTTATCGCTTTCAGTGTAAAGCAACAAACTTCAAAATGGTCTTTGAGAACTTTCCAGTGAAGGACACCAGTATCTAACACAGAGGTCAGAACCCAGCTCAACCCCAGCTGAAAATAAAGGGTTTTTAAAATTGAAGAAACAAGTAGGCTTGATCTAATATGTCTGTAAGAAGAACCAGGAGAAAAGCTAACCAATGGTGAGAGCAGCAGGAGATATTTAGGATAAAAATCCTTTTGGAAATGTTTGGCAATAAAGTATTACTGCAAACTGGCTTCCATGAGCCCACTTCCCTGCGCTAAACAGCTTCACTCTCAGACACTGCAGTTCAAAAAATTAAGCTTATTTAGAAGAAACCAGAGTGTTAAGCATGAATTCAAATCCACAACAATAAGCAGACAGCTTATTTCAGTGAGTCCTGCAAGACTGAAATATGTTCTAAAAGATAAGGAGAAAAAAAGGAGTCAGGCTAACAATGCTGCCCATTTAGAGCGCTAAAGCTTTTAGAGCTTTTCCCTTTTCCCAGGTTTTTATTAGACCAATTAAACCAATTTCCCAGATGGACCACTGACCTTGAAAAGCTCCCATAAACGCCGAGGGGTCCCAGGTTTGCCCCGTGCTGCCAGACTGAGTTACAGGATCTGGGACAGCACAGCAAAGGCGAGCGTGCAGCGAGGGCAGCTCTGTCTGGGGGCTCCTGCTGAACAGCCAGAGAGGAAGTTCTGGTGCCCAGAAATTATCTGCTCAATTACCCTGCAAGGCAGGAGCTGTGTGCTAACGTGGGCATGGGCTGGCACTGCCACCCAGCACAAACCAGGGCACAGAGCTGCTCACAGCCTCCCGCGGGTGGTCCTGAGCTTTCCCATGTTAAAAATCAGGGATCCGCTCCCAGATGGTGCTGGACTCTTGCCACAGAATGCCTGAGAGGGGCCAGGATTTTGCAGCCCTGGGTCTCTGGGGAGAAAGAAGGGCACAAGGGACAGAAAGGAGTGGGGTTTAGGGTGGTGGTGATGGACAGAGGCTGGGAGCTGTGACCAAGTTTGGGCCCTGCCACTCAACTTTCCCAGTGGCCACACAAACTTTGCCTGTCACATGGGAAAGGAAGAAGAACAGATCAAAAATACACGGCTGCACCACTCGTCCCTTTCAATAACTCACAGATTTTTTAGATTTGAGCAAGTCCTTGGGGCAACAAGTGGATTACTGGGATATACTGAACATATTACAAAAATCCAGCCCATCTCTGCAGCGCCCAGTCCAAAAGGCCAGCAAGCCAGCTGTGGACACAAGCCTTATATTCCCAGCTGGGAGACAGGAGAAGAGCCAGGCTGGATCACAATCTGTGCTGAGTGGCTCATTAATGGTTATTCCTTAATGTCACAGGGAGGCCTGAGTGTGGCTGATGACTGAGGATGATCTGAAGGACATCTGTAACTTCTCTGGCAGTTGTTTCTCTGTCCCTGTGGTGCCCCTCAGCGGAGCTGGAACATGCAGGAAGCAGAAAAAATTCTTATTTCTTGCTAGGCTGGCTGGGGAACACTATGGCAACTAATAATGCAACCATATGGACAGCTCCAGAAATAACAAAAGTTTAAACAGTTAATACACAGCAGCATTAATTGTGAACAATACAGATCTGCCCACTCAGACTGCAAATAAAGGCCAAAACAACTTCACTTTGATAAACTTCATAATTAAGTCTGTTGACTGTTTCAAGAAACGTTTTGGATACTTGAAATGTCCCCAGTACAGCCACCACTGAGGCAACCCAAGCAGGTTCAAAGCTGTGTGAAAGAAAGGTGGATCTCATGCCCTGCTGAATGAAAAGCCACCTGGGGCTTCATTTCAAGGATCCAAGTATTTTGCAAGGGTTTACATGAAAATCAACACTTGAATATCCCCAATTTACAGTAGAATGTGAAAATCATCACTACAATCAGTGACAACGACCATTTAAAGGGTCTTAGGGTCTAATGGGGTACTCACACGGTCTCCTGGAGGCCCATTTGGGCCAGGTGGGCCATCAGTTCCTGTTAAACCCTGTAAAAAAACCCAAAAGATCAAGAGAGTGCCATCCTATCAGTAAAACATCTCAAAATTTTTCTCATATTTCTTAATTCAGCCTAGACATTCTTCTCCTTTAATTTATCCTGATATGCAGGGCCTGGATGTAAGCCGAGGACCCCCATTCCTTCCCCAGCAGGCACAGAGAAAGCTGATGAGACACATCAGGAAAACACTCCTGCCTATGTGAAAGACTTAAAAGACCTAAGAGAAGATGACAAAATACTCACATCCACTCCAGGAAGGCCAGGCAGCCCAGCTTCACCTGCAGCTCCAGGCTTCCCTGGTGCACCTTTTGGCCCCTACATGAGGTAAACAGCCAATTATTATAACAAAATAACAAGAGAAATGTGGCAAGGGTGGGAGCTCATTTGTTGCTGTGTTAATTTTACCCCATGCATCATCGGAGAATCCCATGAAGAGAGGTGACTCTTGCTATGAATCCATATCCAAATCCTAAATTTCAGTGCTTTGGCTCATTCCCACGTGCTCACAAGCTGGGTTTAGTAGGGGGCAGGAAGGGAGGCACTAAGTGGCCAAAGCAAAGGGCTCTGCCACCTGGTGCAATATTGAGCAGACTGAGGGGCTGAAGCAGACTCAGAGCAGTGCCAGAAATAACCACGGGATGTGGCTTGCTGCCAGTAATTCCGTTATACAGGTGATGCACGAGCTTTATCTCACTTATTTCATTCATTAATTTAACTTCCATTTTATTTCACTGACAGCAATGAAGCAGGAGGATGTGTTTGTCCCCTGGGGCAGCACTGAGCATCCCCACTCCTGGGAATTCTGTGGCAGATGAAGAGGAAAGTGAGGCTGTAAGTCCCAGCTCGTGCCCTGCATCCTCTCAAAAGGATGGACAAGTCAATAAATACCGAGCAGGAGATACTTACTGGTGGGCCTGGCAAACCAGGGGGGCCTGGCTCTCCCTAGAGGAAAAAGAAAAGGCAGTGTTAGTGCTGAACCTCTCTTTGGTGACTTTTTCCAGCAATGGTGTTCCCAGCTGCACTCAAACCTCTCCTCCTGCCCGCTCCAGGATTTACCCCGCTCAGGCTCATGGAGCTGATGCTCTAAACCCTGCTACCCCCTAAGCAGGATGAGCCTGGAGAGCCTTTTCCAACATCTACAGCAGCAAATTTGGGGAAATCCACATCCTCAGCCTCCCAGAGAGAACCAGTGCTCCTGAACAGTGCCCCCACCAGCTCCAGCTTCTTCCAGATATAGTCAGAATTTATTTGTACTTGGGATTGTCTGCCAATGAGGCAGAGAGGAAGCTGGATGGGTGTCACAGCTTCCAAACATCTCTCTGGTGAAACAGAGGGATACAGGGATAAACTCTAGCTTTCCAGGGCACAGTATGGAGCTGGGGTACTGCCAGGAGCTCGGGTTTACCACAAAGTGAAGAATGAACAAACTGTCTGCAATGATTTTCTTCATATGACTAAACTTGGACAGGAAAAGCAAACGAGCACAGCCCCCAACTGATTTCCACCTAATCCAATTGCACAGTCTGGATTAAACACAATTTTCATACAATATTTCAAAAGCACTCAATTTTTTTTCTATTCTAATGAAAAGAAACTTTTAAGAACAGCATTAAAAGTGTTTGTGAGACAGTATTTTATAAGCCTTTAATCACTTCTTGAAATGCCGTTCATAAGTGTGTGTGTGGACTCCAGATAACAATTTGTGTTTCATTGTTAGGCCCCAAAAGAAGCAAACATTTGTGAACAGCAGGAGCTTGACTGGAGCTTGGTTTCCAGCTCATCCCACAGAAAAACACTTTGTGTCCCAGTCCAGAGTGAACCCTGCCCTCCTGGCTTTAGGATAAGTGCACTGAATATTGTGAGAGGCAGTGTGGGAGAGCAGAGGGGAAGGGGCAAGCTGGTACCCTGGAAGAAGAAAATCTCTGTGGAAAAAGGGTGGTTATTAACAGAGCAAGGCTGGAAATAACACCATCCCACCACGGGCCTGGCAATTAGGAGCCAGGAGGCGTATGCAGAGCTGAGGGATTTATAGCATGTTTCTATATTTACTGGGAAGGCTGTGGGCAGATCTCTCCAGCCTGGCTGCCTGGAGCTGCTCAGGATTTCTGTCCTGCACCACTGACCCATCAGAGGGGCCCTGAACAGAGACATCTTTATGCTCTGACTTGCTGAAGCAACTCCTTCAGTGTCCTTTGCCCACAGCTTTTCCATAAATAGTTATCACTGTGATGGCTGGGGAAGGTTCCCTGGCGAGGAAATGAAAGGAGCAGTTCTTTTGAAATGAAAAGGCATCTGGAAATGGCAGCAGGGGTGGTTTGCTCCCTGCTCCAGCACCTGGGATTGCCAGCCCCCTGCATTTTTCCTTGCCTGTGTGGTGGGAATCTGCACAGCGAGGTCACAGCACCAGCAGAGACTGCTGGGGACAGTCTGAAACCTTGCTCCTGCCATCGTGGGTCCCTGCAGGACTCTGCAGGAGCACCAGGACTTCAGAGAGCTGGATCCAAAGCCTAATCAGTGTTTATACCCCTAATGCCAGATCACTGGGAATTAGAGGCAAGGGCTGTCAGCAAAAGGAAATGCTCTCCTGGTGCTGTGTGAGAGGGAAGGAAGTTTACTCTTTCTCAGCAAGTCAAGCCAGGAGAGAAAGCAGGGAAAAAAAAAAAAAGCTTGATTTTTGAAAAGTGACAATTGCTTATTAGCAATTTAGGGAATTACATCCCCAGAAATAATTCACAGGAACTTGTCACTAACTCTTTCCATCAAAACATGCTGTTTCTAGTCTTGGGAGAGAGAGATTTGGCTTGTTACTGAGTATGAAACAAGAGGCTTGTTAAAGGCTTTAATTATAAAATATTTCAGAGGGATTTAATGTTGCAGCTCCCCCTGAAAGGCAGGGATGAAAGCAGGGCCTTCAAGAAATTGTGCTGATGGGGTTCATCCAAGGAGATATCCTGAATAATTCAGCTGCATGTTCTGCACCTCTCACGGCTCAGAGCTGATGGTGAGAGACTGCTGAACACCTCGGCAGCACTCACCCAGCTCAAAGACACCCAGCAACACTTCCACACCACTTGCATCCAAAGTCACCTGTGAAGGTGACCTGGCTGGAGTGGTTTACAGAGTTCAGGAATACAGTGCAGAAAATTTTCAATTGCAATTTAAAAACAAAGTCTCAGCAACATGAGAAAAAATAAAGTAATGTTTTCACTCTGCAGTGGCAGAACTGACACTGCCACTCAGGATCCACATGATCCCCCCATGCAGCACTAGGAAAATGCAGAGTAGTGCTGAATTTTATATACCATCCTTTTTTGGAGTGTACTGACACAAAAAGGGCAGCTCTTAAGAAGGGAGGCTGCGTGACTGTGCTCAGCACCAGCCACAGCCCTGCATCTCCTCCTGGGCAATTCCTGAAAGGACTCAATGTCCTGCTGAAGAGCAGGAACCATCCTGGAGCCTGTCCCTGGCCAGCCAGACCTGACATCTCACCTGACCAGGGCACCTGACATCCCCTATCCATAGGAGGGATGGAGCTCCAGTCTGTTCAAATAAGAGACTATTCCTGCACAGCCAAAACTCCATCCCAAAGCTGGGACTGCAGGACTTTGCACCTTAAACACTTCACTCAGCCATTTGATTTATTAGGACTAAGTTCTTCATATTAATTAGATGTTGTTATTTGATCCTGTCCCACAGGGAGCCTTCCAAAGCTTTTAGTTGTGGATAAAAGGGTGTGGGTCCACAAGACTGACACCTCCCTGGGCTCCTGTTTCCAAGAGCAATCAGAAGCGATGCTGGTGCTGTTCCAGAATTAAATATCCTGCAGAAAGCAGGAACTGAACAACTACGGGGTTTCTTTCCCATTTCCTCTCTGCAGAAGTTGAAACTTGAAGTCTGAAGGGCTTCATCCTTCCCAAACTCTTCTTTTTGCTTCCACAGAGCATCACAGCCAGCCTTTCCCAAAGCCTGCTGGCCACAGCAATGTCCTGCTGAGGGGACTCCACTGCTGCAAACAGGAACATGAGGCCTTTGCCCTCTCCTGGGGCGTCCCCTGAAGCCTTCTGTGACACCACAAAAACAGTGGAAGCTGCTGAGGTGCCAGTTCTGAACATCTCACACACCAAACCAGAGTGAGATTCCCAGGAAAACGGTCTCTGTTAGCCAAAGGACACTCGGAAGGAGCAGCTGGAAATCAATGAGGTTCTCTCTTCTCTCTCTTCAGCCCAGCCTGGCTCAGGGAGCCACAGGGAAAGCTCCCCACTGCAGGCACAAACACTCCTTGTTCACCGTGTTCCAGGGAACTCATACATATTTTTTTTTTTTTACCTCCTTATCCAAAAGAAAATGACCTGCACGGAATGAATAGATTTTTTCAAGGTTGCTTAAGGGCCCAATTCCAATAAATGTACTTCAGACACAGAGCTTTGAAAAACCCTGCAGTATTCCATAAGCAGCTCAGAGAGACAAGAGCTGCTCAAACTGGAAATCGAAGCAGGAACCCAGACTTTTGCATTTGATGTGGTCTTGCTGAAGGTCCATGTGATGCTCTTTTATCCACTGCCAGCTACAGGACACAATTCAGTCCTTATCCAACAGATGCATGGAAGCAATATTTTTAATTTCTATGGAAACATCAATTAAAAGTAACAGAAGATTTTCTCCTCCATTAGGTCCTGGGTTATGTAGTCTTCTCCCTCTGCAGGAGGTGTAAGGAGCTGCCTGCTGAAACAAAGGCTCTCCATTTCATTTTAGGCTGCTACAAACTCACCTCTGGCAATGCACGAGCCAGATCCTGACACATCGTGTGCCAAAGTGACGGATAACCACGATGACAATATTGAAATAAAACTACTAAGATAAAAGCAGTGTCCAGTGCTGCATATTTAAGTCTCTTGTAGCCTCCCCAGAAATGCAGGTGCTCTGAAGCATCACATAAATCTGTCTCTGAACTACTGAACGTGTGCTGACCCCACACACATCATACCCCTGCACTCAACCTTGTGCCAAAAGAGAAATATTCTATTTTGCAAGCAGGGTCATGAACCCCTGAGCTCTCCCTGGACACAGGGGACTGATCCTGCAAAGAACCTGAGGCTGCTCAGCACCTCCACTCTCTGTTCTGGCTCCTGCAGAATGAGGTCTCTGGCGAGGACAGGGATTTTCCAGGTCCATCCACCCCTGAAGGACGTCCAGAGGCTGCGGATCTGGAGAACAAGAGCAGCTTCTCTGCCCCGTTGGCTCTGCCCCTGCTCCACCCCTCGCCCGAGCCAGCCCCTGCCGGTGTCACTCACATCAATGCCGTCCTTGCCAGATGGTCCAGGGGGTCCTCGTGGTCCAGGAGGGCCTTGGGGTCCAATTCTCTGAAGGGACTGGGGACAAGTGAGAGACAAGAGCTTATTTTTGCATCAGAAGAAACACGTGGGCTAGATCAGAAAGCAATGGCCAAGTCCTACAGCTTAACCCTAAATCTGCACCCCCTGCCAGCTTGGGTGGGCTCAGAGTTGCTTCAGAGCAGTGCAAGGCTCTTTGGAAAACCCTGAGCACGTCTCCAGCTCCTTTCACTGGTGGCTCATACTGGGAATCCAAGCTGGTCACTGGGCAGAGAAGGGGTTTGGTTGTTTAGGAAATTGTTCTGACTACAGGCACATTTTGGGTTGGGCAGAGGAGGAAATGCAAAGCCCATGGAAAAAGTGCCAAGTGCCCAGTAGAAATAATTAATTTATAGCCCCAGTCTGATGGGGCGATGGCCAAGCCAGGCACCAATGAAGCCAGGAAAAAGGGAAAGTCTCCTCTCTGAGCAGAATACCACTTAAAAATCTGGGATTTTAGAAAGGTCTGAGGTGGGGGGAAGGAAAGAAAGGTCCAATAAATGACTTCTGTATGGAGAGGGCTCCAGAGAGCAACTTGCTGTAGCTTCAGGGAACAAAGCTCTCCTTGTAGAAGCAGCTCTGCTCGCAGCAGAGTTCTGAATTCCCAAGCCAGGCTGTGAAAATTCCTCCCTCACAATGAAAAACTCACTGAGGAGTCACTTCCCCAGACAATAATATTAACACCACACAGGGAAGTTTAATACAGCTTCATGTCTCAAGTGAGCAAGGGCTAAATATGCTACAAGTGTAAAATTTGAAAATTGATTGAGGGAATGAGTGAGAAATTCTGATTCAGATAAAGACCCAGATCAGATCAGTCTCGCTGGAAATCTATTACTTCATTGTAAAAGAAAACTTTCTCTTGCATCAACAGATCTCCCCTTTCCAAGGCTTTGTCTCTCATAATTGCAGGGCTGAATGGGAAAACAACACTTTTACAGGAACATAAACCAACAGTTTATACACCTACCCACACAGGTACAAACCCTGGTGCACATTTGCAATAAACTTCAGACTAACAACCCATCTACTGCCCCACTTCACCCCACAGCTACAACACACACAGACCACTCTCTTTCACCCTTACAGGTTTTTCCTTGAGCATGAGACACAAAGGAGGTTTCTCACCTGAGCTGATGCTGTGGCCAAGAGCTGACACAGGGAGAGGAGCCCCAGGGCAGAGAATCCAGCCATGGTGCCCAGGCTCTGCCTCTCTCCCTTCCTCTGTGGCGGCCAAACCCTTTCTCCTCCAGGGTCCAGCAGATCCCTCCTCCTCCTGCCGGGTCTCAGCTTACAGAGCAGAGTCCTCGCCTCCAGATAAACCTGTGGCTCCAGCTGGAGCAAGGCGAGAGGGGCCGAGCTTGGAGGAGAGGAGGTGGGAGAAGGAGGGGGAGCGGCAGCAGGCAGAGCAGCTCTCATTCATTCATGCCCTGCTGGGCAGCCCCAGCCTCCTCTCCAGGAGCCCATGGAAGGGCTGGGCTGGGAGACCGGACACAGGAGCAGAACTGGGTTACTCCAGCTGCAAATACAAAAGCTGTTCCTCAGCTCTCACCCGGGACGTTTCCCAAAGCCCATCACCACCTCTGTGCTGGACGGGTAAAAAGCAACACGGGGTGAGTTACGCAGTGCCTGAGGCCACCTAACTCCAGTGGGGACATTAACAAACCTGTAATGGTTCAAGATCACTACAGAGAAATGCACTTACTGGTTAGTGAGGTGCTCTGGTAGCTCTGGAGGTTGTTCACAGCTGATTCCATTTTTTTAGGGTGACCTGAAGAGCACCAACGGATTCCTCGGGAAATGATGAATGCTGGTCAGAAAACAAGAGATCACAGACAGATACGAGGAAGGAAAAACAAGAAACATTCTCAAAGCCAGAAAAAACCTATTTGAAATACTGCAAGGAAGAGGACAGTTCCCAGGCTGGTGATCCCAAGTGGCAATAGATTCATGAAGATGCATCTCCTGCAATGAGCTTCATGCTTCCCTTTATTAATTAAAGATAATTTCATCCAAAGCAGGGCTTGGAAGTGGAGAGGAACAGTGGCAAGATTCCTCAGGGCTGAAGTGACAGGCTCAGCTGGTTAGGAAGACGAGAGAAGAAACGGAAAAGCAAAGCCTAAGAACTGAACCACCACATTTCAGCTTGGCATCCTGACACCAGGAGGTTTGTATGCACACACTGTGTGTGTCTGTCCACCTCCCCAGCAGCCAGCATTCCTAGAGCTTTGGCAGAGGGATAAAGGACTCAGATTTACCAAGTTCCCACAAAATTTTGTGGAACAGTTGGGGACAGAAAGGGAATGTGTGTCTGTTTGTCTTTTGATGGCTTCAGAGTAACTGGAATGCTTTATTAGACACCCCAAACCCCAAAGAGGGAGAGCAGTGCAATCCCATGGGCAGCTTTGCACAGGTTGTACCTCCTCCTTCACACTGAGGCCAACTCAGGCAGGAGGGAAGGCAAAGCAGACCCAAATTCCTCGGCTGCACCTTGTCCAGAGCCAGCCAGGGCTTGGGGGGCTGCAGCAGGTGGAGCCTGCCCACAACAGCACAGGAAGAGCCCTGGCAATGTTCACCTTCAAGCCCATCCCACAGACCAAAAGGACCCCCAGTAACCCTCTCATCCCACACCCACAGGCAGAGGCAGCAGAGCTGAGGGGACACAGGGACTTAGAGGAATTGTTACCACAAAGACACCTCTGTCCTTGTGTGCTGAGGGGAAAAAAAAACCCTGAAGCTTCCACAGCCTGGTTGGGCACGTGCCCTGCTGCTTGGAGCCCCAGGGGATGCTCAAAGCAGAGTCCTGGTTTGCTCTGCCCAGCACCACAACACCTGTGGGAGGAGAGCTGCAAAGGCAATAAATACAAAACATACTGGAACATCCAGATAACCCCACCCCTGAAGTGTTCAAAGCCAGGCTGGATGGTCCTGTGGAAGGTGTCCCTTCCCCTGGCAGGGGGTTGGAACAAGATGAACTTTGAGGTCCCTTCCAACCCAAACCATTCTGTGATCCTATGATTTCCAAGCACATCATTAAACAAGCAGCATGGGGGGGTTCTTTTCCCCAAAAAAATTCACTGGGCACGTTTTAGAGGTGGAAGAAGACTGGGCATCACCTCCACATGGAAGAAACAGCAGCTGTGGCATGGTGAGCCCAGCAGAGCACCTCCTTGTTGGAGAGAATGAAGCAACAGCTCATGGCTCCAGGGGGTGGGTGGTGGTGGGTAAATACATCGTCATATCCTACCCTCAAAGATGAAAAAATGTAAGTGGAAACTGATACGCATTAAAGTCATGCTTTAATAAGGGAATTAACATAACAGACTCTGTGATACAACTCCAAGTGCTGGGAAACACCTTGTGAACTCACCACACACACCTACAGCCAAAACTAAACCTGGCAGGAGAGGGAAGGGGTTGGTTTGAGCACTCACTCCAGGCTGGGGCTCACAGTGAAATCCCATTGAACACAAAACCAAACCTCACCATAACAAGATATAGGATCTATGCCCCAACTGAGCACATATTCACAATGAAAACTTCATTAAATAAGAAAATTACTATAAATCTGTACAAAAGCCACAATTAACAATTCTTAGGAATCTGTTAGGAAAGAATTCTCACTCAACATCTTCAAGTATTTATATCTGTAGTTAAGTGTATTCTTATTGGCTATTTAACTCCATCTGTTCTTAAGAAGAAAATAAGTATTTTAGAAACATTAAAGCCTTTTTTTCAGCACGTGTGTGACCATGACATCAGATGTTAAGCTTGCAGACTTTTATTCCCACACATGTATGTGGCATGCTGGATCAGAACCTGCAGTCTGGGAAGGCAAATCACCCCTCAAATTCCTTGAAACACGAAGCTTCTTAAGAGCCGTAGCAGAGAGGAAAACCACTGACATTGCACAAGCTGCTGCATCTACTCTCTGGCCATCTCCTACACAGACCAAACAGCACCCAAAGAACCTCAAATCCAACCCAAACAAGCTGAGCAAAGCTGAGCAACAGACCTTCTGGCTATTGGAAACAGTTTCCTCTGCTTTATGAAACAGATCCTCTGTCGGACATTTTTAGGAGTGAAGGTGCTAAACTGTTCTAATGCTCCTTCAGACCGGGTGGAATATTGTGTAAGCGTGGCAGAACAGCTGACAGGGAGGTCAGCAACACTGAGGCAGGCAAAGAGCTGGCAAGGTCTGAAAGTAAATTCTTGAGGGCTGGAAATAAACGAACCAGACAAGTGTAGCCTCTCCAATTAACGTTTCAATTAACTGCCCCACAAAGCCCAGTGGTTTCCAGACAAGCTGCACTGGAACATGCCCTGGCTGTCTGACATTAAAGGCAAAGCAAGCCTGACCTAAGCAGGAAATGGGTTGGATCTGACACATCAAACATCACACCATGGGCCTGCAGATAAGAGCCCCCCAGGCCACTGCAAGTTACCAGCAAAGGCTGAAAAAAATGCACTGGGAAATATTTGTGCTGTTTTGGCAACTGAGAAATGAGGGCCTTTGAAACAGTCATGGACACAAAAATCTGTGGAAGACTATAAAGGGTCTAAAAGTGGTGGGAAAACCTGGGGAAGAGCAGATCTAAACAGTTTTATGCAAAACCTGCAGCTTTTTTATGCAGAACCTGGAGCTTTTTCTCCTAGTAACCAGCAGGTAATTTGTAGTCGTAACAACTCTAACAAGAACTACAAAGTAACCTCTGTGGGGATAAAGAGAATTAATTACTCAGCACTTTGCACCTCAGAGAACAGAATCTCTACACCAAGGTTCATCCTGGTCAGAGACACATTTTGGCTATGCTTTTTCTCCCAGTCTAAAGCCAAACCTACTCTGCTTACAGGAGGAGAGTCAACTACACTCTGACACCATGTGAAATCCATATTCTCATCTCTTTTAGAGAAACAGCACTTTTGCCAGGAAAAAGCTCCTGGTAATGTCCAGCCTTTCACAGTAACAAACAGAAGTTACACAGTAGTAGAAAGGCCTGGCAAATTAGGTCATGCTGTCTTACATTAAAAATCATGTCTTTAATAAATACTTAAGTAATTCAAACAAGGAGACAGATCAGTTCTCCTCTTCTCTTTCAGTAGGGACATAAATAGAATCAAAGCAAAGTGCAAAAATCCCCGTTGCTCCAAGATAGCCCTGAACATCAGAAAAACCCCAGAAACAGGACACAGCCTGTCCGTGAAGATGAGCAAATGAAGAGTCTTCCTCTTTACAGTAACCAAGAGCTGGATCTCAGTGAGTTTTCTAGAGATGATTTTAAAAAAATGGAAGAGTGAGACAGGGGCCAGCTATATCATCCCAAAAGAAGTTTATTCAGTTCTCCAAGCCACCAAAGCTGGCTCCCAGCAGACAGGGCAGTGCCATCTCTGCTGGCTCAGGCGCTCGCCGTGCTGCTCTCACTCTGCTGCTCCCTCCTCTCCACCAGGCTCTGCTGCATTCTCAGAGCCTTCAGCTTTTTCTGTTGGGACCTCAGCAGTGTTTTCTTCAGGACAAGTGGGTGTCATGCTCTGCTCATGACTCTCTGGAACTTGCTTCTTGTCTGTGTCTTCTGCTTGCCCTTTTTCACCTGCATTTTCTGCCTTTTTCTGCTGTCCTACCCCATCCAGTTCATTTTTACCCCCCAGGAGTTTGCTGTTGCAGTGGTGCTGATCACCCCCTGCTGAGTCTTGATCTCCACTCGACTTCCAGCCATCCTTGAATGGAGCACTGCAGCCAGTCCTGGGGAGCCTGGAAGCAGCCGGGGGTCTCACAGCCCCACCATCGGCATCACCGCCACCACCCCCCTTCTCACTTGGCACTTCCACAGCTGCGTTTTTCTCACTGGCATTTTCTTTTCCAGCCTCACCGTTAGCAGCAGATGGATTTGCCTGGGCACCAGAGGCTGAGGGCCCCATGCTCAGGTTTATGGCCAAGTTGACTGGTTTGTTTCTCAATGTTCTTTTATCAACTTTCCTGCGTTTCACGGCTGCGTCTGTGGCCTCTGGTGCTGCTGGCTCTTTGGTACTTGAATCATCTTCCTTCAGTGCTTCCTGATCCTCTTCTGCCTGGGGTTCTAGGCCTGAGGAGGGGATCTCTGCATCAATTGCACACTCTCCCAGATTATGGGAAATGTTTTCAATATCAGCAGAGTTTTTCAACGATCCATCCCCTTTAGCATCTGCCATATTTGCATTCAGTTTTCTCTTCTTGCTCTCCTTTGTGCAATCATTCTCTGCTGTACCCTGCACTTCTTCAGCTTCACTTTTTAAATCCTTCTCCTCCAGCTGGGCAACTGAAGCTTCTTTCTCCTCTTCATCATCTCCTCCCTTCAAAACACATTTGCTTATCTTCTCCTTTACATGCTCATCATTCATTTCAGGCTGCACCTCTGCAGCATCTCCAGCTTTCTGTTCCACCTCTGGAGACTGGTTCTGATCCTCCCCCACAGAATCACCACATTTTTGACATGGAGTGTCCTGTTTATCCTCAGGCCTTTGGTGCAGCTGTGGCTTGGCAGAGCGGGGTCTGTACTTCTGGAGTTTGTCACGAGGCCCCCACACGAAGCTGCTCTGAGGTTTGAAGTGTTGCCAAGCGTAGTGGACGAGTTCCCTCCTCTTCTCTTTGCTTCTGACAGTGAACAGGAAGTAGTCCAAGGCACTTCTCTTGACATTTGGTAATGTCTCCTCAACAAGAGTTTCTGTGAGGAAAAACTTCACCAAGTGCACTTGATAGTCTTCATATCCCATCTCCCCCAGGCACTTCAGGATGCGAGTAATCCTCAAATTGTTGTGGCTGAACCTGAAGGAAATAGATAAGCAAAGCTGTCAAGGGAAAGTCTTAAAAGTCACTGAACCTCTGGACCATCTGCAAAACATTTTATCATTTATTGGCTATGAGCCATTAAAGATTATTTGACAATACAAATGGGCACACAGGTGGGCTTACTTCTAATGCACTCACTGCTGCTGTTAGCCTTCAGCAGCTCCTTCCTAACCTTCCCCGGGCTGATAGGATTCATCATCCCAACTGCTTGGAAAGGTTTTGGCTTTCTGAATCAGCCACCAGTAGACAAGAGCCACCATACTGGGGCAGACACACAAGTCCTGCCCTTGACAGAGATCCTCCAGGGTAAGCCTGTAGTGTTGAGACCACAGACATGAAAAAATGCTGCCAAAACCTCACGACTTAAGCCAGAGCTGGTTTTTCCTTTTTTATTTTAATACTTGACAGACTTCAATTTGTTTTGTCTTTTGTGATCATGCCCACTCCTTTCAAGAGGTTAGTATCACCAGGAAGGGTCATTACTCCACAAAACCTGCAGTAATATAAAAACATCCCATTTGCAGAGCACTTCAAACAAGGACTCAAAGCATTTTACACACATTAAAGCTGCTTCATAAACAATCAGGGAACCATATGGAAAGACTTCTATTTTGTAGCTTAACAGAATAAAACTTAAAAATACTTTCACTAGATAACATTTATTGACAAAAGTCTCCATTCCTCAACGGCTGAGGAATTTTTGATTTTGATGTTTCCCCCTCCCAAAGAAGTGCCTGGCTGCAGTAAATGATCAACAGCATCAACATACTCACCTGTTCAAGTTTTCAAATCGTTCACGCCAATTCTCTGCTCTCTTAAGTTCTCCAGTTTCTTCGTTGACCAGATGGATTCCATAAAATCCCAGCATGAGCTTGTAAGCACGGATAAACCTGTCCATAACTTCCTTGGACTTCCTAAAGGCCTGAAAACAAGACACAGTAATTAGTAAAAGGTGCAACTCCCTAATTACCTGCACCAGTTTAAGTGGCACCTGAATTATAAACAAGGGTTGATTTTATCACTAAGCATTTCATTTGCTGACACAAGACAGGCAAATGCTCCACCATGAGCTCTGTGCACACTAAAAACCCAAGGAAACAATGGAAAAAACCACCAGGCTTCAAATAGAAGGTATTTAGGGGAAATCTTACATCCTTCAGATCTCAAAA
>VWZT01008910.1:205548-216749 GCA_013397055.1 Pachycephala philippinensis
AAAAGAGACCAAAGCTTTAATTAAATACCTGGATTTCTTGACAGGTGAGTGGCCTGGCACGCCAGTTCATCCCATGTTCACGTAAAGGGAACAGCCTGAATGGAAAGAAATTTTCAGGCCACATGAGCAAAGATGACATCCAACCCAGGGTACCCAACTTGTTAAAACTAAAGAAGATTCCAAAACTTGTGGTATCACAGGCATCTCTTGGAGAACTCCCATCCTTATGGACACAGAAGCAGTTTTCTAGTAAATCCCTCCCACAAAAGCATTGTCTACACCAATAACAAAAAACTTTGCTTAGGTGGATCTTTCTCCTTGCCCTAACTTTGTGCTCCAAGACCACGAATGACTGAGATCTACTGCCACAGCTGCACTGGAAACCTGTGTTTTCAGGAGTTCCAGTGCATTGCCTCCTGAGGAATACAACTCAATTAACTAAAGTAATTCTGGGCCTTGTGTGAAGCTGAAATCAAGAACACAGATCCACCTGACACTTGAGAAAGGCACAACTAGAGAGAGGCACTGTGTTCATGCAGACAGCTTACCACTGTATGTAAGAATGGTTTTCTTCCAGCATTTCATACTTGTCCCACCAAGATGAAAGCAGAGTTTCAATAAACACACCTGCAAGGAAAAGGAAAAGGTCAGGCAAGAAATGACACCAAATTAAAATTAAAGTTAGCCAGTCACTCCACATGGCTCACTACCCAGACCCAGATATTTACACACAGGCATTAGCTTCTCTGACAGCACAACCAGCCAGAAAAAATATATCTTACAAAGAGAGTATTAAAGAAAATACAGCAGGAACATTTTAAAATGGTCATTCTTGGTGGGTTTTTGTTTGGTTTGGGTGGTGTTTTTGGTTGTTTGTTTGTTTTTTTATTAATTGTCTCACATGGATGAAACTACTGTCTCATCAATTCAACCAGCTGCAGCAGATGGCATCAAACAGCCACCACACAAGGTACTCACCGTGGGGCACAAAAGCAATCTCATTTTTATAAAAGCTTAAGTTCCACATCTCTTCTTCCTCCTCATTTTCTGGTTCTTTCAAATCCTGGAGACGAGAACAAGAAATGAACAAGCAGCAACCTTTTAAAAGGCAGCAATCACTCCAACACTACTTCTTGCTTTCCCTCACATTCCCCACACATTTCAAGCTAAATCCTCGAAATGTGTTTTGGGAAGTAGCAGCTTGTTTCTGATGCACCCACACGCACATCATCCCTTCCCCCTCACAAATGAATCCTTTGAAGGTGCTGAGCCTGTAAATGCAAAGGCAGAAGGGTGCTCCTAAATCTAGGCAGTGTTCCTGAAGGTAGAAGTGGTGAGGAGGAGCCCCAGGAGCACATACTGGGTAATGGTTTCTGTATCTCTGCAGGTCTCTCGCCGCAGTCCAGTTGCGCCTCCCACTGCACTGGAGAGAAGAGACAGAGCAGAGACTCAGAATAAAATCACCTTCTGCAAAATAAAATAAAATAAAATAATGCCCTGACTGAATTGAGCACCTCCCACAGGTTCCCCTGCATGTGCTCTGCACTCTGCACTCCCAGCACCCCCAAAACCAGCCAGATTGGTGCTGTAGTCATTTCTCTGCATTCCTGAAGACAAATTTAAACCAAGAGAAGTTAACACCATCTCCTGTAACCAAAATACTACTTCTTCCTTCTCATCTTATTAATCTAGGTTTTTATGTTAATCCCAGCTGGGTTTGCCAAGGGAAATGATCAGAACAAGCTGGAGATTCCGAATATGGAAATGTCATTGTTTTTCTTTAACTCAAAGGTTGTTTTAAAACAAGACATGTCTCTGAGTTCCTATAAACCCTAGTGAAGACAGAGGATAGACTTTAAAACTGTAGAATTTAGGATGCAGAAATATCCCTTGAATTCAAGATTCTCATTCCCTGAAGACCTTACTGAAATAAAAGTATTCTTCATCTTTGCTTTATGCTCAAGATCAGCCTTGCTGATTCAGACAGTGGATAGCAACAGAGCCACATGGTCACATGAGGTATTTATTTTATTGGACTTCTCTTCCAAGGATAATCTTCACTATCACCCATCTTTCCATGTAACCAAACTTTATGTCAAGCCTACCTGAAAACCCCTCCAAGACAGCAGCGAGGAATTTGAGCTTTGATCCTGCAAATAAAAAGCATTCAAATGGAACATTTTGAAACCAAACTTCACTAAGAAAATAAAAAACAGATACAAAATGAGAATACCCACAGCAGTGACTCACACAATCCCTATTAGTTGCCAAGTGACAGATTTACCTAGTTACAGCTGAATTCACTGTATTTTATGCATAATTCAAATTGCTACAGAGAAAAACCTGTGGTGCTACATGAACAGGCACCAGGTTCTCATCACAGATGTGCTAGATTCATTCCAAGTGTCACATTTAGACAGAATTCACAAACAACAGCTTCATTTCCTCCTCTGAACTTCATGGAAACAGAAGTTGTAAGTATGACTTAGTTTAAAATGCATTTTAACTGCATTATATAGATATTTATTTATACATTTGATTACCTCAATTATAAGGATTTTCTTACACTTCACAAGCAACACGGACAGGTTTACTCTTGCTGAGTGCTGAACCATCTTATCCCAAACCATGACAGCATTTTACAGTGTTCTATCAATTGAGAACCACCAAAAGGAACAAGATTGCTCATGAATAAAGGGCACCCACAGCACAGCACAGCCAGAGGGTTCCATGCCAGCTCACAGGGAGAACAGGGAAGTTGGGAAATGCAGGTAAGATGTGCAGAGTCTTGCAAAATATGCATTAAAAGAAATTTATGAGAAAGAAGCAGCAAAAACTCCAAGTTATTTCGTGACATCATTTGATACTTCTTAACATCACAGGCACAGAGAAAAATAAAACCACTTTCTAATGAACACTGATCACTGGTTCATTAATTATTAAAGCAGGGACTGGTCTACATTTGTAACACCTTGCTGTAATGAAGTCACCCATTCAGTTGCCCTGATGACAGTGATGTGACATTAACGACAATTTTGTTCCTCATTACAAAATTATCAATTCCCAGAAATTCTTTACACTTAAGGTTCTAAAATAACATCCTTGAACACAGTCAGGTGGGACAGGAGAAGAGCAGACTGGGTCCCACTTAGGAAAAGAACTGGTTTGCTGAAGAGTCAGTGCAGATACAGAGACAGATGCAATGCCATGGTGTAAGGGGCTGTAAGGCTTGTCCAGAAAGAAGCCAGATCCAGGGAAAAGGCAATCTGGAGCACAGCAATCAAGAGAACAAGATGGAGAAGCAAAGAGAGCAAAACACAGCTTTGCTCCTCCAAGCAGGTGTTGTTTCTGGGTCTCTACAAACTTCCAACTACAGGCCTTTCTTTCCAGGTAAGAAACACAAACTAAACAGCAAGGCTGAGACTGCCCTGTAGAAATCAAACATCTTTGTGCCTCACAGCAGAACTTGGTGGGTTTCACCCTCCAAACCTGCATCACGCCAGGCAGAACGAGCATTGCAGCGGGAAGAGTGGGGGAAGCAGAGAACACAGCCAGGAGAGGGTGACACAAATAGGATCTGGCTGAGAAATCAGCTGGAAACCTGCTGTAACCAGAAGGGATGTGGATTGTGAGCAAGGCACAGGAATGAGAAAGATGAGAGTCCAGAAGAGTGATTGAAACCTTTTGTTGATGGAAATTTAGAAGGCAGGACCACGGGGTTTGTTATTAAAACACCTGATCAGGAACTCTAGGTGTTACAGCTGCCTCAGAGGGAACTTTTTAAAATGAACACAACCCCCAAAGTTTTCAAAACTCTCTCGTGGAAGATGAAGGCACTGAGACACAAAAGAGCTGGAAAGACACACCTGCAGGAACTAGGCCATGAACACTCGCAGAGACACAAGTGAAATGCGAAGACAAAAGCAGAATCTGAAGTTTGTTTTGAAAGTGCATAGTGAAAATAACAATAAAAAACTCTAACCTCAGTACCAAAGAAAGACATTAGACGCTTCAGGCATAAAGAAAACCATCCAGGCTGAGGGGAGAAGAATAAGAATTAGTGTAAAACAAGCAGAAGTAGGAACAAGTTTGGGAAATTGATCCATGCCTTTGACAGGCTGCACAGGCATAAATGGCTAGCAGAAGATTTACTGCTGCTTTGTGCAGTCATTCTCAGTGCCCTTACAATTTCTCAGGCACTGTCAGACAGAGGTGAGTACACATTCATCACTGAAGGAAGAGCTCCTCTTTAAAAATGCAGAACAATATTGCAGGGGCTGTAAGTCTCAGGGACAACAGCATCCTCCTTTGTAAAGCAAAGCTGGAAAAGTCCACTCTGGACTGGAGTGAAAAAGTGGTCCGCGCTTTTACAGTTGTCACAATCCAGAGTTGCTCTGAGGAAAAAAAAGAACCTGAAGAACAAACACATTCAAACAGAATAATGGGAACATTCTGAAGTTATCAAAGCTTGTGAACTCCAGCCACGTACAAAAGAAAGTTGATAGGGTGCCCTCAAACAGTGTAAAACACTTCAAAGGAAATCTCTGCCTCTTCCCTTCAGAATTACAACTATTCCACCCAAAATACCTTTGGCCTTTCCCAGGCCTATGTGCACAGAGAATTTATTTTTCCTTCAAGAGTGGTTATTTCTATATTTTAATGCTTATTAAGCAAAAAAGAAAGCTTAATATTAAACTCCTTTAAAAGTATATTCATTAGAAAGCTTTATCTGCCCATTTATATTTTAAAAGTAAGGATGAGTTGCTGAAATGAAACTCGAAGTGAAGGAGTGGTTTCCCTTTCCCAGAAAGGGGAGGAGTTAAAGGACTGTGGTGTGTTTTGCCTGACATAGGAACTACTGAAACGGAAAAAGTTGTATTTACCAAAGCAATGCTGGAGAAGAAATTACTGACACCCAATGTTAAACTGAAAAACGCTGATGCTAAAAACAGGAACCTCGGATAAGACTAACAAATTCCTTTTGTTTCAAATAAACATTATTTTAAGGCACCAGACACAAGTGCTCATGTTTTGCAGCACCTTACTCAAAACTGCACACATACCTCTCGTTTTTAAAACACAGCATTTTTTGGTTTTCAAAGCTGCTCTACACACGTTCCCTAAGAAATTAAACATGTCTAAGAGACATGAAGAGTTACAGCTCATTTTTAAAATCGAGCAGATGTTATGTAATGGCTTTTTACTGATGACACGAGAAGAGCCTAGGGAAGGCCACCATACAAAGCTGAGGATACCACCCACGAACTTAAAAACAAAAACATCAATGCCACAATGTCAAATCCAGTAGCCATCAGCAGCGGTGAACAGACAGGTGCCACACACAAAACAGAACCTGTATTTACGGGATAAAGTACCCACATCATAGGGAATGGTGGCGAAAAAGATATTAACACCCAGCTCGTGGCAATGTAATGGCTCTTGAGGAGTCACGAAGTGACAGCATCTCTCTGCCCCCCCTACTCCAGGGGGATTTGTTTCCTCAAGATGAGGACAAATTCCGTGCAGAGGTTACCCCCCAGGGCCGCGGTGCCTCCCCCGGCCCCGAGCTCGCCGTTCCGCTCCGGAGCAGCGGCTGTGCCCGGGAGAACCGGGCAGGAAGGGTTGGGAAGGGGCTCCGGCTGCCGGGCAGAAAGCTCTGTAAGGGGTCCCCTCACGCCGTCCCGCCCGCAGGCTCCGCTCTGTCCCCGTGCCCCCACACGCACCTGGCTGTGCCCGCAGCCCCGCGCCCGGCCCTGCGCCGCCTGCTCCCCCGCATCCTCCGGCTCCTCCGCCGCCGCTCCCTCCGGCTCGCCTCCGCCGCCATCCTCCTCCTCGTCCTCCTCCTCCCCCTCCCAGGTGGAGTCGTACGTCCAGAGGTTCGTCTCGTCCTCCGCCTCGTCCTCCTCCGCCCTGGAGGTGAACCAGGCCGCCATGGGGCGCGGCGGGGAAGGGGAAGAGAAAGGGAAAGCGAAAGGGCTGGGGATGTGGCGGCGGGGCCGCCGCCCGCACCGCTCCCGCCGCGCCGGGAGCGCCCCCGGTGCCTCCGCGGAGCGCGGCACCGCTCGCGGTCCCCGGGCAGAGCGGGAGGGCACGGCCCTGAACAGCCAAAGGAATGCAAAACCAGCGTTCCCCAAGAGCCAGCAGTCTCAGAGCGAACGGGGGCAACGAGCGGCTGCGCTGGGGTCAGTTAAAGCATTTACATTTGCCGATAGCCAACTTCACATCCGAACCGTTCCTAAAAAACCTGCGTTGCGGGAGTGACCGTGAAATCCCCAAGCGGGCTTTCCTTGCTGCGAGGTTGGTGCTGGGTGGTTGCACCAGTACACGCTGTTGTCGACATATTTTTACTTTAAGCTACAAAAACATTTCATTGGTAGAGCTATTTTTGAATAGAATCGCATGGATGAGAAGGATTTGCCCACAGGGACGTGAGACTTGAGTTACAAAATCTGCACTTTATGGCCAAAATCTGTGTAGATCATGACGAAGTAACCAGCACTTTAATGCTAAATTGCTATCAAAGTAAGCTGGGCCAGATTTTAATCAAGTCACACAACAACTGCCATTTAGTAAAATAAAAACAAGTCAAATTTATTCTTTGTATAAAACAAGAGAAGCAAATTAGGCAGACAAGAACTTGGCTGTGTACCTAAAATAAAAGCAAAAACTAGAAGACTCCTAGTGCCTCACTGTGAAGGCAATACTGAGAGATCAAGAAGTAATTCTTCTTTTTATTAACTGATAGTTAATATAGTGAAACAAATTCAGTACCATTTCAACCTGCTTCATTCACCATTTAGCAGGTGTTTGTTGTCTGCGATCCATCTTTTGACAACACAAAAATAGTAACTTCATCAAATCTCAATGTTCTAGCATATAAAAGATAAGCATTACAATGTCAGCAAGATTCTTCAGTTGTAGAACAAAACGAACATTTTGGAAAACCAATTCCATTCACATCTACTAAAACTGCTTTAAAAAAATAAATAATTAAGTACAAACCCCACTGTTATACGCTATTGTATTACAAATGGATGAAGCAACACCTCCACTTGCATGCACAGCTCAGCTGATCCCTTACAAACCCATGTGTCATCACCAGATATTTTATTTCGGACATTTATTAATTATTTTGGCTAGGGGCATTATAATTTTCACTTATGGTTGTAAAATGTTACATCAAAAAGGGTGAAACGAGGTACCTCCAGCAAAGAGAGTGAAAGAACACTTCAAATGCAGTAGTTATCTGCATTTAAAATAATTTTAGTTTTACTGAACCAACAAATTGAGACATTTGATACAAATGGAAGGGAAATGGCCAAACATTACCCACAGATAGTCTGTAATGTTCACAGACAGCAAAGGCAGAAAAAGCAATCCCACATTTACAGAATCACCTCTGCTTTTGATGGTCCGAGGCAGAGCTGTGCTGACACAGAGCGTGTTCCATGAGCTGTGCTGGCACAGAGTGTGTTGCTGGTTTGAAATGCAGCCCTGGCACTGTCACACCCACCCTCCCCACTGCCAGCTTTGTCCCCTCGCCCCGGGAAGGTGGCTCCTCGCTGCTGCCCAGAAAACAGCTCGGGAGAGACAAAGCCAACGCGCAGATTCCTCAAATACTGGCTCAGGTATCTTTTACTTCCTCCGAAAGTTTATGTAGCGACTGTGCTGCTCCTTGTTTTTCCTGCTCCCTCCTCCCATCCCAGAGTTTATCACTGCTCCTCAGCTCTACGTCCTGCGTCGTTTGGCGGCGCTGGGACTCGAGGGGTTGCTGTTGGCATTTAGAACCTTCTCGGTGACTCTGTTGCGCTTCCTCTTATCAGACCCTTCTTTGGATCCAGGATCTGATGAAGTTTTCTCTTTCTCTTTGCTGCTTGGCTTTTCAGTTGTTTTTCCTAAACTTCCAGAGGGTGCAAAAACTGAAATAGGATCAAAGTAATGATTCCAGATCAGAGTCATACACATAGGCAAACAAGAGTGGTATCAAACTTCTTTATATTCCGTAAAACTTCTCAAAACAATCAACTCTCAGCATATTTGTCCACCATTTAAGTCTTACTTTCAGTTCTAAAGGAAAAATCTCTGAGAAAGGCACATCTTGCTTTTATTATTTGCTTTAAAGACAGGCATGTATTTTGACAGGCTAAAAATCAAACTCATTAAGTGGAAGTAAACAGCACTTAATAATAAAATACTTAAAAGGAACATTTACACAAACATAGGACCAATCTATGGAATTTATAATCAGCAGCAATCATTACATTTGGTATCATAGATAGATTTTAAAACTGAACACCCAAAATGTGGAATTTAATATACTTTAAAATACATTTTTATCTCTTTTATTACAATCTTTAAACACCACTTATTCAGTGATATAAATATGATGAAATTATATAGTTAGCAGTTGGCTTGGTCTGGTAAGATAAACAGCAGGATCTCTACTATTCACATTTGACTTGTTCTACAGCAAAGTGTTAGGAAAACAAGCCTTTTATTTAAAAGCAGCAAGATAATGAGAATAAAATAAAATAAATTAAAATAAACACTCTGCCCACCTTCCCATTTCAGCACGCAATTTTACAATCTTTTTTGATTTATAGGCCCTATTTCCCCCATGACTACAAAGTTCCCAGTACAGAGCACTTAAGTTCAATAAAATGAGACTCAGCTTTCTTCCAGAGATCCTTAGATTCCTTCAGACTCCCAGGGGTTTTTCAAGTACATATTAAAGCCAAAAATCTCCAAAGCTATACAACTTTGCACAGATGAATTAGGAGCAAAGAAGAAATCTTTTCGATAAGCAGCTGCTTACTCTGTGCACTCTTAAATTAGTCAAGTTCTTAGCATGAGCACAGGCTAAGTCTGAGTACAAATCACAAAGTACACTGCATTTGGATTTACATTTTAACATTAATTTCTCATTTACAGTTGGTTTTTAATCTCGTATTACACAGTAGAGAGTTACAAAATTACCTTCTTCAGGACCTGCATGCGTTTCCATCTCTTCTTTTAAAATTTCTTCTTTCACTTCTACTTCCATCATTACTTTTCCTACAGAAAGGATTGTTAGCAATGGTTAGATGGTTTTAAAGAACCACATGGATTATTTCTGGATTAGTAGCCTCTGTGTATTTGCATGTTTGCAAATATTCCATGCAACATTCAGCAGTAATTCAGTGTCAAGAAATTATTATCAACACAAGAAAGTGAAAGGCTGAACAGGCAAAACATATTGCAATGTCTTATCTGTACTACGATTTTACACTGAATTTTTAGTGTAAAGTTTAGTATACCTAGTAATTAAGAAGCATTCCACTGAATCTTAAAATATCCCAAGAAGTCCTTTGGCAGGTGCTTGAACTTCCTAGTTCCTATTTTGGGTAACAGTATTAACACACATCAGCTATATTTCCAAACCCAGCTTTCACTGCTCAACCTGAGAATTCTGTCAAACTGCTGCACATTTCTATTAACTTTGACAATACACACTTTTTTGGGGGAAAGTTTTGTTAAAGGTTCTGAGATGAGATTAAAGCAACCAAGAATCAGAGACTGCAATCACATCTCACCTTCTCTCACTTCTTGAATCATTTCGTCAGGAAGAGCAAAATTCTTCTCTATATTAGGGAATGGAAGAATCTCAGATTCATGCTTAGAAAGAAAAGAAGCATCTTTGTGAGTGACTGGTAAAGACTTTAATTTGAATTTTGACATGCATTCTAAAGTTCTATTTTACATGCAACTAGGAGCTAAATAATTCTTAACAAGACACTTCAGATATTAGAGAATCAAACTGATTACTAAGGTCAGGATACCTGACATCACAACTCATGATCATTTGAGATCATTTTTGGAACCCAAACATAGCAAATTCTTATGTAAACACACTATAACTTTCTCATTTGACACTTATGTATGTATCTAAACATTTTCTGGATCAGCATTTAGGCAATTTTAATAAACAAAGTCAGAACATGGTATCAAAAAAACCCCCCAAAACCCTCATAAGCCACTGCAGGTTTTATTGTCTCCTACCTAATCTACTTTTATTCAGGGAAAACCCCATCCCCTCACTGGAACGACACCTAATTCTAAGTATCACGAAAGGTACAACAGGCCCAGTGATTTTGGCCTATCAAAACTTCTGAACTCAATGAAACCATGTGGCTGCATCAACCCTTTATACTCACAAGAGCCTGCATATCATACATGGTGCTCAGATGGTCCCAGATCACTTTGGATGAGATCTGCCGTCCGATGTTCTGGCTGAATTTATCCCGGATACAAATCATGTGGAAATGGCGATTCACACCTGGGGGAAGAACCCAGTGCAATTAACACCGCTAACAGTTTTATTTATTACATTTAGAGATACAAAGAAATTTATTTATTTACTTGTGAATTAAAAAAGCCATGTTGTTATAAGGAATCCACACATTATAGGAGAAACAGGTGGCAGCTGGGCAGGCTGATCTTTCACCCTACACTGCAGGTGCTGCTCAGGAGGGAGCTGAGGGTGCCCCCGTGGGTAATTCTGACACACAGACAGAGCTTTTAGAGGGGCTGTGTGAGAAACAACCAGAGGAGTATCGAGACTGAGTACAAGAGAATCTCCTTAGTACAAGAGAGACACGGGGCTCCTGGTGCAGGTCCACCAAGGGCATCACAGATGAAAGAACTTGAGCATCTCTCTGACAACGAAAAGCCGAGGGAGCTGGGCCTGTTCAGTCCCCAGAAGAGATGTGTAAGAGAGGACCTCAACAATGTTTATAAATATCTAAAGGGGGTAAGAGGATGGATCCAGACTCTGCTCGGTGGTGCAGAGCAACAGGACATAAAGCAATGGGCAGAAACTGATGCACAGGAAGCTCTACCTAAATACGAGGAAGAACTTCTTTATTGCGAGCACTGGAACACACTGCCCAGAGAGACTGTAGAACCTCCCCCACCGGAGATACTCCAGACCGGCCTGGACACAGTGCTGTGCCATGTGCTCCGGGACGGCCCTGCCGGAGCAGCCGGCCCGCTGCGGTCCCTGCAGCGTAACCCGCGCTGTGATGCCGGGGAAGGGCAGGATAGCCGGTCCCACGGCGGCTCAGCGGCCCGGCAGGGCGCGGCGCTCCCTCCCACGGGCCCCGCCGCAGCCCCGCGGCCCCGGGCCGGCTGCAGGGCGGGCGCGGAGGCCGCTGAAGCCGCCC
>VWZT01008910.1:217349-248072 GCA_013397055.1 Pachycephala philippinensis
TGATGCCTTAGGTTTTAGCTTTTATATGTTTCAAATCCTGTATTCCCAGTGTGTGACTCTGCAGTGTCCTGCAGCCTGGGAGCTGCTGCTCTCTCATGCTGAGACAGACAGAACAAAGCCTCTCCAGGCTGCTCTCCAAGGACACCCAGCCCGGCCTAGGCCCAAAATGTGTAACCCAGCATCTTGAGAAGGGGGGCAAGCTGAGGGGAAATTACATCATTAGCTAAAGTTTAATTGGTGAAATTGGGTTGAGATGCAAATGGACCAAAGCTATAAAAGTGTGAAGAACTCGTGACTCGGGGTCCATCTTGGGTGTAGCCTTTGGCCTGCCCAGGGTGTGCCTCTGAAGGCCTTTCAAATAAATATCCACCTTTATTCCCTTACTCCTGTCCAGTCTCTGTTTCTAGGTTGGCCTCTTTAGGCATCAACAGTGGGGCTGAGGGCAGGCTCTGCTGCCCAGGAAGCCTCGGCCACCCCAGTGCTCACTCTCTTGGTCTGGGAAGTGTTGGCCAGTGCAGTGTTTGCCCTCCAGACCCATCCTCATGCAGCCCAAGGAGCTGCCGCAGTGGAAAGTTGTGCTGGGAATGGTCCCCAGCGCTGCAAATCCCCCCAGATCCCTCCTCCTTGGATCATTTTATATCAAATGTCAACGTGGCATGGATGCTTAACAAATAACCATGCCTGGCTTGGTTACAAAATACAGAACCCACCAGCTTTGCCCATCATTTAAGATGGAAAAAAAAAATTGTTTGGGAAGAAAGAGAATGTATCATTCCCTCCGAGATAAGGGGTTTTTGCCTTGTTAGGTATAATTAGACACACAGGCATGAAATGGGACTGCTGTTGCTTAGGCGATAGGGTTTTCTAATTGCTCACTCCTCACTTGAAGATTTAATCCATTTTGTGACATTAAAAGTTTTTCAACGGCAAATAATGATCACATCATATGCAAGGAATGAGTGTTCTGAGTGAATAATAAAGCAGTGGGGGAAAACACTCACAAGCAGAGACATTATTTTAATGCAAATTACCCAAATAACAAAAAGCAGGAAGGGAAAGATGCAATTTTCTGAAATTGAACTTCCCGTACCTGTTGATACCCAAAGAGTTGGCTCCTGTTGTTGTTTTGGTCTTGATGTAATTTATACCCCAAACAGGTTAATCTAACATTAAATAAATATTTCAAATGAGTTAAACCCAAAACCTCACGTGTGAAGCCTTGGGAAGGTTGGTAGTGTGAATCCTGGATCCGAGCCCCCTTTTCCAGTGGGATTCAGTCTGGCCTCTTGGAATAGAAAGGATTCTGTGACTCCAGTCTGGCTTAGATGCTGTTGAAATTCTCCAGGAATAGCTTCCTCTGAGAGCTCCAGAGTGACAAGAGATCTTGCTGGAACAACTTCTCTGCATCAAGACTACAGGGATCTCCAGAAATGTTCCTTCTGCCTGCTGTCACCACTGCACCTGTGTCCTGGTTGTGCTGGACCTGCCTTCACACAGCCCAGGCTTCACACTGATTTCCTCATTTTGAACCAAAATTATCTATCAACAGGACTTTGCCAATCTCAAACACAAGTCCTCATGTTTTTACAGTTAAACCCAGCTCTAAATCTCAGCCCTGTTTAATCTTTCATTGTTTATTTGATCTATGCTGCTACCTAGGCTTCAGCTGCTACTGAGAGAAAGGGTTATGATTTCCAGTGATGGCTGCACAGCAGGAGGAAATGAGTTCCTGAAAAACTAAATCCCTGTTTTCATACATGTTTCTAGGCATAGGAAAATGAAGGAAGAAAGAAAAGCAAATAAATTTCAGAGTATAAAAATTGTTCCCCTGTAGAATAGTTTTCAAAGTTTTGCAGGAGTAACTTATTTTTAAGCCTGTGTGAGACACTGAGTTTCAGCACTCTCATCTGTCACATTATGCTCCTACTTAAAGACATCAAGAGGGAATAACTGTGTCAACTCAGACAGCAATTTTTATGTCACTAAGCTCTGATGGCTAAAAAACGTAACATGTGAAACAGAATGTGAAAAAACCTATGGCTACCTCAGAAAATACAATAGCATCTGAAAAAATAATTCAGTAGAATAATATTAATTCAACAGGAGCAGTATGTGCATAAACTGGCTGCTATTTTGTTTCAATCACAATAATTACATTTCCCTGTGTCTAACTTCCCTTGTCACGTTCAATGCCTCTAGGGAACATATGGGAGCCTATAATAATGCCATATACAGCCTCCACCTGGATTTTGACCAGAGTTTAATTTTTCCCTCATTAAATTTTACTGTTTTTTTTTCTTTTTTTTTTTTTCAGTCACTGAACAGATTTTTCAGAAAAATTTATGCTTCTCTCGTTCAACTTTAAATCCTTCTTTTGGGTTTAAGCAGATATGAGCTGTGTAAGACGTACATGATTTTATTCCTTTCTTTTTCTTCCCGCTCTTTAGGCTGCTTTCAGCCTTAAAAAACCTGGCTGGCTGTTGTGTCAGCTAAGGGTGCTGAGCCCTTGGCTGGATCAGTGTTTCCCCCCCAGAAGATGATCAGTAATTTCCTAAGACTTTGCAACAACTGAGAAATCCGCCTGGCATTTGGCATTCTCCCTAGAAGCGTTGGATTTCTGGGATAGGCAATATGGCTACAACTATTTCTGTCATTATTTTAGAACACCATGTGCTAGTGCCCTTAACAAAGCAAAAAATTCATTCCAAATCCTGTAATTTTTGGTGTGCCTCATGAGCATTTGTAAAAGAGTATAATCTGCCTACTTTTGCATTAAACCCAGTCATTTAACCTTTGCTGGGGGGGTTAGAACATCTTGGATTTAGAATCTAACAGGATTTTTCTTACATAGGTAAGAAGTACAGCCAGAAGTACATTTTTCTGGAGCCTCTTCCTGCACCAAATTACTCTCAGATCCATAAATCCTCCTGCAAAATAAGTAATCTCAGTGCCTTGGCACATTTCAGTATTTCTGAATAAAATATCCTTTGTGACTTACGAGGACCTCCTGAAGAGAAGAGTTCGGATGTGATTTGTAAGCTTTAGCTGTACTTTCAAAATCCTTTTTTTTTTTTCAGTGTGCAATCTGTGGGAAATTTTGCTTTAACAGAGCTGCCCAGGGAATTGTCCAAAACTTGGAGCTTGATCATTTTGCATATCTTTTAATAAATCAGTGGAGATAGTTTGATGTGGAGATGGTTTTCTGCCTGCTAATCTGTCAAGGAGGAATGAACAAAAAGATAAAGCTGTTTGTTGTTTGAATCTTATCACACAGCCCCTTAGAGCAGCATTGCCTCTTCCAATTAATTACCTTTTTCCTTTGCTTAAAGGTATATTTGATTATATGAAACAAGGGCATTGAATGGAAAAATCCACTCTCAAGATCTGCCCTGCACGGCTTCTTCCAGGTGCAAAATAGAGAATTTAAATCAAAATAAGGGTGCAGCAGCAAGGCTGAGGGCAGCAGCTGTCAGGCAGGGGATCCATTCTGTCTGCTCAGACATATGTTCTCAAACTGAACTTTTCCCTTGTGATCAGTTGTGCTCGTTCTCCCAGCGGAGAGAGGCTTCATATTAGGTGGGCATCAGATGGCAAACCTTGGAAAAGTAGATGGGAACAGTGCAAATAATTATCTCTGAGCATGCACAGAGGCGTTCGTTACTGCTGCTGCTGTGCTTTAAAATATCCCAGCGCAGAGGGGGGGTTGGAGAAGGAAAAGCCATCTTACTGATTTTGCAGTTTAATAAATCCGTCATAGCCCAGGCTTACAGAGAGGCATAAAGATGAACCAGTGGATTTATACTGAACAAGCTCAAGGTGAGCACAAGGATCAATTCCTGAATCCTTGGCTATCCCAAGCCGACATCAGAGCACGTTTTACTGAGGGTGATTTTTACTGGCAGCGCCTAAGTGTCAGCCAGACTAAAGTCCCGTTAGCCCAGCTGGTCAGGACAGATCCAGAAGCAATTCCCTTCCTTGACAGTTTCAGCATTGTGATCAGGATTGCTCAGCTCATCCCTTTCTTCTCGGGGGCATTTAAAAAAAAATTATTTTTCAACCTACAAATATCAGTTTGTAAACTAACAAAGAGGCAGCATGAGCAGAAAGGATCTCCAGAAGGGAAGCAGGGAAGCACTAACCCTGCCTGGCTGACATGAGAACGACAGCCACGCTCAGCTTTCGCTGTGGCGGAGGGTGGCAGCAGATTTTCATGAAGCACGTGTGCTCCTTTAGGCACACACAGAACTACTCAGGGGTCTGGGAGATCCTTTTAAGGCCATTTTTTTTTGGCATTTCATTTTTATTGAGGGTGTTCACAAGCACCTTTCAGCAGTATCATCCCTTAGGCTACCACGTGTGGGTGATGCCTGAGGTTGTTTCCTAGGATGGATCCTAAGCAGGGGCAAAAGGGACAAACTGCAGCCACAGGCAGGCAGACAGTGCTGCTGGCCCAGAAAACAGCACAGAAAGCTGTGGAAAGAACAGGTCATTTTGAAATTTGGCCTGCAGTGATGATAAATCTGTACAAGCAGCCATGCCTAAGGCTTGTCAAGGAATGTCTGAATTTGTCTGATTTGTAGAAACAGGTCTCTAGAGTCAGCGTGTCTCTGAAGCAAGAGTCCACAGAGTGCTGCTAACTGGACCTTTTTCCCTCAGTAGTCATGGAAATAAGTCCTGTCCCATCTCCTGTTTCATTTTACAACCACTTCTGTTTTGATTCTAAGTTTTCATTTGATTTACAGAAGCAAAACAGAGCTGTGTAATTCTGTCTTTCCTCCAGGTGCAAAGTGTGTAATTATTCACAGTGGGGAGTGTTTGATAAACCAACACATCTCATCCTGGAGCTTTATTTGTTGAACCAAATTCCTCCTGTCCATCACCTTGAGATGAAATTGGATTCTCAGAAATCATCAGTGTATTTGCAGTGGTTCCATTGGTAGAAGATGTTCTTAACCTGGGTCACTTTGCCTTCAACCAGGCAGATGCAGCCCTGGATCAGGAGCAACTTTGCCTGGTGTTGCCTAAAGTCTCTGAGTTTTGTCCTTCACCATTTTCAATGACTCCACCATTATCTTCAATAACACTAAACCAGACTGACTGAAAAAAATAATGTTGTTTTATGCATGTGAATCAAAGGGGGAAAATCCATTGATGTCAGTGAAGGTAGAATTCCCTATAGAATATATTCTGTTTTCTGTTTATTTGGTTGTTTATGAGATACCAGTAAGAAGAGACAGGGGACAATTGGTTATTGTTTTTCAGGGACTCTTACTTTTTTTTTTTTTTTTTGGCTGTAATTTACAGCACACATTACAAAGCTAGTTATTCTTTCTAAAACAACACAGACAGAAAAAAAGAGCTGAAATAACTCTATCAGTAATTTAAAGTATTTGGGTTAGATCTGAAGTGTTTCCGTCTTCATAGCCAAAGAAATGTCAGTTTTTACCATGTGCATGCTTAGGGTGTCTTAGGAGCAAAAAAAAATCCTCAAGTAAATAAACAGGTTTAAAGAAAGGCTGTAGACAACACTGTCATGACTGGCATCACTATATAAAAATATGCTAAAAAACATCTATATATATATCAATCTGTTCCTGTTAAAAGGCACAGTTAGAGCTAACAATATCACCAAGGTAAAATGTGCAATTGTTTTTGTTATGGATTGATACACTTGGCCACATCCTGGCTTCTGATTCAGCAGGCAGAGCTTCATTTCAGTGCATTGCTGCTTGTGTGGCAAAACTCAGGGATTTGATAAACTCGAGTGTGATGCTGTAATTTGATGTAAAAACCAATGATGCCAATGAGTGATTGCTTAAGAAGTTTGGCAAATTATGTATGATATCTTCATGAGAGACTTAATTGCATAAACCTGCCCACTGGATCAGCAGTTCTCTACTGCATCCAGAATTCTAATTACCACTTTCCGCACTGTTCCCTACTCAGAGCAGCACCTCGTTACACTCTGGAGCTGCAGGAATTTATAGGGGATTCCCACAGGCTGACTTGGCCGATGTGCTCTGCTGCTTTGCTAAGATCGAGGTCTGTCCTTAAATTACTGGTCCTGCTTTATCCCTTGTTTATTTTGCTCAGTAGTCTCTACCCCAAAGTTGATATTGGAAGTTTGGAGCATTCACTCCAAGCTCCAGCTTGAGACTCCTATTGGAAGGCAGCCTTTTCTGGGCCAGGTGTGTCAGCATTGTTACATATATATCATAATTCCCACCTGAACACGTATGTTCAAGTGTTCTGAGCACAGCTGTGATTCACAGACCTCTTTTTTTTCTGGAGTGGAAGTAACTGAAAACTTGCACACTTAAATAGATTCTATCTCTTTGCATTTTTGGGATAATTTTCCTCCGTTAGCATAATGGATATCAGTCTTAACACCTCCCATTTCTTCAACTGCACCAATTGCTTTGAATAAGGATCTCATTTTCACATGACTCCTGTAGACCTGATGGACCTAAATTCAATGAAAATTACATAAAATTGAAGAGAGCAAATGCATTGTAAGAGATGGCAGGGCAGCACTATTACTATCATCTACTTTGCATAATCGTGTTAGGGACAGAGCCTGGGAGCACATTCCACAGCTTTTCCCAGCAAGCTGTGGCTGGAAGCTTTTTGCAAAGAGACAGAGCTTCTCCTCCTATTCAGGATTTCTCAATTGCCTCAGCCATTCATGCTGGTTTTATGCTCCTTGAGATAGTATCAGAGGTAAAGCATTAAATTTAAGGCATTTTCTAAAAGGTAGGAAGGCCCCAATTTCTTTCACAATAGATAATTTCACCATTTATCTATGTGAGATGCTTAGAAAGAAAATATCTATTGGATTTTATCACGTGTGTTGGGGGTCATACTTTTAAAAGCTCACCAACTCTTGTCTTTACAGACTGGGACAGGGAGGTGAGGGATGAGGGGCTGATGGTGCACACACAGTGCTCTGCATCCCACCTACACATCCTGGTGCTCCTGACTCATCCCCCAGTCCCTGCAGGAGAAATCAAGGATCTCTTTCTCTTCTCCCATTCTTAAAACCGCCTCTGATGAGATCTGAATTACTCACACTTTTACATTCCCCAGAGGAAAGGGAATGCTGATCCAGAAGGTGCCAGTGTCTGGGGGGGTCTTTATCCCACCTTTCCAAGACTTCTGATCAGCCCTTAGGAATGGGGGTAGAGAAGCAGCATTTGCTACAGATTTGCTCATGCAGAGATAATTTAAGAATATCCAAGCAATGTCAGAGTTCTGTGATCCCCAACCTTTTCATACCTGCTCTTTAAAAGCACACTGGAGATGCTGCTCCATGGCCAAAAGAAATTAATGAGGATAAAAATCCTCTTCTTTTTTATTAGTATCTTCCTTCACTAACTATTTTTCCCATTTGCCAAGGAGTCTTGTTCTGACTGGATGGGGCAGAGGCAAAGCTGACCCTTCATTCACACAAAATCAGTGCATTTGTTAACTACTGTCCTCGTTCAGAGATTTTTTTGTTAACTCCCATGTTTCTGTGCACTTTGTATTTCGGGGATTGAATATATGTGAAGGAAAATTTAATGTCTAATTTATATTTGCCAAACTTACTATACCTCAGAGCTAACTTCAAGTATTTCAGAACACAGCTCTTTTTCAAGCTTTCTTGGCTGCTATGAGATGCCAGAACCTTAAAAAAAAGGAAGTTCTTTTTGCAGTAACTTCAGAGAGAATAAATCAGGCCCAAGGTTCACTAGCAGACCTGCGATAGGAGTTATTCAATCACATATATCTGACTTTCAAAAGCTTTTCTTTTTCAATCTACCATTAGAAGCAGATGAAATTTTGTTTGGAATCCAGGTACATCTTGCCATATAATAGAGTTCAATGGACTTTAAGAAAATAATAAGTAAAAATCTTTTTTGCCTCAGCAGTAGGAAATTTGGGGCTCAGGTGAACTATAATCTGTCCTATTAACATTGCACATCAGAATTCTGAATTGCTCCTGCAATGATAATAAAAGTATGCAAGGTTTAAAGAATGGTTTTATCCCCAGTGTTTCATTTCCCCTACCTGGAAGCTATTACCTGAAGTGCACTCCACTTTTGGTGATGTTAAATATAATCACCACCATTTTTCGTTTGAATGACTAAATCTCCACTAGAAAATATTTACAGCTGGGGTAAGTTTAGAACTTGCATCTACCAATGTTTTGTTGGATGCTTTTAAAGGAAGGGTTGTGTGACCTTACAAGAACCACCCGACCTTGGTCAGGGGGCAAAATGCTCCAGCTCTGTTGAGTGGAAAAACCTTCCACCAAATCTACTTTGACAAACTTGAGTTTCTCAAAAATCCCATTTTATAATGGCCTGTCTCACAATGTCTTTTTTTCCCTGATATCTGGGGCTGCTGTTCTCCCTTTTACTTCTTAATCTGAAGACTAATAGCCCAAGTGGAAAAAGACCTAAAATAAGAGGTGGAAAAAATAATGTTTGTGGCAAATTTTTTTTTTTTTTGTTCACTGCCTGTGTTAAATGATGCCCTTTAAACTGGTCTCGTAATTTTAGTGTTCCTTTGTTTTAGTTTTTGGTCTTTTTTTAATTTTTGTGGGAAGGATTTTCATCAGCGAAAGCAATAGAAACCCAGATGTGGAGTTAGCCCTGGGCCTGCCATGACTGCTGTCCTTGTACAGCTGCCAAATGTTCATCCCCAGAGCTGATTTTTTGTTGTATTCTCATTTCAGAAGCTCTAGTCCTGCTCGGGACAACATTTCATTGCCATTGCCTTTCTGAGTGTCCAGGTGGTGGCTTTCATCCCTGGGCACAGCAGGGAAAGGGGCACTTTCTCCCCATTTGTGTGTGGCAATTTCTAAAGTTGTTTTAAGGAGTCTGGCTATTACGTCCATTTAATTTAATTTAATTTCTCTCCATTGCAAGGGAGTCTGGTTGATTTCTGAATATTTTCCGTGATCAAAGGTGGGATTAAATGGGAATATTTCCACCCTTAGAAAACGACTTCACGTATCAGGTGTGTTGCTGTTTGTGTACACATGTGCAGAAGTGCAATTGATCTTCAAGGGGTTTAGGGAGAGCTGATGAATTTTCCACTCTATCCACAGTCTGATCTGGAAGAGGAATCCAAGACCACAATAAGCTGCATTCACTTTGAATTCTTTTAGTTATTCTTCTTGGATCAACTTAGTGGAGTTGTTAAGAAAAATAATCTTATCTCATTTCCCACTTTACCTTTTATTGCTGCCGTTCATATCTGTATATTACCTTATCTCTGTGCCCTGGTGGGACTGTTGCTAATTTATTCAAATTCAGAACATTTGCTATCTGCTCTCACTATGATCAAGGTGGGCTCATGCAAAACTGTGCTCTTCTAATCAGTTTTACTAGATAGGATTGCTGATTAAATGCCTTTATATTTGTCTTCTAGACCAATTTCTAAAATGAATTTTGACAATGGCTGTTTGAGGCTCCTATTTCTAATACGGGTAATAATCAGGTTCATAATAGGAAGCTCTTTGACAAACATATCTCTAGAAAATGAAGATCACAAACTTACTGGAATGGTGAATACCCCATTTGTGCTGCTCCCTTTACTCTTTAGTTATGAGCAAACAGTACTTTAAACAACTTAAACATAATGAAGTTTTATTTCACTGAGCTAAATCTACTGAGTTCAGTCACTGGAGCTACGCTTAATTCTTTAATATGTCTTAATAAAAGAAACTTCTTTTGTTACCAAACCCTCCATTTTAATTTTCAGTTTGAAACAACAATTGCCAATTACATTGTAAAAAATGACCAATCATGGAAGATAATGGAATTTTAAAACTTTGTGACCTATTAGAACAAGAGGGCAGCTGAGGAAAAACTTTTCATTTTGGTTATTAACTGCATTCTGAGTTTAATTTTTTTTTCTCTATTTTCTGTTCAATTGAGTCTTCTGCCAAGAGATACTATATTAAAGTTGTTTTTCTCTTTATGCAGTTAATGAAAGGTTATAATTTAGATAAGTGGGGTCAAGCATCAGCTCTCAAATGGATGTTATTGGGTGGACGCAGCTGTATTTTTCCTGCTTTAAGTCTTTTTGGTGTTAGCAACTGGAAACCTGAGTGTTCTTCACAATCATCATTAGTTTTTTATGCCTTTGCATTCAGCCTCAGGATGGAAACTCTTTGTAATCCTCTGGCCTTGACGCAGTGGTTCCACAGACTCCAGAGCTCACAGAACTTACAAACTCAGGTCATCTCAGGGGAGGGGGGCAACCAAAGATTAATGCAGGGTAATTACTTGGCTTCTTGGTGCACTCTGACGGTTTCTTCCTGTCAATTTCAGTGTAGCTTTAGAAGTAATTAAACATAGCTCTAAGGCAAAATGGTTTTAGGAGTGGTCAAGCATTTTGTGGAGCCCTGCTGATGACACTGGTGTCCCTTCATTATTGCACACGTCGGAGCAGAGGAGTAACAATTTCTAGCCTGAATGTTTTAGTTCTCCAATCTTTTCACAGGTTACCACTCCCCACTCTGGTTACCATGAACTGTTAATCCACATTCAAACTTCTCTTAGCATCAGAAAAGGTTTGATGTTAGTCCTCATGCTTAAATCTACCTTTGTGAAAAATCCTGGCACAGAGGATTCCACTTATATAGCTGGAATTGTTTGGAATAAAACACTTTTAAGCAACAAACAACTTATTTAAAATGTTGGGTCTATAGAGATAACAGTTTCAAAAGAGAATCTTAGTCTCTGTACAGATTTTTCTTGAACTTCTCATAAAGCAAAAGTGCACCTTTATCAGAAAAGAAGCAATTTTGTTGGAGGTTTAGCAGCAGCAGTAGTGGTGCTTGTTTAGATTTTTTTTTTTCTTTTTCAGTCTAAGTGGCAGTGGTGAATTTGTCCAACCCTGTGATACGTGCAGGGTTATGTCTACAAGAGAGGTACTACAGTGAACATTTCTGGTACCTGCTGTGCTTGCCCACTCATGGAAACAAATTTTCTGGTTTTCTGTGTTTTCCTTCTAACCATACCACCCCAGACATCTGACTCCCAATGTATAAATTTTCCTATGAAATTAATCCCACTCATCCTTAAATGCAAGTCTGTGACTAAGTTTGTCAGAATTCTTTGTCTGGATGCTTTTGTATTTCTCTGAGCTGCACGTGCAGGGGCACAGAAAGATGAGGAGAGGTGGCCAAGTCGTGCTGGAGGTGGGCTCCTGCCTGGTTTCTGCAGGAGGAGAACAGACTGTTCAGGGAATCATTTAGCAGCTGCTTATTAGAGGCATAGACATGTGATTTTGGGGGTAGTAAAGCTTGGCAAGAACTTTCATTTCAAAAGAAAAAACAAACCAAGGGAAAAAAAAGCAAAAAACTGCCAGTCACTGATGGCCTCCTGCTTTTAGTGAGTTTAATCTTGTGTTTCATTCCACATTCACATGGACACTCCAAGTGTTGTGTGCAGCACCTGAATAAGAATCGAATCACACTGACAATTAATTTGCAAAGAAACTTATTGAAAAATGCTGCTAAGTGCAAGAAGTTTTGGAGATGTAAAAGAGAAGCTCACCAGGTGCCCATTTTTTTTAAGCCTGAAGGGCTCTAATGTAATCTGACAAATTGAATCTGGGATGGAGCTGCTGTGCTGAATTTCAAGGCCCTCAGCAATGAGGAAAGTGATAAACTTTGGTTTCATTCGACCACTGAGGTGGGATATATTTACAAAACAGAATTAAACAGACTGAAAAGCTCTACTCAAATGCTTTTGCAGCAGCTAGGAAATTGGGAATTAGGATACATCCATGTGTAGCTCTGCTCCCCAGCGTCAAGGATGATAGACCACAGCTGCCCCTGATGCGGGAGACAGGGCTTGAATTCCTTCCTTGAATTCCTTCCTTGAATTCCTTTTGGATTCAGCACTCACTCTGTCAGCTCCCCTAAAGCTTTCCTCATTGCTTTTTGTCCTGTGTCCTAACCATGCTCAGCTGCCTCACAAACTGGGGTCTGGGATTCTCCTCTGGACTACCAGAGCCTTTTACCCACCTTTGTGCCATAACCGTGGAAATTTCTTTGGAAAACAAGATTTCTCTTCAGTAAATCCCTTTTAACCAAGCAATAGTACATTAAGAAGAAACTGTAACATCTAAAATGAAAAATAAAGCTGCCATGAAAGCTGAGGTTTTACCCCTAAGTGCAAGAAGGACAAAGAATTAAGTGAATATTCTCTCTCAGTTTGTATGTGGGAAGTGCTCAGATACTGTGCTGATGAGGGGTGATATAAAATGGTTGCATAACATCAGAGTTTAAATAAAAGGGTGTGGAAAGCCAGTGCAAAGATGTGTGAATTCTGAGGAAAATTAGAGTTATAATTAATCTGGATAATGCTGCAGAAGGATCTTCACTGAAGTCCAGTCACCAGGAATTGAGACTCTCGTCAAAACTTTTCTTGCTCTTCACAAAACACCTTTGAGCAGACCATGATTTTAAAACCTGTGAGCATCCACACGGTAAATTTTTGCAAGGGTGATCCCTTAGGAGGAAGAGAATTAGAAAAATGCTTTAATTCCCTTTGCTGTTCAGCTGCAGTAGTTCATCAGGATGGACAGACGAACATTTCTGTGTGCCTGGGCAGACAAGCCTTTGCCTTTGTCCTTTCTGATGCTGAGAGATTGCTGAATGTATTTTTAAGTAGGAACTTGTGTAAGACAAGAACAGAGGTGTGTCTGCCTGAGAAGAAGCTGATGCAACAGATCTGAGGCTGCCATTCAATGGAAAACTCAGAAACCCAATTTTTTTGCTGCAGAAGTGAAATAGATCCTAGAAAAGCTGCCTCATAGTCATGGCAAACACAAAGATTTATATTACACATGCAACAAACAGGCTGGAAGGATAGGCAAATGCAGGTGATAGGGGAGAATGGGTCTCCCAGATTTGAGGGCGTTGCTGGAGGCCAGCTCAGGGTGGTACCACCACGAGCAACACAACTGCACGTGGTGTGTGCTGTGAACTCCATGGGATCCCGTCATCCTTGGCAAAAGCTGCAGCTGCATCCTCTGTGTCACAGTCATCCCAGCTTCTGGGCCTTTAGACTACGTCCCTCTGCTTCCCCTTCTCTGCAGGAGACAGAAAAGATGCTGCTTCTGCATTTATTGCTCGCTGTGCCAAGATCCTGAAGTGTCTGGAGTGCTGAAAACACTTCAATAGCGCCGAGCGGAGCCGGCTGCTCCCCATTCTCCCAGTGTGCTGACAGCTCACTTCTGGAAATTTTAACTGTGGAGAGGCAGCGATTTGTCTGTAATTGCTGATTTTTAGTGCTTTTATTCAGCCTTGAAAGGGGATTCACAGTACAAAGTGGGCAGGGCAGCGTTGGAGGCAGAGGCTCCCAGGTCCCTTCTCCATTGGATCTGAGCACCCGAGATGCTCTTGGCACCTGGCTGGCAGCTCCTTCTCCATCTCGGGAGCTGCATCTCCCTGTTTTCACCTGAGATTCCAGCAGAACATTTAAATCTGAATTCATAAAAAAGCACATCCTGGTGCATACATTGCCCTTAAAAGTGGGAAGCCTTCCTCATAATAAGAGCCTGTAAAATATTTGAATGACTTTGAACACAAGTTGTGGTTTTGTGCTTGAGGCTGGGAGAGTCGCTGGTCCTGAACCAGGACTTGTGGTCAGTCTTGGTTTTCCAGCTCCTTTCTTAGGTTCTGAACCCTCCTTTCTGTGCTTTAAACTACTGTAAACTATGAATTTTGTGGTTTTACATTGCTGAAAAGGCAAAAGATTCTCCTTTAGCACAGTGTCTGTTCCTTGTGAGAGACCTCTTATTGTGTGTGATAAATTTGATGAATGTGATCTTCCTTCCACCTGCTGCATTGCTGTTTCTCCTGTCTCTGCTCTAGTGCCACTGATATTTGGAACAGGTTTTTTTTTAGAGAGCTGAAAATTCCCTCTTCCCCATATATTTTTCATCCTTTTGCTTTCCCCAGCCCCACAAAATCCTCTGATGATGTTCCTGCCTTCTCTTTTGCCATTAACAACAATGTTTTGTGACAAGAGCTATAGTTGCAGTCAGCATGGAAAATTTGCTGTTATTTTAAATAACCATCTGCTCTCCCCACAGTCTGCTACCTCATCCTTAATTTCTTTATTTTTTGGATGTTTATTTTGATTAGCTTTGTCACATGGTGCTATAAGGGAATCTTGCTTCACTTCACACACTACTGCCATGTTGATACAGAAAAACTGGCTTACAACCAAAAAGATGCTATTTTTTCCATTCCCTCTCCTCTTTTCTTTTTTTTTCCCCCAGAAAAAGTTTTATGTAACAAAGTGTTGTGTAAGGAGGAGAACAGCAGGGAGTACATCAGAACTCATGGATTTTATTTCATCTCTGTCACAAATCCACTGTGGTACACTGGGCAAAGTCAGTACAGTCCAAATGTTCTTATTGGGATCAATGTGAGAGCTACTGAAGTGTCTTGAGTAGATCCATAGTCACACATGTGTAACGAGGATGAAACTCTAGCCCAGAGCAAAAAGGGAATCTTGGAAGAACCTTCTATATCAGGGAAGAGCTGATGCACTAAAATAGGTCATTTTTGTTTATTTGCATTAGAATTGCTGGCACACAGATCCTGAATTTCAGAGTAATATTTAAATTTGGGTGTTTGATATTTGTGCTGTAAATGCTGTTTCTCCATTGGATGTGCACTGGCCTGGGTGCACAAGGTTGTGATAATTAAGCAGCCACAATTCTGGGCGGGAAATCTGCACATGTGGTGGGAATGGCCCAAACCACAAGAAATCTCTCTTTGAGGAGCAAAAAATCACGAAGAAATGAATACTCATTCTTCAAATGCAAATTTAACTGGTGTGGTTGAATGGAGAAATGTAATTTGGCTTCCTGTGAGAAACATTTTCAGAGGAAATACGGGTCCCACTGAGCCCTTTGCATACATTGCAGATCCAGGGGGAGCAGAGGGAAGTGTGGGAGTACTGGAAGTGCTGCTGTTCACTCATACTCTGCTTTTCCACAGGACTTTTCTCAGTGCTGGCTTTGGGTGTACAAACCAAACTCTGCTGGCCCCGGAGGTGAGACCGGAATCAAGGCACAATTACTTTAATGAGCCTTTGGAGAACGTTCTTGCTCAGCCTGGGTTTATTTATTCTCATGTATCAGTGTAAACCGTGGGTAATTCTAGCAGAAAAAAATGAACAGGGAATGAGGCCCTTTGGTCCTGTCAGAGATTTCAGAAGTTCACTTAAGGTGTAACTGTTATGTTACAAAACACGAGGGATTCCTCCAAAAGCCTGAAAAAGACATCTGTGACTGTTCTGACAGCACACGTGGCTGCCAGAGGTGTGTGTGAAGAGCAGCTCTTCTGAAATCACAGCAGTTAAATTTCTCCCTGAATTAATGCTGTAAAGTTCTCATTAGGTTTTTAGATAAATTTTTACACATTTATCTTGCTTTTTCTGGGGTTGGGCTAACTCATATTATGATACAATTTCTGCAAACTAACACCAGCAGGGGTAGTTAGCGAATCTGTTCTGTAGGTGCCCAAAATTGTTGTGTTATCAATGAAAACAGAATTGTCCTCCTCGGAATGGATTTTGTCTTCCTCAGAATGGATTTTCCTTTATCATTCCCTTTGTCCTAATGTCCATTCAATATTGGCTTCTGCCAGTATATATTCTACCTGCTCACTCTGTCAGGTTTTTCTGTAAATAAAGCTCCAGACCAATAAACGAACTTAACCAACAACAAACCTCAAAAAAACCCCCGCCAAAACAAGCCAAAAAAACAAAACCACAACAAAACCCCAAGTAAACAAAAAGCCACAAACAACAACAACAAGAAAAATCCCAGACAAAACAAGCCCACAAAGAACAAAAAAAACCCCACAAAACTCCCAAACAAACAAGCCAGAAAAAAACCTCCAAACCAGAAATAAAAAACAAAACCAAACCACAGGAAAAAAAAAAAAAAGCCCAATAAACCAGAGTTGCAGCAGTGATGTGTTAATGCTTACTAATATTGGCCTGCAGAAAAGAAAATCTTCATTGCTGGTGACAGCTAAATAAGCAATATTTATCTTATCTACAGAGTGCAGCCATGGATTCACACAAGAAATGCCCTTTTCAATACCACAGCTCTTTCTCTGGGCTGCTGCTGACTACACTTCAGTCCTTATGGGATTTCATTGAGTTTATCTGGTGAATTAACACCATGAAGGACTAGAAAGTGCCTTATTTCCTACAGCACAGGATCCCCACTGCTGCTGCTGCTGGTGCTCAGAGAAAAGCAGTGATGGATGAGCAGAGGAGGCTCCCCTGTCCTAGACAAGGGAAAACCACATAAATCTTGTTAATGCAGAGCCACAGACAGGGAAGCTGAAAACACTGGTCCAGAGGATGGATTGAGATGTCCTGGGGAAAGTTTCCTGAGCTCGTTTGCAGAATGCTCTGTGCTGATTACTGCTAACCTGAGGCAGCACCAGGCAACTCTCAAACAATCAGCAAGAGAGAAACTTTCGAAAATCTTTAGTGACTTTATTTTTTAAAGGGGAAGATTAGCAAAGGAAGTGTTTATTAACTTAAAAACCAAAAAAGCTGTAAGTACTAAATCTGTTTTGCCCCAGCTACACTCAAAAGGATCTTCTGCTTTATCCTGTCACGTAGGGCTTTGTTCAATGCCCAGGCATATTTCTTCCTTGTATGACCATGCTGCTAGCCAGAAAATCCCATAAGACAAATCCCATAAGAATCCTTTTGCATCAGTCATCTGTAGATGTATCTTACACAAACAGACTCTGTCCCAAGTGCTCTCAGTCTGTAAGTACTGAGGGAAAAAGGGTGGATAAATCCAGGTATTAGAGCGAGGTCTGGCTGCCCTGCTGGACTGGAGAGCCTTATATGTCCTGAAAAATTAGAAAGGAAGGCTGACTTTCAGTGGATCAGAGATATTTCACATCTTTCAGCTTCCAACTCATTTTCCAGAGGAATTCTTGTGTGAACAAACTCTGAGTTTGTGTCCCAAATGATCAGATTTTGTTTTATTTCATTTCATAGGATAGGAAGAGTTCCTGAAGTGTCTGCCAATCCTCTTAGCAGAAGGGAGCCTGGCAAGGGGATGGGTATGTAAATGTTCTTAATAGAATCCCAGACTGGTTTGGTTTAGAAGGGACCTTAAAATTCATCTTGTTCCAACCTTCCTTTTCTCCCTGCTCCTCCAGGATCTGCCACAGGACTCTTCATCCTGGGAACCTCCCCCTGGCCATAATCCACAGCCCTGATTTCAAACCTTTTCCCAGGACTGGCATTTTTTGGGCTTGGGATGGCTGGGCAGAGCCACATCACCAACCTCTCCCATCCTCCTGAGTCAGCCAAGGGGGAGGCTGTTGAACGATGTGAATTAACCCCTTCATGCCCCCAAATCTGCTCCAGAGAGCAGAGCCCAGGAACCATCAATCACAGAGGAGTCCCTCGAGAGCAGCGCTGGCAGCTCCCCCCAGACAGTGCACGGGAAGCTCAAAAAGCAAATTGCAGAGGCTGAGGCAAGGCTGTTTAGTTCCGTGCTGTCCTGAGATGGCACCTAGGAACCAGGATTCATCTCCACAACAGGAACATGCTAAGGACAGGCCCCAGAACCCGTGAGTTTAGTTTGCTACAGGAGAACTGGCAAGGCTTGGAAGGTGAACGCTGGGTGAACTGGAGTATGAAATCTCAGCGCAGTGCAGAGCTGAACGCAAGGCACAGAGCAGAGAGCCAGGGTGCAGGGGAGATTAAAGCTCTGACTGACACAAACTGCCCTCTTCCTACTCACAAGGGATTTAACTGATACCTGCCTTTAAATCATTCCTACCAGCTGGCGTCTTTTCCTAATTATGCCTAATTATATTTTGACTCTGAAAATTGTCAGGTCACACAGTCCTGCCCAGATTACCTTTTAACCAGCTAAATCAGGAGTAATTGGAGGCATTGCCCCAATATATAATTTACTTGACAGCTGCAACGTGTCCCAGATTTCCACAGGGGTTTCACAGCCTCCACTGAGTTCTGCAATGCTCATGGAGCTGGAGTGGTTTAAAGCCAATTCAAAAGTGTTTACAGCCACAAATGGGACCTGCCCTCAGTGGAAATGCTGCAGCTCCTTCCTTCCCTCCCTCCAAGCTTCCAACATGCCAATACTTTCAGAAAGTTGGTGGCACTGGTTTTTCCCAAAACAATAGACAAAAATTATGATCTCTGTCTAATCAGGGATTGTATTTACTTATTCATGAGATGGCAACTTACACACCTATGATACAAGAGAATTTGAGAAATCTTTTAGAGGCTAAAAAGTCAGCTCTGCCCACTGGAAATCCCCCATCCACTGAGTACCAGGAGAGACTGGCCAAGCCTTCTGCTCTGGTGGCCACACAGCAAAAGGTGCAAGGGGCTGAGAGCCACGAGGCCAGTGTGACACAGCTCTGAGAACTGGGAGCACTGGTCCTGCTTTGCAGGACTTCTTCCCACACTAGGAATTGGAAGGTGGATGGCAAAATTAAGGAAGACACAGAGCTCTTGCCCTGTGCTCCCTATTGGTTAACTACTTTGTTGTTACCTCGTTTGTTTTGTGCTGTTTCGTGGGATGCTGACCAAGCTGCACAGGGAAACTGTCATTAATTATTAAGAAATTGTCTAATCCATCAGGACATCAGTACTGCTATAATGCTTCCCCTGAGGAGACCAAAAGAGCTTTGAGTAAGGAGTTGGAGATGTTCCAGTGAGAACACGCAGCCCCAAAAACCAGCCTTACTTCTTAAGTTTGTTAAATGAAGTTTCCAGATGTTTCCTTCCTTCTCAGCATTGCACACCAAAAAGGCACAGCGGTCAGTTTTTTAGAAAATGAAATTTGTTTTCTGGGAAAGAAATATTGCTGAAGGGACTAAGAGACAGGATCCTGAAGGATGAAATGCCCCACGTCCTTTGGGCACCACCATGATATTACACGAAATAATACAAAAGGTCTGACCAGGGACTACTTTATAGTGACAGTAACACATTGAGCTTAAAGCTAGAATGGAATAAAATCCTCTTGTTTCACTTCCAGGTGCATCACAGACATGAAATATCACCCATTTACCTTGCTGTTGACCTATGTTTGTCTGACTGATACATGACCAGGAGGATACCCAGGGTCAATCTGAAGATAACAGGATTTTATTTACTCTATTGCAGCATCTGACCTCAACTTTCAGGTGCTGAGTTTTGTTCCTCTGGGACATTAATCCAGAGCCAAGTATGCATCATGTGTCAGAGATGGCAGAGATTGCCCACCCTGGTCACCCTCAAAGAGGGCTTTGGGCAATTCCACTGCTCCTCAGCCAGTAATTCCCTACTGTGTGACAAAAGAAGATGAAAAAATGCAGCACAGGAGGTTCTGTGGCTGGGTATGAACAAGCTCTAAATCTGTGTCTCTCAGTCCTTACACTCTGGGAGAAAGCACCTGATACTTCTCATTGGCATTTACTTGATGGCTTGAAGCAGGAAAAACCTCAATAAAGCATTATCTATGAATCACTCGGATTTAAGAAGGGTTTTCATTAAATCTCCTGTTTCCAACCTTTCTCCTCCCCTCTTCTATTAAAGTCACGAATTAGGAGTGGAAGGCTCACGAGCTGCTGTCTGGAGTGATAAGGACACCTCCCTTCAGCTGATTAAAAGGCTTCTTTCCTAACCATGAGAGCAAGGCTGCAAGCCTGCAACACGGCTCTTCATCCTCAACTGTGATGGCTTCACTCTCCCTCTCTCCAGTTCCAGGTGGCTGTGATTCATCTTTGAGCTCTTGATAGCCAGGAGTTTTCGGGATGCTCTGCATCCTGCTGACAGCTACAGCTGCAGATGGCTTTTCCTCTCAAGGCCAATACTGTGCATCCCCCCTCTTCTTTAAAGATGTTTGTGACAAGACTGTGAGCCAGGGCTGGTCAGAAACAAATTTGGTGGAAGAAGCTGGTTCTTTGGAATCTTCACAGGTGGAGAAAAACCCAGTTTGTATAAAGCTTTTGTCAGGCATTGGTTCTGAAGTTCTGTAAAATTAAATTTTGTGTTGAAATGAAAAAGCATCTGTGTAAGCCTCACTGTCCCTTTGTGATCTTCAGAACAGCCTTAGGTGATTTTAGTCTCCCTCAAGGTTTAATTTATACCCCAGACTTTGAAGAAAATACTGCTTGTATCATCATGGCATCAGCATTTGGTGAATGAATAAGTTTGCAAATAATACAGTAATCGTTGTCTACATTAAAGAATCTACGAATCCAGGGTGAGAAGTTTGAATGTGGCAAATATTATCCTGACACAAGAAAGCAGCTTTCCAAAGGAAAATAATTTCTGAAGGGGTTTTGACTGCTCTGTGCTAACAGTATGTGGTAAATTTACCAATAATTAAATCCACTGCAATTTCACTAATTGTTTGATTAGGGGCAATTCTCTAGACATTCTAATGTGTCAGGTTTTCAATGACAGAGCTGACAGATTGGTCCCTTATTTTCCTTTGGCTATAAATCACAGAGTGTGACTTGCTGAGAAACTCGAAGTATGGAAATGAGACACAATGAAATGCAGAACCACACAGGGACTGGAGCGTTTACATTTCATTCTAAGCAATAAAGCAAAGGAAAATACCTGAGGGAGGGAGTCCCTGTGTGCAAATGGCTCCCTCAGAGGCAAAAGCAAGCCGTGCGCAATTAAATTGAGGCACAATTACGTGGAAAACAGAAATGTACTTTTTTTTTTTTGTAAAAAAAGTCCAAAAACCCTTGTTTGTTTCATCAATAATGAAGAAGTGATAGCAAAAAGAGTGAAGGTAGAAGAGGTTACATTTGAGAGTGAAGGAAATGATGTGACCAGACCAGCTATGACATACCAGAGGGAATGGGGCTGGATTCCACATATTTCCAGCATGAGAATGTCCTCAAGGGTCTCTCATGAAGAAGAGAGGTTCGTGCAAATAGAAATGGCCACTACTGCCCTGGGATCAGGATCGGGATCAGGATCGGGATCGGGATCAGGATCAGGATCAGGATGATCTCTCCCTGGCCTGGGGATGTAAAGGACACAATGGGGTTCCCCGTTAGGAGTCAGGGAAGAAGAGGTGTGGATTTCAGTCCTTTGTCAGGAGACTGCTCCGAGAGTTTGGGTCTCCTGTTTCAGGTAGATCCTTTTCCCTGCTTTTGTGAGCTCTGCTCCATAATCTGCCTTAACAAAATGCAAAGACCTTCGTGAAGAAAAAAAAACATCTTTCAAGAGCTGTTCTCATTCTCTCCAGGAAATCTGACACTGTCTTTGTCTAAGATCCTGGCCTGTTTTGTGTTCCCATCAGTCAGCCCCTTATCCTCACAAAATCCTGCCCTGTTTCTCCAGTCCATGTCTTTTCATGAACCTCAAAGCACTGCCAGAGAGCCTTGATGGCTTTCAGTTCTTGGAATCGAAGTTTCCTTTGTCCTGGCATGTAGTTTGCATGCAGATCTGCTCTTTAAAGAGAGCTGGAGCATCAGGCAAGTGGATTACAGGAAGCTGGCAGATTCCAAAGGCTTTATGAAAGATAGTCTTTTCTTGGCAGGCAGATTGTCCCTTGAAAAGGGAATTCCATCAAAGCTGAACTTCTCTGCATCTGAGAGCCTCAGATCATTTACAAAATACATACATGCTTCATTTTTGCCCACAACATGGATAACTCTGATGAAAAGAAGTTATTTCTCTTTACCACTCTTTTAATGTCCCATAAATTAGGAAAGAGCACCAAATAAAATGAGAGGCCATTATCACTTATTATTCCATAACCTTTCCATTCAGACACAGTCTCTGAAAAAGTAATTAAGGCACTAGTGGTGGCTAATGCATGCACTCCAAATAATGCACACTCAGGCTCTATTTTCAGCCGAGGTTCATTAACATTACACACCAACAAATGAATTCAGTCTGGGGCAGTGCCTCCCGATTAAACTTTCCACAGCCCACTTAACTGGAGCTTTGGTGTGTGTTTGACAGACACTTTAAACTCCCTGGAGACCCTCTGCTCTCCCCTTTTCATTCCAGCCCCTTCTAAAGGCCAGGTTCTGGCTGCTCTCAGCTCATTCCACGGAGTTTAAGTGAGATGAACTGCAGGGCTGAATGTTGTCCTGTCTGGGGAGAGGTAACAGAATGGGATCAAAATGGTGGTGCTGATAACAAAAGGGTAATTTTTCAGTTATCCCATCACAGCCACAGCTCAGAAAATTGATTTCAGGTAAGACCCTGGGCTGGGATTCAGGGAATGTGTCAGCCTTAAGTTTAAACCTTAAACTGTAAAATAGTGACAGGACAAGGGAGAATGGCTTTAAAGTGGAAGAGAGTAGGTTTAGATTAGATGTTAGGAAGAAATTCTTCCCTGTGAGGGCGGTGAGGCCCTGGCACAGGGTGCCCAGAGAAGCTGTGGCTGCCCCTGGATCCCTGGAAGTGTCCAAGGCCAGGCTGGGTGGGGCTGGGAGCAACCTGGGATAGTGGAAGGTGTCCCTGCCCATGGCAAGGGGTGACTCTGGTTGAGCTTTAAGGTTCCTTCCAACCCAAACCATTCTGTGGTTCTGTGGAACTCGAGTGAGATTGCAGTCCCTGTTTCCCCACCTTGTCTATTCACAAAATTGCTGCAGTAACTCCTTAGGAAGAGTCATTCCACCCTCTGCCTTCAGCCTCCAACGTGTTTTCAGCAGCTCCTGCCTGTCAGCAGGGAGGTGTGCAGTGACTGTCACAGGGAGACTTACACAGGGAATGCAGGAGAGGTGCAAATTGACCAAATTACACCCATTTGTGCTGTGAGAAGCAGGAGAATGGACAGCCAAGCCTCGGAGTCTCTGGCAGATGGGGATGGCAGGTTGGACTGTCCCCATCTCACAGGGATGACAAGTTGTAAAAACCCAGTCAAGCAGTCAGCCAAAAATGCTGCAGATGAAGCTGCTGGAATCACCAGCAGGTGTTGGGAAGCAGAACCAGCTGAAGTGGCTGCCAGACACCCACATTCAGCAGGATGGGGATCCCTCTGCTTGTTGTGTGGGTTTGATTGAAATGAGATTCAAACAGGACTTTTTTTCCTTACAGGTGGCAGCTCTATGCAAATTTGAAAGTGAGAGTTGATAAATACACACTTAGGGATTGCTTTTATCATCCATTTTGGTTTTTATGTTAGTGTTTTATGAGTTTCCTCGGAAAAGTGAAGAAACAAATACTGTGTTAATAATTAATGGATTGGCTAATTGAATTGCTGCCCTTTTTACTTGTGTGATCAGTTGGTATTCACAGCTTTTTACAGGTTTTTTCCATTAGGATGAGAAGTGGTTGATGTCTGCCTTGGATCTTCTTTGGTATGAATTTATGAGGAATATACACAGATTTTCAGTGAATGTTGCAGAAGCACAGCAGGCAGTTCCCTTAATGAGAAAATCCTCGTCTGGACCTCCTGCGTGTGCTCCCTCCAGAGAGATCTGCTTTTCTGCCTGCTCTTGAGAAATCACAGAAACCCAGGGAGTCTGAGAGAGCCCTGCTCCATCCAGTGACCCTGTGCAATACAACAACAAGGTGAGAAGTGGCAGCAGCAAGAGGTTTTTTTGAGGTACAGTTTGTGAAACTGTGCTTCATAACAAGCACAGGGCGCTACTTCTGGCAAAACCTGATCGTGTTTAAAAGCAGAGAAGCTCCTGCAGCCCCTCAGACTGGGAGTTTCTGTTTGCTCCAGGGAACTGATGTGTTACCTGGAGCCATCTGAGCTGTATGAAAGGTCGTGATGGCACCATTCCTGGATCTCCATGGTACAGAGTCCATCCCTAGCCTTCATGGTCAAGCAGAAAATCCTTAGAAATCATCAACAACTCCATATATAGTATAAAAAACTCCCTTGAGTAATAGGAAAGGCATTTGGGGAGGCTGAATCAGTAGAGAAAATGCTTTCTGTTACTCTTATCTTTGTCTTTCAAATATACACAGTGTGCAGTGTTTCCTCACAATCCCATCCACTTCAGTGCAGTGCTCTGTTTTCTGGTGAGGGTGTTTGGATGGATGGACTCCAACACACACACAAACACATCTCTGCATGTTCTCAGTGCCACAGCTGGACAGGATGAGATCCACACCTCCCTTCTGGCCGTGCCATGGGGTCACCTGGCTCTGAGATGTCCCATTTTACCCTGTGTGCTCCCTGGCACCAAGGTGACGTGCCCTGTGTCCTGGGCTGGGTGTGCGTGGACGTGGCAGTGAATTAATTTGGCCTGAGGTAGCTCAGATGGCAAAAATCCTTGAGTTATCTGCCAAGAAAACTGCAAATGTGCTTCAGCTGAGTCTGTCAACGTGAGAGGAGCAGAGGGTTGCCCAGTCAGCCAGAAGATGAATTTGTGCTTGTTCTGTCAACTGCTGGAGATTGGAATGTCAATATTGAGCCTAATAAACTTCTAGTTTCTAAAACATTAGCTGTGCTGAGATCATGTTTAATAACAATCTGGCCCACCTGAGGTCAGGCAGTGATCTGCAGCGCTGTCTCTGGGCTGGTGGTGTTGCCAGTACTCTGATTTCTCAGGTCTGCTTAGGTGTGTGAGTCACCCAAATTAAATTGTGGCCCTGGGCGGCTTCGCTCTCAAACCTCCCATGTGCAAAGCACAGGAGATAATTTAAAATAAAAGCTGGGGTCTAGAGACTGAGAGATTAATATATTTTCGTAGATTTCTCCAGAGAAACTGAAGCAGAGGGCAGGTGCTGAATGAACACCAGCAAATACCCTCATAAGGGGTGTGTGACCCCACAAATTTGGTGGTTGGCCCCTACCAAAGGGCTGATAAAATCTCTGTGGCTAATCAGGCTTTTAAAAGAGCAGAAGCTAAAAGTCTCAGATCCCTCTGTGGTGCAGACAAGTGTTTCCCATCCAGCTTGCAGGGCAGTGGGAAGTGCAGGGAGCGCTGATGGATGTCTGGCTACTGAAATGCCTTAATTACACTGCCTTCCCCAGAGTTCATCTTCGGGACGTGTACAAAGTGCAAGGAAAATATTGAATGCAGAGATTTCGTTCCTTTGTTTTTGTCTTGGCTGGATTAATTAGAGATGTCATTGATCCTGACAGGACTGCCTTGGGGTAGTATGGCTGATGCTGTGCTTGCTACAAATAGCTGGTGCTGAGGGTAGACACAGGGAATTTTTTGTGCTGTATTATTCCACTGGAGTCCACTTGAGTTCCTTTGGAACAACATTTCTCTCTAGAATTATTGCATTCTCCCTCTATTTATTGCTAATATGTGGTAACTTATTCCCTGAGACGGGAAATGAAATTGGTTGCTGGTGACTGCAGGGTTTCTGTTTGAATATTCTTTAAATCACAGAATCACAGACTGGTTTGGCTTGGAAGGGACTTTAAATCTCATCTCATTCCATCCTCCTGCCATGAACAGGGACACCTTCCCCTAGAGCAGGTTGTTCCAAGCCCCATCCAACCTGGTTTTGAACACTTTCAGGGATGGGTAATCAACAAATGCAAAACAATAATTTAAAAATGGGAAACACTTCCCACCCAGATACCTGAGCACTGGGAATTAGAACAGTGCTCATCTTGCAGATATCACAAAGAAATTCCTAAAGATTCCTTACCAAAGCCAGGATTCAGTTGTCAAATGCTGGCAGACTGGAGCTTGCAATGAGGAAGGATGGAATAAATGGATTTGTGGGCAGAGGGCAGGTGACAGGGTCAGAAGCACATGACAGACCCATTTCTCCCAGAGCCCTGCAATTTATCCTGTGGCTGTCACTTCCATTTAGAGGGTCTGGATTGACTTGGTGACCCAGAGGTGCGTGATGGGCGTGGAGCATCTGTCTTGGTTCTAATCAGGCTGCAGCTATGGCACTGCTTGGGTGCCTTGGAGGCACAAATGCATTTATCACTGTCGTACCCTCTGGTTGGGCAACAATACCAAGGTTTTTCTTATTTTATTTATTTTGGAGACATGAGGAGAATAAATATGATGTTACAGGTCTTGCAGAGCAGGAACTAAAGCATATTCTTCTCACTCCCAGTCGAATATCTTGACCACAAGACTCACTTGTCCAGTGGCATCCTAAAAACCTATTCTGTGTAATCTATTCCTCCAGGGACTTCTGAATACATTATATATACCTGCTAAAAATAAATCTGCAGAAGACAGAGTTTAACAAGTTTTTCACTGCTTCTCCAAGAGTGTGATCATTTTTAAATCAGCTGTGTCCCGTTTTCTGTATTATAAGTGATTGTCTTTGATAGAAATATCTCAGTTGTACATTGGCTTCTCTTCCACATCCATTTATGCTTGATACCTCTCTAAATCAGTGATGGCTAAATTACAGGTGACTCGTGGACAGTAATCAGTGCTAAATCAAGTTTGATTCCTCTGATGAGAAGCTTGGAAGACAGAAATAAGGTGCCTGAAACTTTAGACCTTTCCCAGGAAACACCTTCTTTTTCCTATAAACCCAGCAAATGCTTCTCTGTTATCAGGGAGAGAGCTTCTAAATCAGCCTGTTTCCAAAGAGATCTCCATAAGCAGTTATTTATTTGGTGGCATAGAGTTTCAAGAAAGAAGAAAAAAGAAGAAGAGCTGTCTGTCTGGTCTTAATTTCTGTGGCAATACTTCTTTTCTCCACACTTCTGAATTCCCTTAATTGTTCCTTTCTTCCTTTCTTGCCATGTTCAGGCTGTGCACGCCACTCCCTGAGCCACACTAGGCCTCTAACAAGAACTAGGAAATGTAATTATTCCCACTCCCTCTGTTTTCATTACGTCTGGATTAATAGTCTTCCTTTTCCCAACAACCTCTGCTGACAGGGAGCCATTATCATATGATGCACACAGACTGAGTACAAATTCAGGTTAATACCCCAGGATGCTGTGTAATGCACTGTCCTGCTGCTGAGCTTAATCTAATCCAACGTGATGGAGGAGGCACCACAGCACAGCTCAGTGTTTCAGAGCAGGATGCATCATCTTGCCAAATTTTGCCGAGGGCTGGCTCCAAACTCTCATCCTGCACCAAAATCTCCCACCTCAATGTACAGGGCAGTGGTGGCTGCTTGTTTTAGTGCCACCCTGGCCGCTCTTGACCATCTCTGAGGAGAAGAGTGAGGGAAGAAATGCTGTCAGAGGAGCATCCTAAAAATACCCCCAATCCAGCCCCCTGCCCCTCAGCTCAGTAAGCTTTTCTCCTTCTATCTTCTGTATGAAAATGGGCTCAGGGTCAGAGGGAGCAGAGGGCACGGAGGATGCCAGCAGAGGATGGGGAACAAGGAAGATCCTGTGGCCAGATGCAACCACCCAAAAAAGATTAAATTAGAGGTGTGAACACAGCGCCTTCCTGGATCCTGCCAAGAAGTTTAATTAAAGTCACTTGCTGTAGCTGAGTGACCCACTTTCACTCACAGCTATCACATCTGATGTGATGTTTTAGGAGATGGGCTACAAGAGCAGAACAGCATTTCCATCTTTCTGTCTTTTTTTTTTCCTTTCTAAGCAGAGGAAACGACAAACTCACTTTGCAGGCAGGAGAGGATGATGAACTTTTTATGTCGTAGTTGTGGTAAAAACCACTGACACGTGACATGGTTCCTCTAGATCCCAGCTCTGTCAAGAGCTCCTCCAAACCCAGAATCCTTTTTTCTGCAGGGATACAGTTTAGGTGGAGACACAACTCTATATGGAAGATTTGAGCAGTTTGCTTTTGCTGCTGTCTCCTATCCTCACGTGTCCCAGTGAATTTAGAATTGTAGAGTCTGTATTGCTCAGCAGTGCACAGTCTTATCTCTGTCTGGGACAGATTTTGCACGGCCCTGGACTCCCTGGCGTGCTCACTGTAATATATTCCCAGGTTTTGGCAATCTTCTGCTCCCTATCGTGCAGGTCACTGCAAGTCATTACTGCAATGGCACCATTACAACCTCTGGGGGAAATTCCTACATCTGCCCTGGATCTGCTGAGATAAACCAGTGAAAAACAATGCACAAAGTGTTGGAAATTGTTCCGGTCATACTCCAAGAGTCATACAGATTGTCATCTTTGATCCTGCTATTTCTCCTAACAAGAAGGCCATACTCTGAGCCAGAGGAAACAGCAAGGTAGAAATAATTTGGCTGGTTATTATTCTATTGTAATGGAGGGTTTTTATTCTCTCCCAATGCAGTTACAGCTGTTTGATTCATTGGACCTTGGTGTAACTCCCTTTGGCAAACTGTGCACTGAGACCCAGAGCTACCACCTGCACATCAGCAGGAAGCTCCACTTTTCTTTCCACAAAGACACAGATTTATGACAGCTGCTGCCTTCCCTTCATTTCTATAGCAGAGTTAATTTAGATTTATCATTCAATTCAAATCCAGGGGAAGTTCCAGTCGCCGGCAGCCCTCACAACCATTCATTTTCTAGCAACAATAACTCTGACTAAACAATAGAATCTTGCTTGTGAAGACTCAATAAAAGTTATGCTGATACTTGGGAAAAGAAAGTTGCTTATCTTCAACCCATGAAAGGAGTAAACTCCTGTCACAGTGATGAGCCCAAAATGACGCTTTAGATCTGATGCTCCCTAATCTACTGGATTTTGGCCAGAGTGGAAACCAAATGTAGGCAAGGTTAGAACAACCTCAAACCCAGAGGGACTTGGCTTTGCTGCTGTCTAGAGGTGCTACAGTAAACTAAGGAATACTTGGGAGAAAGAACTTCTACCCTAACATTGACATTTTGCCATCTTTTCTCGTTAATGGGATGTGACAGGACAGAAATATCACACATCCGTGGCTTGGATGCATTTCAGTCTCTGCTCTCAAAGGCACCAGTAGTACTTCCACCTCAGAGGCAGACTCCAGTCCCACACTGAACAGAACCAATCCAAACCCCAGAAAACTGCCCACTGCTAGAATAAAACACTTTCCCCAGGAGCAGGGAAGGAGAAAGAGAGCCAGAAGTCCTGGCCATTTTGCCAAAAGATCAGACAAAGCAAGATGCTGAGAAAAGATATGACGACTCAGAGAGATTTCATTGCTTCCAAAGAACGGTTTGGCTTGACCTCTTCTCTCATTAATATCATTTCCCACATTTCTGCCCTTGCTGTATATCTTGCATCCTGCCATTGTTGAAAAGAGAGGCTGGAGAGGCTGAAAACCATTAAAATCACAGCTATATCCCAATTCATCTTTTCTCTCCAGTCCTTCTTCCAAAAGAGAGCAGTAAGAGGCATCCTAATCCAAGCAAACCCTCCTTCCAGCTGCCCCCACAGCTGCTGGGAGCAATGGTTTCATCCCTGCAGCGGGTGGATCGCTAATCGCTTCCCTGCCCTCCTCCCTCCCCCGGGAATGCCCAGTGCCTCCAATTCTCATCAAAAGCAACAAATGATTGGCAGAGAGCTCAAGGCTTCAGCAGCTCCTGCTGGGGTTGTCACTACAAATCTGGGAGAGGATAGAAACTGCAAAGGGCAGCCCATTGCTGTAACACAGCCTGGGCCAACCTGCGTCTTTTCATGGATATTCCTGAGCTGAAGGAAGAGCCTTTCACCGTGCTCAGAAATCAATTTTTGTTTTGTGTCCGTGTTGTTTAATCAATATAATGAAAGCTGAAGTAGCTACGGGTGCCTTTGACGTAACAGTAGTTGGCAATCACAGACCTAAGGTAAATAAATATAATTTGCAGTAAGTCCCTGTGCATATGGATGTAATCTTGGCATTTGCTCTCATATTTAAAGCCTGATCTATAAGACAGGTCATAGAATCATTAAGGTTGATCTACTCTGAGATCATTGAGTCCAACCATCTGCAATAGGAGAACTGATTTCAAAGGCTCTTGAAACTGGCTTTGTCAAGCTCACGTGGTTCCACACGAGAGATTATTAACACTAAGAGTGGTTTTATCGCAGTCAGATTATCAGCAAGACATGACAGAAACCATTTGGGTCATTGGGAATGAAGAGGCTGTGAAAGCCAAAGATATGAGTGAAAAACAATAAATATTAGGGGCTGCCTTTTCTAATTAGGATTCAGACAATTTAACAAATGGAATTCCTTGCACGAAATTCTTGGCCAAAACAAGATCCTGTAGGTATTGAGTGCCAGGGGTTTCATGCATACATTTGTTTCTAGGTGTGACAAAGGGTAAGTGCAGGTCAGTGATGCACAAACGAAGCTGAGAGTCCTGTGGCAGTGAAGGGCTTGGTCCTTCCTGTACCAAACTGTGCCCTTTTGTTCCTCATGGAACAGCAGCAGCTGAGGGATGTTTGAAGGTCGAATGTGGAGAGGAAGTGAAATAACCAACCCCAGAGGCTGTCAGAGCATGATGGAAGAGCAGTGTCAGGAGGGTTTGTCAAGATCCCTCCAACTCTTAGGAGTCTCTGATTATCAAGTCAGCCAAGACCACAGATATTTTGGCACAGCTGACAACTTTCTCTTGCATGGCCAAGATGAAAACTCCGTCTGTGCCCATCAGGTCGTGCAAATACTTGGTCAGTTCTCTCAGGGTTGAGCAGAAACCAGATTTCAACTAAAGAGACAAATCTCTGACAGGACATTTCTGTAGATAAAGCCCGGGCTAATTTCATGCTCGGGTGATCTGTTCCTATCTACCTGAACTTATTTTGGAACAGGTTTTATCTCTTCTTTCAGCAGATAATTACCCTAGCATGCTACAGTTATGTCATTCTCTGTTATTTCCTGCTTCCTTTTTCTTTAAAAAAAAAAAAAAAAA
>VWZT01008910.1:248119-318061 GCA_013397055.1 Pachycephala philippinensis
AAAAAGTGAACTTAGTTTGTCCTTTTCCTTTAAGCATATGGCTTCTGACACATATAAATCAATATACTTAATAGAAAATATGCTTCCGGAAGGGATTTATAGAAGTAGAAAGACCCGTCATGAAACATGCACAGAGCATCTATAATAGAATTATATCATGTGAGTCTATTTGGAAACAATTTGTCATCTTGGGACAAAGCTATAGCCAGGAAGGAATATTACACGAGAGCTCTCTCTTTGCACAACATATTGCTGCTAGCCTGACTGAAAGCCACAAACTAACAAACCTTTTAGTTTATTTAAGTGCCAGATGCCTGATTTAAGGCAAGCTGGGCCTGATCCCAAAGCCTATCAGAGATGATAGGAAATCATCCTTTGAATTCAGCTGGCTCTGGCCCAGAATTACAAGCTGGTCTCTTGCAGGCACATTTGTACCACAGTCAGTGCCACTGACCAGGGGTATTTATGTATTCCAAATGCTTTCCTTACAGTCTGGATGTGGGGTTTAGGCTGTGCTTACTAACAGTTGCTGGAACTCACAAATAAAGGCTCCTTGAGTGTTTGGTCTCAGTTTTCAGTACAAACTCGTGGCACTGGTGCTATTTTGAGGCTGCCACTTCTGAATTCATATGCTTGGAGTGGTGTGGGAAAAGGGGCTCATTATGAAATTTTATGTTACAAAATCGCATTTTCATTTTCATTTGGTCCCAGCCTGCGATGGGAACTTCAGAAAGTGGGTTGTGAGGGAACAGAGAGGGAAAACCCCAGAACAACTGGGTGGGGTGTAGGCAGCAGGACTACTCAGAGACTCATAGAATGTTTTGGGTTGGAAAGGACCTTAAAATTCTTCTGCCATGGGCAGGGACACCTTCCACTATCCCAGGTTGCTCCAAGCCCCATCCAACCTGGCCTTGAATATTTCCAGGGATAGGACAGAAAATACATAATGGAGCTGAGTGATAAATAAGCAATGAAAAAGCAGACCTGCAGACAAAACTGGGTAAACAGAAAAGGTGATCACTTCCCCAGGTTGGCTTTTCAGTAACAGATCCTTTCCTTGTGTTTTTTTAATCCTCACTTTTCTAAGGTGTTAGGACATGTTCTCCTTCCAGCCACATCAACATTTATTTACGTGGTTATAATGTGGCAGGTTTTTAACTGGCTGGATGTTTTTGCCCACCTTCATTTAAGCTGCCCTCTGGCATCCCAGGATCCATGGATGCTGCCCTGAAAACTGGTGCTTCAATGTTTTGGAGACAGCTGGAACAGCAGGGGGAGGCTTTTGTGTGTGACTGTGTGTGTGTGTCTGGAGCCTGGTGAAGAGAATGAACAGAGCTGAAAACGGATGCTCACAATTAAATCCAGGCCACATAATAAAATCAGGTGAAGAATAGACCTTTGGCCCAAAGCTTAAATTCTTGCTGGCAAAGAAGAGAGAGCGTTAATGCAATTTCATGTACTGCTACCTTGACTCACTTCTCTTCCTCACCAACAAATACACTCAGTGTTCGTGCACATCACAGTTTATATTCTGGCAAAAGTAACTACAAATACTTGTTCCCTTGTGTATAAATTCCAATTTTGGAGGCCTGGCTTTACATCTGAGCTCTCTGAGGGTTGCTTTGGCTGTTGTATCTACGTCTCAAGGAAATCCTAGCAAAGCTCAGAGTAGGAAGGAATAGGCAAAGTCCCATCAAATTATTTTTCAGAGTGAGAGTTTGGAGGGGACCAGACCTCTGCTTCACTGGGAGGAAGTACAAATCTGCAGAGATTTCCTTGCCATCAGTTTATGAGACAATGTATTACTATTTCCAGTGTCACCATCATCCAGCAGTGATGGTTTCAGGTTGGGCTGCTTCTAGGGCTGTAAGAAAAGCCACTGGGATGTGCTTTGCTGACCAGCGTTTGCCCATGAGAGTAAAAATTATTGTGTGATTGTCCTTGATTGCATAGCAGACATCATCTCATCAGCCACCTTCCTGCTCCTCCCAACCCCTCTGTGAATGTTGCTTTTTGGATTATTGCTCCTCTGGTCTTTCTGCTGCCAAGAGTTTCTGCATCACTTTGTGAATGTGGTGTGTTTATGTTAATGCGTGTATTTGTGTCTGCTTCTGCTTCTGCCAAGGTATCTTCCTGTTTAGTGAAAAACACCACGTTACAGCTAAAAAACAAGTGTTGAGAATATTATCATTCCAGCACAGCAATAGGAATTTCTGCTAATCCAAACCAGGATACAGTGTCCAAACAGTTGGATTAACACAGCTCTGCTGCATGTGGTATTGAGCTGCAAATGAACCAGAACATATTCTCTATCCAAAGGTGGACAGATGTACGACTTTGATAGAAGGCCATGGACATTGGCTCCTCCAGATTTTAAAATGCTGCCAAGGAGGTAGGAATGGCACAGATCTGAGCTGGGCTGCAGCCCTGCCTCACACAGCGCAGTCAGGGGGAATTTCAGCTATTTGGGGTTTATAGGGTGGAGGAGAAAGAGTCTATGTCTGTGACTGCCACTAGAGATGCATATTGTAGGACAGAAGGGCTTTTTATTTCCTGTACAAATTGCCTCAGTTCCACTTTCCTAAGTAAGCAACCAGCTACAGAATTAGCTACAGTGCTAAATGAAAACACGAGTTGAAAGAGAGCAGTGTACAGTAATTGAACAGGAAGAAAGGAAATATATATGTAGCAGACCTGAAAAGGAGACAGAGAGCTAATTAAATGTCGTACAATTAATTTCACACAATGTCCTTCACATGCAGCACCATAAAATGTTTTGCTGGATCAGTGCACTAAGAATCAGCTGTGAGTCTGAAAGCTTCCTAAAATCAGAAATTTCTTACCTCTCTTTTGCTCTGCCTTGTTGTTGTCAGGCTGGTGCAGAGAGTTGCTATGAGGGAAAAGCATCATAGCTCATCACCCCTTCCTGAGATCAAGGTGAAATTCCACCATGGCAAGCAAAGAATGGGGAAGTGAGAAGAACAAAGAGACCAAAACTCTGGGTTGGGCAACAAATCAGAAAGAACAATCTGCCACGTGCCTTTGCAAGAATCCATGGGTATTTTTTTAAGTAATCCTTCCCACAATCTCACAAAATTCATGCCTGTGTTCTCTACACGTGGGGCATGTTCCAGTGTGTGTGCATGGAAGTGCTGCATGTTCTTTTTGGAGCTTTTTGGTGCTGCAGGTTGTAGGAGTGACATCCATGCTCACTGTTCCAGATGTAATCCTTCCACTGTCACATTTTGGCTGTGCTCAGCCAAGGACTACATCTGAGGGATAGCTGTAGGCCCTTTAATTAATTCTTGCTTTCAAGTGACAGCAACACACTCCCTGTATCAGTTTCCAAGGGTGTTACTTGGCATGTGCAGGAAATTGAAGGGTAGTGAAAATAGCATAAATTTCATTATTGTTGGAGGAAAAATATTACAAGTGGAGCAAACTGAGAGTCACTGGAGAATGATGGGGCTGAAAGGAAGAAATGAAATATGTGAGCATTCCTTTAGGATACTGATATTTCTGTACTGCTGGTTTTATGCAAAAAGCAGAATCGGGAGCAATTTTGCTTCCTGCTCTGGCTCTAATCTTCACCAAACCTCCTGATTTTCTGCTATGGAAATGTGCAGCCAGTTTTTTTCTGTGCTTGCAGCATGAATCACAGCCACTGCTGGGAGCCGCTGTGCAGCCAAGAGCCCGACCAACACATGGAACAACACATGGAACAACACATGGAAAAACACATGGAACAACAAATGTGGGTCCAGTTCCTGTGCTCTCAAGACTTCCAGGGTCCAACCTGCCACATTTCCTGTCCTTTTAGCACATGGTGAAAGTGCCCATGTCAGAGAGACAGATGTAGGCAGAAGTCTTCCCTTTGTCGTGGAGAACTTTCCAGCCATCAATTCCTTTGAGTCTCACAAATGAAGGCAAGATTTTTCTTGCCCCTGGAAGAAGACTCCCTTGTTGTAATTACCCAGCACTTAGCTGCCTGTCTCTAGGAATAAATTAAAATAACAAGGTAGGGCATTTTATTCATTCCCTCTCTTAGCAGGATGTCCCTCAGAAGGGAGGTGCCACTCCAGTGTGTTTCTGCTCCCATCCTAATTTCTTCTTTGCTGCCCATGAGGGGACTAAGTGAATCATGAGATGCTTTGGACGTCAGCTCCAACCTCCTGGGTCATCCTCTTTTGCGTGGGATGGAACGAGGGCAGGCAGAGCTCTCCTGCCCACATCACAGCCTGTGGCTCAGGCAGGTGTCCCTCTGCTCATCAGCGAGCTGGAGGTTGCTGCATTATATAGTTTTCACGATGGAAAAAAGAGCACAATTATTATAAGGCACTGTTATCTCCTGTCACATTCAATAAAATCAGTCTGGCTCTCGGGAAGTCCTGTGAGGAAGGCGTCGGGATGAAAATTCATGAGTGCAGGGTAAGAGACACTGGCAAATCAGACCTTCTGTCAGTCATTACCCCGCAGATACTTTTTTTAGGGCAGGAATGGGTAAGCTGGGGTTGTGGGGCCTTGCTGTGTGATTTGCCAAGCAGTCCCAAATGCCCTCATGTAACGACTGGTGATGAAGGGAAGTCGAGTTAATGATCCTGGCACTGCAGTGAGCTGGGTTATGCAACCGTGCAGCTCTGGCTGATGGTGGATGTTGACTTTGCTCACCAGGCCACGGTGGCTCCTTGAAGAGAAGGGGCTCTCATGAAAGGGGAAACGTTTTAAAAGGCTCCAAAGCGTGAGATCTGGGATGGATTCACATGAGTGGGCAGCATCCTGAGAGGTGAACAAACAGAAAAGAGAGCTTGTGGCAAGAGCATTGGAGGGAGAGAGAGAGGCTCCTCTACTTGAGCTGAGACTGCACCACTGAGGTGAGATCTCTGCTGTCAGCCAGGGAGAGCTGGTGGCTGCTTGCTGTGGTTGCTCTTAATTGGGTCTCCACAGCTAATTTAATACTTTAAATGTAATACTCTAATTTAAGAAAGAGCAACTCACAGTGTTGCTGCTGCTGTCACAAAATGCTGTTGTCCCACCTGTCCTGAAGTTAGGAGAAATTAAAATGGTGGCTTGATTTCTCCTGATTAAAGCCCATCATGTTAATTACTGATAAACCAAACCCTTTGCCCTGCTGCGGCCACTTGACCATGTTTGCTGAGGTTACTCATGTGTTCATGATGAAGTTTTGCCCCGTTTGTGAGGACACTCCCTGGGAAAGGGGTGGATGGTTGTTGGGTTTCAGTGTGCAGCCTGGCTTGGGAACACAGCACAACCAGGGAGCCCGTGGAGATGCTTCCCAAAGCTGCAGAGCTGGGGAGGAGATGATACTTTTGGTGTCTGATCTGTTCTTGGAACATTAAACCCAGACTGCTTCTGTCTGGGCCTGCAGGGTTCAGATCTCCTGGGGCTTTTCTGAAGTGACAAAAAGAGAGTTGATTTTCTGGAAAAGCTTTTCTCGGGAAAAGCTTTACCCTACAAAATGTTGGCAGCTCTCCACCCTTACTCTCTTCAGGGTACAGGGGGAAACTTTCTTAGTAGCTGGCAAAGCTCATGAGGGAATTTTAAAACATTGAAGTGCCTGCGATTCAGAGATGCTGCTGCAGTCATCTAATGCACATTTATTTTCCATGGGAATTTTGCAAATGTAGCTGAATAATAACATTGTTTTGCCATCCTGCTTTTTCTGTTTAGCATCTCTGATACAGATTCCCAGGAATAAATGTGTTTAAATTCAAACTTGACCCTAGGAGGGGAAGAACTAATTTTCTGCTCTTGTGTCAAGCCCGAGTGATGATGAATTGGCAGGACCTGCCTCTCAGATGTTTTCATTTAGATCCTTTTTAGTATGTGATAGCAAATGGAATGTTGAAGATAGGCTAATCCTTGTCCTTGCTTTGCCAAGCATCAAACTGAAATAGCTGATGTCTTCCTGAGACACTTTGTCAGCATCTCATGGGAAAATGGGAGCAAAAGGCTGCAGTCAACATTTCTGCAGCGCTGTTCCAAACAGGGTGGTTGATGTGTGAGCCCACAAAATGTTCAGACAAGGGACTGTGACCACATTACCCCTGGCCTGTCACAGACCTCTGCCCAGCCCCTGTTTCAGCAGGAGGGCAGTGACACCAGGGGACAAGGCTTGTCCTGTGTCAGCACCCAGCACTTCTTACAGAGGAGTGGGCAAAACTGAGCAACTTCTCCAAAGAAGCCAGGCACTTGTGAGTAGGATTTTTTTTTTTAATTGGTTTCCACCTGTCAGACTTGTCAGTGGTGAAACTGGATGTTTTCACAGAGAAAAAAATCCTTCCCCCTCATCCACCCCCACACGCCCTGCCTCCCCATGGCCCATCTCCAGCTCCAAAGTGACAGCTGAGCAGGTTTATTTCTGTCAGCAGGAGTGGAGGAGGCTGTGAGAAGAGGCATCCCACAGCTCTGGTTCCTAGCTGATATTTTGTGTCTGATCTTTGTTTGGGAATCGTTTCCTTTGGGTGCTGTTGAGACTGTGCTGGGATCCATTCCTGACGTTGTGCCTGAGATGTGCAGGTGCTTTAACAACAGCTCTGCACAGGATTGGGATGATCTCCCCCTCTTCAGAAAGTCCCAGGTGCCACGACATTGGCCTCTGGTGCCACAGGTGGCTGTGCTGGGGCTGCAGCTTGGGCACAGAGCGACCTGGCAGGGGCTGTGTGGGAGTGTTTAAACTGGGACTGCTCAAAGAGGAGGGTCCCTGGCACAAGCCCTGCCTCTTCCCATGGGAAGGAGCAACTGGAAAGCACGGGTGAGGATTCTGCTGCCGAGTGACAGGGAGAATTGGGGGAGAAAGGAACAGTTCTCTTCTGCTGGCAGTAGGAGACGGAGGCAGAGCACTGAACAACCCAGCCACAGCCGTGTTGTGTACCCATATCCCAAAGCCCACTCTGTGGGTTACTTCCCTGCTCATATCCTTTCCCTTACTGGCGCTAAAATATAGGAAAGACTTGGGTGGTGAAACCAAAGTGAAAGAAGACCATGGCTTTGAGTTGCGGGGAAAAACAAGGAAAGAAACTCCCCTTGTGCACAGTTGTCACCCCAGAGATTTCCGCTTCCACCAAACTCACAGAATCCCCTGAGCCTTTGAGACAGAATGGATCAGTTCAGCGTTGGGCCATCAGACAGCTGAGATGACAACATTATTGGTGTCCTCAGGTCAAGCCTGTCATGTTGAATTAACAGCTCATAAGGCACAAGAAGTGCTGTTTCCCCCCTGTGAATCAGAACTGAGACATCACCTGCACAAGTAATTGTATTAGTTTTGAATCAACAATGAAAACAAAGGATAAACAATTATCTACTTAAGTTCTTCATCCTTTTTGGTAACATCATTGAGCAGAGTAATTGAATTACCGTTGTCTTCCCATTTGTCATGGGGTTTATGAGACACCCTTTCTTCCTCTCCCTCTCCCCGTGCCATTGTGTGCATGAACACTGAGCAAACAGCCCAAAGTGCCTCTGGCTCTGCATCTGAGGCTGGGAGCCTTGGTCAGAGATGTCCTGGTGTCCCTCTGCTTTGTGGGGATGTCAACTGCAAGCTCCTGGTGTGGTTTAAAATGAAAAGTGATCCCCAGCCGAGGGGATGGGAGCAGAGAGGAGAAAATGTGGGAGGAAGGAAATGTTCATGCACCAGGTCACCTCTTGACGTGTTACAGGGCTGGTGCAGAACTGGAATTGGCCTTTTCAAAGTGATGCTTAAAAAGGAGCTGGTCTCTGCTTGCTGAAGAGCTTTCCTTCAGGTGAGATCCACCTGTGCCTGCACAATCCCTCTGGTGGGGCTACACTGTCTATGATATCCCATATCTGGGGTGCAATCCCAGTTTTGCCTGTCTCGGATTTGATTTCTCTGTCCCTGTGGAGATGTCGTGCATCAGAACACAGCATTGCTCCCACCACAGCTCGTGATTTATTTGAAATGAAATCCACTTTTCTGCATCACGGTTTTTCTGGGTATATCTGGTTATGGTGAGGTCTCAGTGTTTGACTTTTGAAACATTAGACTCTCCAGCAGCACAGAGCAGTTTAAGGGAAAATAAGGACTCTTAGCTATGAATGTTTATGGCTAGAGTTGAATTGTATTTTAGATTGCAATTCATTATTGCTGGGAGAACAGTAGATAGAAGACAATATTCAATTTATTAAAATGTTTTCTCTTTTGTGCCTTGATCAGTGAACAAATTTATTTGAAATTTGTGTAGTTTAAGTCTCAGTGTTAAAATCTTATTAGAGTTACAGTCTTACTAAAGAAAACAAAGCAAGGAACAAAGCTGTCCACAATGCCAATAAACCATAAATATTTCTGCTCACAAACAGTAAAAATGTAGAGTTGAGCCAAGCTATTTTAAAGAGCAGATACTTTGATATGAACAGAAACACAAATTACCCCCAATTTAAACATTCATAGGGTGTAATCACAGCTGCTCAAGTGAAACTTCTACTGGTTAATCCTAAATAAAAGGAGCTGGTTGGATAGATGTGAATATTTGCACTGGACATGAAATCAATCAAACCAAACACACTCATTTTAAGGGTCTGTGACTGACCATTTCTTCAAAATTTAATATTTGGAGAGTAGGGATGACTTGGAAAACATCTGTCATTGACAATACAAATGTGGGAAGGTGGGTACTGGTAAAGATGCAGATTAACACGCTCTGGAGCTGTATTTGGCAGCAGGAAATCCTGAAAACCTTCCCAGATCTGGGTATTTATCTCTCTCCTGGCTACCCCACTTCTCTTTCTCCTGCAATCCAGGTGAGTGTCCCATTCCTGAGCCTCTGCACCACCAGCTCCACTCCTCTTTCTCCCTCTGACTTCCCAAGTGTCTCAGCAGCTCTCCCATGGTTGGGTAGCTACAGGGAAGACTCTAAAGACAGGAGATTTTCTTAGGTGCTCTGAGGAGCTACTACCAAACTGAATTGAAGTAAATTTCATCTGAGCAGAAGGGAAAATGTCCTCAGTTGCACTTCAGAATAATTGCTCTACGAGACAGTTGAGAACAGCTAAAAAATACAGAACTCTGGCCAAAAAGAGACAGTGATTGTGGGAACAGGCATTTGCTGGGAGATGTGAGCAAAGTTAACTCTTTGTTTCTCTGCTTTGCTCTGATGCTTGGTGAGGGGATGATTTGCTGAGCAGGGCTGTACCTGTGCCCTTGCCCCATCCCACTGCAGTAGGTGATCACCTCAGCAGCCCTGTTTCCCCTCATTTCCATCACAATCCTATTCTGTATTTCTCTGTGAACAGATAAAAACCTTCCTGAGAAACTCAATTTGTGCATCACAAGAAACAGGCTCGATTTCAAATAAATATACCTTACCCTCAGCTTTAAAAACTTTCACCCCAACGAAACATCTTTCCCATCACATCATCTGATTCATTATTTCATTGTGGTCCTACAGCTCCTAATTCTGCAGTACTCTGGTGCCTCTGAGGAAATCTATTGGGTTCATCAAAGTCTTGCTGTGACTCATGGCCCCTTCTTACAGAGAACAGGCTTTTCCTCTTGATGAAGACAGCCAATCTTCAAACCCGATGGTGCCTTCTGGAGAGATGGATATGAAACACAGGCAGATCCCGAGCCCTGGAGCCAATCTCCCAGGAAAATGAATAGCACAGGGGGAAGAACTGTCGTAAACAAGTGGAAGTGAGATTTTGGTTGAAGAGAAAAGCTTTTGACTGATCTGAGAAGATGCAAAAATCAGACAGGAGCAGAATGTGTTCCCTTTTTTTTTTCCTTTTCCATTTTCCAGTTTTTTTTGTTGCATGCTGATGTTCTAACAACTGTATTCTCCCTGGAAAAGTCTGTGAATCCTTTTGATGACCTGATGTACATAGAAACACAGAGAGCAAATAGAATTGTTACTGTGCACTGATGGGGCCCACACTTTCTGGAGACTTTTGAAATCCTTTGTACCTTTTATCCTACACCCTAGGCTGATATGGCACAATCTCCCTCAAAGCTGAGCATTGAGAATTCAGAGTTTTTGGGCTGGGGGGAAACCAAAGTGAGACCTGCCCTCTGCAGAAACCTTTTCTGCCTCTATCTCCCTGTACAGAGGTTCATTAATTTTGCATTTTCCTTCTAGACTGAGGAGTGGAGCAGAAATAGCCCTCCCCAATTTTTATTTTAATGTTCATCTATGGGTAGCTTTGGCTTTCCTGTTCATCACAAGTATAAAAGCTGCTACTCACACACTGACTCTTCATTAAGCTTATTGATTCTCCCAGTAGAATCTTCCCCAGGGATGAGATGATGACAACGTGGCTGATCTGCCAGAGATCATATCACCCTAGGGCAAGGGGAGAGGAATTTTTACCATTCAGCCATTCTGAGACAAAGACATTGCTCTTCAAGGCTCTTCATGACGATGTTCTTCACAGCCAGGTTGGATGGGGCTTGGAGAAATCTGATTTAATGGAAGGTGTCCCTGCCTGTGACAGGGGATTGGAACAAGATGATTTTTAAGGTCCCTTCCAACCCAAACCATTCTGTGACTCAGTCGTGAGCAGCTGATTGTACTGGTGTGTCCATGGAGTGAGACTGGCAACATGGCAGGATGCATTTTTCCCCGTCTCCAAAATTCCGTGAAAACTTATTAAGATACAAAGTGAAATCTGCAAGTGAATGCCAGTGAGCTCCAAATGATGAACAACATATTGAAAAGCACTGAGCCATGTTGTGATAAAAACTCTCCCCCCTTGCCATTGTAATATATACAATAAGCAAGGGATATTGTCCTGTATTCAATAAAAATCAGCACCAGAGCCTTTGTTCCTTCCAGACACAATCTATGAACTCTGATTTCTGTTTTAATCTGATCAGCACCTCTGGCATTTAAGACTGGAGCTGTGAACAGAACGAACAGCTTCATTTTCCCCTGCTAAATTATATTTTTTAAAAAAGCCTCAGAAAAGAGAAACAAACAGAGCTAGAGTGGGTCACTTACAAACACAAACTGGGTTTCTTTGCAGATGCAAACAGGTTTATACCAGTTGTGCAGGTGGGCATTCATAAAGGCTCAGAAGTGCTCCACAAATTTGTGTTTTCTCTCACCTCAAAAGCCTACAGGCTTGTGTTTACGAGTTTTCCCAGATCAGCCTCCTGAAGGGTGCTCCCTTCTGTGGGCAAGAGGATTAACCAGCCTGGCTGCCTTGCTGTGCTGTCACTGGTGACCAGCTTTAAAATCCCTGTACCATTTGCTTGCTCTGGTCTGGCTCAAGCCCAGAGGAAGGAGAGGGATTAAGTCTCAGGTTCTGAGTCAGAAAACACCAACCACGACATAAGGCGTTTTCCTGGACTGGTTACGAAAAATGTTATTTCATGCTTGTGTTGACGGTAAAGAGAAATTAACCTTATTCCGATTGCCGGTCTGAAGGAAGACAAAAAAATGATTTATTGTATTAATGCGAAACTTTGTAAGAATTCATGCTCTGTGTGGGAGCTGTACTAATAATGCTGTTGGCAGTCATAGCTGCTTTTCAGTTGGACAGAAGAACTAAAACACCGAAAATGTCAGGTGTCATAGATTTTGTTACAGCTCCCCGTGGCACTGCTAAGGTCACTCCCATTTAATGGAGTTTGTTGCTGTTTGGGTGTTTTTTAAATTCAGCACACAATGCTTCACCTTCTCCTGCAATCTGCACGGAGCAGACACCAAGGATAACAGCAGCGTCAAGAACACTCTGAAAGCTGCCAAGTGCTGTGACAAGGTTGTTGCTGTTGCTGACAACCAGAGAGAAGCTGCTTTTTAATGGTTGAATGTTGGCATGTTTTGCTAATATGTGTCTTGAAATGGAGGCTTAATATAGCTCACGAGCTACCTGCTTGTGCTGAGTGAAGGGAAAGATGAAGCAGAGCTGACTGCTGGAGGCACTGGGGTTTGAGACTCTGGTCTACAAGATTTCATTGCAGCCCTTGGGTGAATCCCAGAAGTTCCTGAAATGCCTGAAATCCATCCATAAAATAAATGCACCATTGCAGTGAGAAAGGTGTGGAGTGTGCTGGGTTGTTGGAAGTGTGCTAATGCTGTTAAATCTTGGTAACAATGGCTACTACATCTCCATTGTGTTTGTGAAATTTTGGGGTGCTGGCGAGATCTAAATCTACCCTCCTTCACATTAAAGCCGTTCCCCCTTGTCCTGTCACTCCAGGTTCTTATAAAAACTCCCTCTCCAGCTCTCTTGGAGCCTCCTTAGGTACTGGAAGGGGTTCTAAGGTCTCCCTGGAGCTTTCTTTTCCCCAGGCTGAACACCCCTGGGCAAAACATCATCCCAGCTGTAGCTGCAGCACCCACACATGCACTTACACACTCACTACAAATTTTTGGTCCTTCTCTTTCTCTTTCTTGAAAGTCCTGGCTGGCTTGGCTGGTTTGTCTCACCAGTGATACGGTGTTTAATTAACTTTGCTGCTTCTCTGTTTAGATTAGATGTCAGGAAGAAATTCTCTGAGGATGCTGAGGCCCTGGCACAGGGTGCCCAGAGAAGCTGTGGCTGCCCCATCCCTGGAAGTGTTCAAGGCCAGGTTGGACAGGGCTTGGAGCAACCTGGGACAGTGGAAGGTTCCCTGCCTGTGGCAGGAGATGGAATGAGATGAGCTTTTAGGTTCCTTCCAACCCAAACCATTCTGTGACTCCATGATTCTATGATCCTTTCCCACTGGCATTTGGCTGAGCGAGCCCAGGACTGGGCTGGCAGCCCGTGGATGCTGGGCTGGCTGCTGTGAGCTCCCCTGGCATGATTTTGTTCCCAGTAAACAACCCCAGCAGCTTGGTTTGGCCACCCTGCAGCACTTGGGCCGTGCCTATGCCTGTGCTTCTGGAGGGGTTTTGCATTTGAGTGCCCAAATTCACTTCAGGTTCTGCTTTGAGCTTCCCAGCCCATAGGAGACCTGGAATAATAACTGTGATGTGCTGCCTTATTGCTTAAATACCCTCATGAATACACTCCAACCTGATCTACAGTTCAAACAAATTCAATAAGGCAGAGCAGGATTTAAAGATATTTTAAATAAATTAACTTCTGCATGGATGTTTATTAAGTTTTATGAAGCCATTTACTAAAATGTAACATTTCTTTTTGAAAGGTGCCTGAAATTTTCCCCTTGTGAACTATGGAAATTGCTTTTATAATTGAAATGAGAAATAAGGGCCAAGCTGAAAGCATCCCTCGTGGCTCGAGGCACAGTCCTTGTGGCTTTCTAAAGGAAAAATAGAATTATTTGACTCTCCCCATCTTTTGTTTTCTTTCACATTTGCAGGGCGTGATGTGGTGCACGGCTGCGTGACACCGGGTGGGAGGGTGGCTTGGGAAGAGTGGGAAGCTCTGCTTCCCAGGATTTGGCTTTTTCAGGGAGTCAGCCTTGAGCTAGACAAGCCACGAGCAGACTGCAGCATTTTTCACTCCAGCTTGAACACGGGATTTCTGCATAAGCCATCGAGGCTCCACTGGGAGCACCGTGCCCAGCACAGAAACCTCCTGCAGCCAGAAACAAGGGTGCTGTGGATTTCCACTGCTGAAAACATGAGCTGCAGACTGAAAATCCACCTTTGAGCAGAGCAGGGCTAAACACCAAATAAAAGGATCCGTAAAATAAATTATTTTGATCCTTTACTACTTGATGGTGTAGGGACAATAGAGGCTCCTGCTCTTCTCGCCTGGAAGCAGCACCAAAAAGCCTTTGGAGAGGCAGTGCTTTTAAGCTGGGTTTTAGAAGATGGGTTTTCCAGGCATGAATGATTCCAAATATTTAAGTGTTATCCTCTTGCTGCTTTCCAAGCAACATTTCCCTCCACCAGAAATCAAAACAAAAGAGTTGAATGGTTAAAAACGATGAAGATTTTATGGCTCAGCTCAGCTATTGCACAACAGAACATTAACCAGGAGCTGCAGGGAGGATGGAGGTGACTGATTTTTGCTCATTTAGTGTAAGGACACTTTAATATCACAGGTAATACCGAAGCATTCTGTCCCCACAAAATTACATTTGTTTTAGAAAAATAAATGATCTCCATTCCGCCACTTCAGGCTCCTGCACTCCACATGCTGCACCCCTGGATGGGCTGGGTGCTCTCCATTGCTGTGCCCAGCAGCAGAGCAGGACAGCACAGATCTGATGCTTTTAACAGGCCTCAGGAAGGATTTTCAGGGCAAACATCACTGATGGGAGTGTCCTTCAAACCCAGCTAGTTCCCCTATTTGATTGCTGACCTGAAGACAGAGCAGCAGCTGATGTTTGGATGCTGTTTGTGCTGCAGAGTGCAGGGAGAGGAGCACTCAGGGCCCTTCTGCAGAGGAGCTGCAAATCCCAGTTCAAGGCCAATGGGATTTCACCAATTTAGACCCCAAAAAGGTGCCTGTGCTGGTAACCAGGCTGTGTGATAAAGGCACACCTGCCATTTCAAGCAAAAGCAGCCCGAGCCTTAAATTTGGATATTTATTTCTTAGGATCAATAAATGACAAAATAAAATACCATACAGTACAAAGGCTATATCAGGAATTAACCATTTCATTACACTTTGATCAGTAAATACAGTATCAATAACAGCATGTTACACTGAAAGAGTGTTTCCCATTGCCACACAGAAGGATTCCACACCCTCTTCCTTCCCTTTGTCACAGAAAATATTACAAAGTAGACACTGACACACTTTTAACATTCATTTTTTCCCCATTGAGCAACAGGCCACAAAAAATAAAGCACATCAACATTTTGTATCTCAGAATTAAAAAAAAAAAAAAAGGTGCACTTTAAAAAATGTTTGCCATAAATACAATATGTGCAGGACTATCAGGTGGCACAGCTGGGGAAGGACTCTGGATCACAAAGCCAGGACACAGCATCATGAGATTTTGGACCAGCAATTTCTGTTTCCGTAGTAAGCAAACCCAGACTGAGAACAGGGAGAGTGGTTGAGCTGTGATGTGAAGAACCAGACAGAGCTCTAGCAGACACAGCTTTGGTTAAAGAGTCACCAAACAACACAGCCAGGAGGACACCAGACCAACACAGCACCACACAGGGAGCTGCTCCCGTGCCCTGGGGGTGTTTGCTGTCCCTGCCCAAGGGCAGCAGCGAGGCAGCTGCACAGGTGCTGCGTTCAGACCTGCAGCACGAGCTCAGGTGAGGGGTTCAGACCTGCAGCTGCACAGGTGCTGGGTTCAGACCTGCAGCACGAGCACAGGTGAGGAGTTCAGACCTGCAGCTGCACAGGTGCTGGGTTCAGACCTGCAGCACGAGCTCAGGTGAGGGGTTCAGACCTGCAGCACGAGCACAGGTGAGGAGTTCAGACCTGCAGCTGCACAGGTGCTGCGTTCAGACCTGCAGCACGAGCNGGTTCAGACCTGCAGCTGCACAGGTGCTGGGTTCAGACCTGCAGCAGGAGCACAGGTGCTGGGTTCAGACCTGCAGCAGGAGCACAGGTGAGGGGTTCAGACCTGCAGCTGCACAGGTGCTGCGTTCAGACCTGCAGCACGAGCACAGGTGAGGGGTTCACACCTGCAGCAGGAGCTCAGGTGAGGGGTTCAGACCTGCAGCACGAGCTGTCTGCAGCAGCAGCTCGCTCAGGGATTGTTTCACTGAACGCTGGATGCTGGAAATGCAAAGCTCCTGCTATTGTCGTGTTTACAACCCTGCTAACCCTCTTCGCTGATTTTCCATTGAGTTCTCTCCTGAAAAGCTCGCTGAAGTGAGGTCTCATGCACCTTACAGAAAAAGACAAGCTCAGCAGAGCATTCCCACACTGGTGGACCAGGCCTGTGGTGAGAAAGTCCTGTCTGGGGGAAATTTCTGAATAGCAAAATGACTTCATAAACCTGATTTCACACTCTGCCAAACGGATGGCTCAGGCAAGAGCACTGTGAAGAGAAACAAAACCTCAAAATAACGTTTGAAGAGGTCACTTGATAGGCTCTCTTCAGAGGGGAATTTCTCAGAATCCATCTGGCAGCACTTCACATCTGCGGCTTCCACAGATTTTATTCTTTTTTTAGTCAAAACAAACAGTTCCAAACACAGGGAATTTGCATAGATGAGCAGAGGCCCCAACACTCACCTCTGCTTTGGTGAAGGGTTCAGCCAAGACAGGGACACAACGGATGGGAGTTTGTGTTCTGTCTAACGGCAAAAGCCACTCACACCAGATTAAATGGGTTAGCAGTTCAATCGTTGTTAAAAGGCATGTAAAGAACCATTTCTCTGGTAAATACGGGGCAGTGTGTACCTTTTTCTTCTCTACTGTGTCAGCTTTCCTTTACAAGGCCGGGTTGGACGGGGCTTGGAGCAACCTGGTCTAGGGAAAGGTGTCCCTGCCGTGGCAGGGATTTGGGACTGGATGGGCTTTAAAGTCCCTTCCAACCCAAACTGTCCAGTGATTCTCTGGAAACTGTGGGGGTTTGCAGTGAGTTATCCTCACTTCTTTGCATCTCTAAGTTGAATACAGCAAAATTAGGTGAGGAGGGAAGAGAGGATGGAACCAGCTGTAACTTACACTGCTCAGCTCAAGGGTATCAGGTTTGGCCAGTAGAAGAGCTCTGAGCTGCAATCTCAGATTAAGGCCATGGACCCAGGTCTGCTTTCCTGTTAAACCGCAAGAACAGAGCTGTAGAAGTCAGCAAAGCACTTGGATAAATCCCTCAAATTCCCCCAGCTCTTCAGCACTCGAGTGGCCCAACAAACATTGTGGAAGGAGTTTATGGTAAATTCACTTTTACTCCAGCTTTTTCCCACTGTCATGTCAAACCAAAAATAAACCTGCCGGTTTCTCTGAGCTGTGATCAAATATTCTGTAAACTGCCAGTGTATCTCAGCAGTGAAGATTTAAACCAAGCATCTTATGTGAAACAACAAGTTTTGTACGTTTCCTAAGATAATCAAGCACATTTCAGCAGGTTGGTGTTGAACAAGTGTAGTAATAATGTTTAATAGTTCAAAAGCAAATGAGACATGCAGGGTGTTAAATTGTAATGAAAGTCAAAGCAACGCAGTTACAGCTTCCGTGGGAGGTTTCAGAAAGCACCTCCCAGCTGCTGACTCTATTTAGAGGTGAATTAAAAAAAAAATTGGGTCCTCCAGATACATTTGAAGCGTCTTGTCTGGAAGGCCAATGTTAAATATGTGACATCAAGATTCCTCTTCCTCTCAAGGCAGACATTTCCCCTCTCCTGTTCATGGTACCTGGATTTTCCCACAAGGCAGGGTGAGCAGGTCTCTAGAGAGTCTTCTTCTGAACTGCCCAAGCCATTTCACACACGCCACACACAGGAAGTATTTTCTGCTTTCTCACAGCTTTCCTTCTGAGGAGATCAGTCTCCTTTATGCCTCTTTGTTTCAGTTTATTTATTTGTGTGCCACTGCTTGTTTTCCTTGTCAAAGAGAAGTCAGCAGTCCATGAGCAACAAAAGTGCTTGGTCAAATATAATCTCTGCCCTCTGCTTGGTACAACCAGGGCAAGAAATCACAAGAAGGCATGACAGAACAGAGCTTGCAGTTTGGCTGAATCAGAAGAAACTAAAGCCCCACTGACTTTTATTTTGAGCCCTTTCTTTTGCCGGGGTTGTGTACTGGGCATTAAATCACCTCCCATCCCTGGCAGGTGTGGCTGGAGGCCAGGGCTGATGGGCTGCTGTGGTGGCCAGCTGGGCACAGCTGCCAGGCTATAAATGCCCCAAAAGCAGTCAGTCATCACCAACAACTCACAGCAGATGCCCCCAAATGGGTGTTTCCTCTGTGTGCTGAGCCCAGCAGGACCTAAACCACAAGTCCAGGGAGTTGGACTCGATGATTCTTGTGAGTCCCTTCTAACCTGACACGTTCTGTGACTCTGTGGTGTGACAGCTGTAGCAGGAGACATCACCCAGTGGTTCAGTAACTGGTCTCCATCATTGTGTGACCCTGACTGGGGCCAATCCACACCTCCAGCACCGTGGCTTCAGTTTGGGACCACAGGTGCTCATTAGCTGAAGAGTGACGTGGGATGGGCAAAGCCCAGAAAGCCGAATTGAGCCAACTCTTCTACTTTGTCACCCTACAGAGCCAGGTCCTGCTCTCCTGATGGCGTGTGGTGTGAAAGGGGACACAAGGTCACCACCAGCAGAGGCTGTACAGGATGGTTGGTCAGGTTCCAGGTTCGTGCAGGTCACCATCTGGGGAAAAAGCCCTTTAGCTTGTCCCAGGGCCCTGTGATTTCGGTACTAAAGACTCTGGAGCAATTTGCCGTATCACACAGTGGGCTGTTGGAGGTGGAACCATATGGGAGAAAAGCTCATGCTACCTCTCCTGACCAGCTGGGAAATTCCAAAGAGAATTTTCAGGTCTTGTTTCTGTTCCTCTGGCTTCGTAAAAGAAAGTGGGTTTAGAGCCAAGGCTCTCCAGTTTAGACCTTGTGCTCTGCAACTGAACTATCTGAATATTGGGGGTGCAGATCAGTGTGCCAACAGGTCTGGTAGCAAAAAGTAATAAAAGAAAAGGTAGAACAAGGCGACCTGCTGCCTACAACTGCTATAAACTGAGATGTTAGCCTTGTGGAAATGGTGAGGAAACAAGTAAAACTGGAGTAAGAATGGGAAAAATCTGAAGGTCCCACAGAATTTGGGCAGATTGCTCTTATCTCAGCAGCCTGGAGCTCTCATGAGCTCAGAGTTTTCTCACCTCTTCATGCAGGCCAGCAGACTGTTCTCCCTGGTAAAAAATAGGGTTTGGCTGTATGGCAAAAGGAAGATTTTCCATTTCTGTTCATTTTCAGCACTCCATCTGGGCACAGCCTCTGCATTCTTGACTTTGCCAGAGACTCTGTTGTTAGCGGTGCAGTGGTACCAATGCCAGGCACTGTGGATGCCCTAAAGCCAAAGGTGACCCCACTCCCCAGGCCATAGCCACCCCAGCCTAGGTAAGGCATCATCTGTTCTTATTTAATTTCAAGGAGCCAGAGTGGCTCTCTTGAGCACCTTGGTCGTATTACTCGTAATGGAGATATATTTCTAAAATAACCACCTGGCTCCCTGAGTTTTCGCTCCTCGTTCATTGAACATCCCACAGACGAGCATGTCCATTCTCCAAAAACATCCCTTTCTGTTCAAAGCTTCTTTCTCCTCATCAAACTCTCTGGTTGGTGCCACCAGGAGACATGATCTCAAACCCTTGGATGTGAACATGGCATGTCTGCACTGAGAAAAGGATGAAATGCAGAACGGTTTTGCCTAAGTTGAACACATTTTGGCTTCCCGGTTAACACCACATCTGGATTTATGCCAGACTGACGTTACAATACATGTAGACATTACTCACAAGAGGCAAGGCCAATGCTCGAAAATAACCTCAAAGTTACTGGCAGAACAAAGCCTATTTTTCCAACAAAAATGACTTTGCTAAACACATTTGTGTTACGTGAATTTGGAGACCATGCATGAAAGTCACAGAGGCCTCTCTCAGGTTTTGACTCCACGATGAATTGCGTTCCTCCTCCTCCTCCTTTGGCTTCAGTATGTAGTTTCCCTTGTGACCTGGCTGGAAAATGTGTGGTTGCTGGAGATGCTGTTGGATTTCCTGGTGAAGGCCAGTCGTTTCTTCTTCTTCCTCCATGGCAGGCACAGGATCGTGAGTGTGGAGAGGAAGATCTGGCGGAAGTTTGCCGACACCAGGTTGTAGAGGATGGGGTTGATTGCTGAGCTGACGTAGAAGAGGACGTTTGTCAGCATGTAGAAGTAGTGGTAGAAGTTGTAAAGGAAACTGGAAGAACAGATGAAAGACAAAAATCTGAGCGTGAAGAACTCAAAGTCACAAGGGTGACAAAAACATGAGCTGCTTTCCAGCTAACCTTTCCAGGCTGCAAACATGAGCTTGAGCTTGAGCCAAACATGACCCGCGCCACCACAACATATCTACATCTTCAGCTGGAACTGGTCAAACACGGATCAGATGCTTCTATGAAGATATTTCCCCACTCACCAGCAGCTAAAGACTTATTTAAGCCCTGGGGTCAGATGCAATATTTACCTCATGCATTCATTTTTTCTTTTTGGAAGTAGGCATTCTGGAAACTGAGAAGCCAGATGGAAATTTGCTTCTGTGTCATACATATACATTAGCCTGACTTTTTTGGCTGTAGTTCTGATCTACAGAGGTTGAGAAGAGCCAAACTCCAGTAACAGATGCAGCTCTCTCCTCCCTCTGGCAGTGGGAGCAGCATCAGCTCATTCAGTGGGTCCCCGGGTTGGGATTTGTCCGTAATGTGGGATAGCATTTCCTGTTCTGGGGGCACCCTGATGATAGCATACTTCTGAAATGCATCCTGACCACCACAATTTAATGTTTTCAACTAGAACTGGTTGAAAATGTTTTATTGTCTTTTATACTTTTGGAAATATCTTTCCTTGGGCCAACGGAGAACAACAGCCCTGAGCTGGTAAAGCATTTATAAACACCACGGGTCTCATTTTCAGCAAGATGTTCCTCAGAATCGTTTATCTTGGTGAAAATTGCAGACCTTTTTTCTAGTCTGAGCAGTGTCTAACAAAAGATAAATAGAGGAGTGCTGGACTACATTGCCCATCCCTCCACACCCCCTCAGCACTGCCAAGGACTGCACGGCCCCAGCTCTTAGAAGCAGAGTTTCCCTATGTAGTTGTGAAGAATTAATATTGGAAAATTTTCTCTTCTTCAGAGGCAAGGCACATGCATTTATAAATGAACATGCCAAGCTGCTGCAAACTCTTGGTTAGCCACCAGACTGATAGCTCACTATCATTCTGTAAATCCAATGTTTTCATAAAATCACTTAGGGTTTTAAAAAGAAGAAAAAAATATTATGTGAACGCAGCCACGATGCATAAATTCCCACTAACTGCAGACAGACTTGTCTACCCCTCTTGCTCACAGCAAATGCATTCATTACATAATTGAACACTGCCTTAAGTGCTTTTCATATAGGAAAGGAGAGGAGAAACAAGAGTTTGTCCCAGTGTGTGCCTAGAGCTCTGTTTTCATGACTGAAGATAGATTTTGGATTTTACTATGGCTGGATCCACAGTCCCATTCAGTAGACTGGTATATCCTAATTTATTATATTTTGTGTTTGGAGCTGATAGAATTTTAGGGGTTTTTTTGTTGTTCTGCTTTTTAGTACTGTAGATTTTTTTTTCCTTTCCCTTGAAGGAAACAGCCCAGATCTCAGGGAGAGCACGGATGTAACACCATGGGAGGAGACACACGAGTGCATCCCTTGGCACCTCCGGCTTCCTGGGTCTGTGTCCCCAGACAGCATTAGCTCTTAATGACATATTTAAAAATAATAATCAGTTTGGTGGTTGCTTTGCTGAGGAGCCTGGCCTGGTGCCTCAGAAAGGAGCAGGGAGCTCCTGGGGCGCCTTTGCACATCTGTGAGCAGCGCACGTGTGTCCGTGCAATTATCCCGGAGCTCTCTGACAATCTGGGCATTTCCTAATCAGCAGCAACTGCTGGCATTTCATTTTGATCCACTCCCTGCAAAACCCAGTAAATAACCTTCCCCAGACTCAGCAAGCAGCACAGTTATTCCCCCACCTGTGCAATCTCCCCTGTCACCGAGGAAATGTGGCCTCGTGGAGCTAAATTGTGTGCTGACAGGAGCTGCTCCATCTTAGGGCTGGGGATCAATATCTCTGGCACGGAGACTGAAATCCACTCGGGGTGTATCAGCCCCCCTGCCCAAATGCAATTTCATCAAGGGCTGCCAGAGGTGAAGCCCCATCGCTGCTGCCAGCGGGGGTGAGTCAGTGGCTGCAGCCCACAGGAGGAGGAGGAGGAGGAGGAGGAGGAGGGGCTGATGATGCATTTTGGTTCAAGCTTAATGCTTCCTCCACCGTGTCTGGGGGATTGAGGTAAAACAAAGACTCTTAATTTGGCTGGCAAACACTGAGACACCCAAAAGAAAAACAACCAAAACAGCAATTAGGAGTTTGAGGCTTTAACCCCTCGACTGGAGAACACTTTTGCTCCCAGATCCCCACCTCCAACTCCACACCTGTGGGTGCCCTGGCATCCCCAGCCCCAACCTGAGCCCCCACCCCATCCTGGCACGGGGGGACCGTGTCCCCCACGTTGTGACTCACTCTGTCCAGTGGCTGGAGGGGACGTAGCAGAACATGAGACGCCGGATGTGGTACGGGAGCCAGCAGACCACGAAGGCGATCACCACAGCACCTGCAAGGCAGGAAAAAAGCCCTTAACTTTGTGAGCAATTCTCCATCAGGGTGAAAAAGGGACCTCTCTGTGTGGGTTTGATTGCTGTAACCCGTTCTCCTGCAGCCCCACTTGTTCTTGTATTGCTGTAGTGCAAAGAATTAATAACCCTGAGGGACAACCAGCCAGCAAATGTCTGTAAAAACAAGCAAAACAGAAGTAATAGAAACAGCACTAAGCACTGGAGCAGGGATGTTAGGAACAACAGAAGGTACAATGAAGGACTGGTGATGCCTAGTTCAGACACTGGCTTAAAGGAAACTCTGTTTGCATCTGTGTTTCACGCCCTTGTGGCACTGGGTATCTTGTCCAAGGTATTCAGAGACAGCTGGTGTATGTTTTCCATCCAGGTAGACAGGGAGCCAGGGACTCCATAATCCCATTAGTTTGTTACGTGGAGCCACTGGCCACAGTCCCCACAGTGCTGAACATCATTAAACTGCTCTTGCTGGTGGCAGGGCTCGTCCTTTTGTTCTACATTTGTGCAATACCTGAGATTACAATGTGTTTGGGTCTGGACTTTGCCATAATAAAAGTGATCAATTAAAGGGTAAGCAGAGAAAGGGACTACAGCTTTTTTCCTTTCCAGATTCTAAGGGATGTCAAACAATGGAAAATAAAATGCAGCAACTCTGAGGCATGAAAGTGCTGTTGATAGAGTGCATTTGTCCATCTGGATTAAAAAGCAGATCTATCAGGCAATCAAGAGAATGATTTCTTTCCTTTTGTTATATTTGTTTCAAACTCTGTGTGGAACAGCAGGATTCTGGCAGAATCCCAGCAGGAAATAAAGAAATCTCAGTTAAAACGTAACACAATAAAAGGCAAGAAGAAAATAAAGACTAAATAAAACAATTAAGTTAATTTTTGGTCCCGAATTTGCTCTACAGACAACAAGGGCCGCATCACTCTTGTCCTTTATGTGACCTGTAAGGGGCTGGGAAGCAGCAAAGCTTTGCTCCAGAGAGAGGTACCACAAGTGCAAGGTGGATTTGTCACATGGAACCAAAGGCTGGGTTTTTTCTGCCTTGGGATTGAAAATATTTATGTGGATATGTCCCAAACCCAGACGCTGTCATCCCACAGGGACCATGTCGTAGCTCAAGGAGAAAATGTGCAGAAGATGTGTTTCCCTTGGAGAATGCAGTCCAGGAGGAACAAGTCTGGCTGTGGTTGCATCTCCCTGTCACTGATGCTCAACCAAGAGGCACAGGAGAGCAGAAATTAAATAATCCCTGGTGTCCAGCTCCATACTCACACCCTACTCCAACTCCATGAGCTCCCTCTCTCATTAAACACACAGCAAACAACGGAGAAGGTTCTATTCCTTTAGCATCAGCCTGCACGATGCATGACAGCACCTTCCAGGAATGCTGCAAAAGCCGTTTATCCAATAAAGATTGAAGCAGCTGAAGGGACATGTTTTGGAAAGAAGGCTAGAGGCTCTGTTTTTATTCTCATGTCCAAGTGAATTCATTTTTTTCGAACTGTTTTTGGCTGCTCTCTGGCCACAGTGATCACAGATGTAATTCATCAGCAGACAGCCTGCAGCCCTTCAGATGCCAGCAAGTGAATGGATTTGACCTGTGTCTGATCCTTCCCTGGGGAGCTTTGAAGGGACTTTGACGGGAGAGCCCCTGCGTGACGTGTGGCACGGGAGAGGTGGGAGATCCACTGGGGAGCTGCTGGGAGCACGGGTGCCTGCCTTGCTCCTTCACATCTCTGAGCACCCGCTTTTGGCCTCCTCCAGAAACTCATTTCTCTGTCGGACAGGCCTTTGGTTTGCCCTGGATGGAGCAGTCCCCCCCTGATTCTCCAGGAGATCCCTCCCAGGGGCTGCAGAAAAGCAGCACTCTCCATCCAGCCTCTCCTCCTCCATCCGTCAGCCCGGGGCCAGCGGGAACGAGCCAGCATCACAGCCCATCTGCTTTCCCAGCGCCTGCACAGGATTAGCTGGATTTTCAGCCTGCAAAAGCAGCTTCCCAAATGGCTCCAAACACAGGTTCACTCAGGCACATCATAATTTCTGCAGAAACCTCCATGCACTGGCACTTCTTAGCTGCTCAGCCCCGTGTGCAGCTCTTTAGGTACGGCAGGATCCGGATTCTTTCGACAGCCAATTATAAGAATCTCACACATCTGCTTGTTAACTTTACCAACACGTTGAATGAAAGTGGTTTTCTCCTGGTAAATGACCTCTGCTTCTGCTGCTCAGGCAATGCTGTGCCAAATAATATAGATCTATAGTAACAAAAACACATATTGAGAGAAGTATCTGCTTAACATCAGCAATTATGTAATCTGTGATAATTCTGTAATATCACATGCAATCACTCTGCAATTAAAACTCTATTAAACATGTGAAGTGCACTGGAGACACTTATGGTCTGATTTGGAAGCCCCAGATGGGTGACACACTGTGCAGTTCTGTGCTGCACAGATTAGGAGATCCCGACCTGAATTTGTCATCCTTAATCCATATGTTTTCATTTTATCATCCAAGGGATCAAGCAGATTTAGGGTGGCAATCCTGCCCTCTTGGGTCCTCTCCCGTGGAAGGAATATGAAACACGAGACTGTGTTAACTTTCATCTAACACAGAATGAAAATATCCTTTTCTCCCAGATGTCTGTTACCTTTTCCTGCTGTTTTGTTCTTCCCTGAACACCTGCCTGTCAAAATGGTTGAGCTGTAAAACAAATCCTGAGCAAACTGGCTGCCAAAATGATTTTTCATTATTGTTATGAGCTCCGAGGATGTGTTCCTCGTCATCAAAAGCTTGACACATGGGTTCCTTTGATGGAGTGAGAAGGAGCAGGTCAGCCTGCTGGAGCTGAGCACTGCAGGGGAAGGGTTTGACTCAATGTGTGATGCGGTGACTGTCCAGGATGGTCTTTGTGAGGTTGGAGATTTCCTGCCTTTAGTTTTTGAACTAAAAATAAACCAGACACATCCCTCACTTCTAATTAATTCAATAAGGTTCTAATGGGAGCAGAGCTGCTCCATGAGCTTCTGATATTTCCTATATTGGAGCAAATGAGGTGCCAAACCTCAGGGCTGGGGAGGGGAGGTGGGACCCCAGCAAGATGACCCCAGTGTGCCAGGGGTGGCAGGGAATGATCCTTCCACCAATGTATGCCTTCATTTCCCTCCTAAATCAAACTCCCAATTTAAATGAGCGTTAAACCCTGAATTATTACATCCTGTGTCTTTCTATTTTGTCTTATAATGGCTCTATTCTCTGCCTGTTTGAACTGCATGCCAAGGAAGAAGGGGAGAGGAAGGAGGAGTGGCAGAGGACGAGCCCTGGTTTGTTTTTCCTTCAGGAAGTCCTGCAGAGAGATACATCAATTCTGACTGACGTCTTTTGCATTGCGCAGGAGATTTAAACTGTGCCAGTCTTGATTCTCAGACTAAACTGGACGTGGGAGCAATCCTGGAAGTTAAATTCTATTAGATCGCACTGGGTACTTTATTTTGCCTTGCGTGTCTCCTGGGCTGGGGCTGGGAAGCTGCCCTCCTGCAGGAGAGCCTCTGGGTCAGCATGAGCATGGGGCAAGGCATCATGAGCAAGAATCCCAGGGTTTGGCTGGTTTGACTGAATTCAGGGGCGATGCTCAGGAGGGGTTTTCAGCCCCATCCCTCTGCGGGGCCATGTGAGGCCGGGAGTGACTCAGAGCCCCGGGACAGCGATGGGTGAGGAGCCACCGCCGCTGACTCACGGCACCGGGGAGCTGCTGCGGCACAGAGCACTCACTGGTGTTCTCCTCCTCACTTCATCTCCTCCATCCCCTCTGCCAGTGCTGACGCACAGCCCTGCAGCCCCAGGGTGGCCCTCGGCGAGGGCATCCCTCTGTCCTGTCCTCCTTTCTCTCCAGGAGAGGCAGGAAAGGGATGCTGCTCCTTCTTATAACCACCTCTGCTGCTGCTCAGGCCTCCAGAGAAGCTCAGATCCATCTTCCCGTGATAGTTTTGTCCAGACTGTTTCAACCAATTTATTTCTTTTTCTCTGCATTTGAAGGGGAGCTCAGCCACATACAGACATGAAATAGCACGGTGGAATTCCTGAGGAAAGGCAGGAGCTGTCTGGGGAGGTATTGACCTGCCTGAACAACAGCTCTCAGCCTTTTCTGTGTTTCAGACTCATCCCCAGCACTGCCCGAGAGGAGCACACACACATTAGCTGGTGCTAATGAGGTGTACAGCAGGTTATGGGGCTTGTGTCAAAGTAACTCTGGTTTTTGGAGAAACAATCCTTGTATATCCCAAGATCCTGGGTTTATATACTTATTTAGTTGATGCCATTAAAAGAGGACCTCTCACAAAGTGCTGTTTGATGTGAGAGATGGTGAAAGCTGGGCCAAGTTCAGGCACAGCTGGCACTGCTTCATTAAACCTCGAGGTGCTGTTTATATCAACATGATGTTCTACCTGACAGGCTGTTGGCAATATTTATATCAGCAGGCCCCAAAGCAGGGGTTGCAGGAGCTGCCAGGGTAGGTATGAGCCCAGTAAAATTAAAACTACTTATGCTGGTATTTGGGTCATAAGGCTGTGGAATACAGGATTTCCATAAAAGTCGATAACAATCAGCAGGGATTGGGGACCACCAGCATGCACCAGGAGTACTCAGGAGAGCAAAGGAGAAACTGAGTGTAACAATGAGCCTGGGAAGTCCTTCAGACACCACTGAAAACACACAGCATTTGCTAGATACAATCCTCTAATGCTCTTGAACATATTATTGAAAAAACCCTAAGTTCTTCTTTATTAGTGAACGTGAGACAGCACAGTGAATGGAAAAACCTTTTGGCATTCAAAATCAACATATTTCACTCAGACTATGTTCTCCAGTCCTGATTTTTAATGGCTTCAGACGACAGGTTTGAAAATAGATGTGGATTCCTGCCCCAGCTCACGCCAGTGGTTAAATCATCCCCTGGCATCAGTTCCATCCACAAGGAGCAAGGCAGAAAATACAGATTAAAGCTGGCCCAAGGCTCTAGCAAGCAGCACATCACTGCTGTCCCAGCGCCAACTGGGGTCTCTTCCCAAGTTTCCTTCTAAGGTAATTATTCTTTTGGAAATTAGAGAAGAGGTTGCTTGATTCCATTTAAACTTTATTCATGCCATTTCCCCTGGGGATGCCTGGATGTTTGGAGAAGGAAGAAGAAAGGAGGAAAAATTCCACTTCGAAAGGTAGATAAGGGATCCCATCTTATCCTCACCAGGCTCAAGGCTCTTTCTATTTGGTGAGATCAGGTGTAACCTGAACTGGCTTCCTCTGCAGCCCTTTCTTCTTTCCCCTCCAGTTTTGAGCTCCACAAATCCTTTGCTCCTCCCAGAACAGTTTCTGCTCATCAAAGGGACCCTGGAGCTGTGTTCACTGCATGCTTCTACAGTGACTAAAGCCCTGGCCAGACTTCATGTTTAAAATCCCATTAGTTAAGTTTTTAAACACTCACATTGTCACGGCTTAACACCTGGAAAATCTGCTTTCAGGGCATGGCAAATCCCGGGGTTTTCTGCAGAGATGCAGCCACGGGAGCCTGCATCCCAGCAGGAATGCTGTGCCAGCCCCAGCTGTGGTGCCAGCAAAGGGACACGTCTTGGGAGAGGGGAGAAAAGAGACTCCCTGCCCCAGGAGGTGCAGCCACTCCTGCTTTTTGCTCCTCAGAGGGTGTTTATAGAGCGCTCTGATTCTGCTCGTTTTATCTCACTTGGCAGACTGCAAAGTAAACCTACAACCACAAACATCTCTGGGAAATATATACAACTGTTAAATAGGTAATTCATCCTCCCAAATTTCAGTGTGACACTTCAGCTGTTAAAATCAGCTTCCACTCAAGCTTAATGCCACAGGGGTTTTGCTGAACTCCACTTGGAGTTGTTCAGACTTTATATTAGAGATACAAACTGCCATGAATTTTGTTCCTTTCTTGAAAAGAAATGATTCATGAACAAATAAATCTGCTTTCCTTAGAATATAGGAATTATGAAATACAACTGTTTAAGGAGTTTTAGACTGGTGCTCTTCTGTGTATTGTGGCTGCAAAGTATGAGCTATTTACTATTGATGTCTGTAGGCTGGTTATACTAAATCTCATGACAATATTCTCCTCCTGAAATTTATAACTCAGACTTGAAGCATTGGTGAGGAGAAATGAATGGACTCTTCAAAGTATTTGTCCAGAAGGGGAATTATTAATGCACAAATTAATGAAATACATGAATACATCATTAATTCTTGGCTTTTGTCTTGTATTTACTTGATAAAATGCAGAGGCCCCAAAATCATATCTAAAAATTCACAGCCATTCAGTAAAAAACGTGGCTTGACTTCTTCTGCTAAAAAGCATTTTACCGAGGCATCACCCAGCCAGCTGTGGGAGACTGAAGGATATTCTTTTAATTGGTTAAACCTCTAAGTGCTTTATAATTGCTTTCACTAAGCAGCTTCTGCAACAGAGCAAATGCTACCTGGAACTGATTACATGTTAATAGGCTTAGCCAACGTCCATCCAGGGACACGCAAAGCCTCCCCTTGATGTCCATCAATTTGTCTCAATGTCGTTATCAGAGCTCAGCTGTGCCATTCAATAACTGCTGCCTTCCCTCCATCCCTGTGGGATAAATCTGACAGGGAGCCAGGAGCAGCCGAGGGCTGCTTGCAGGGGCAGGGGCTGCAGGCAGGTGGGTTGCTGGGGATATCAGCCCACGTCACAAAACTGTCCCCTTTCGAGGAGATGTTTTGGCTGAACAGAGCTTTTGTCCTGAGCCAAGCTCAAATACACCCCGATTTTTGAGCAGCAGAGAGAATTGGGGTTGTTGGAGAAGAGAAGGCTCCAGAAAGAAATTGCTGCAGCCTTCCAGTGCCTAAAGGAGCTCCAAAGAAGGCTGGAGAGGGGCTTGGGACAAGACCCTGGAGTTACAGGACAAGGAAGAGTGGCTTTAAACGGAAAGAAGGAAGGGTTAGACTGGATATTAAGAGGAAATTCTTCCCTGTGAGGGTGGGGAGGCCCTGGCACAGGGTGCCCAGAGAAGCTGTGGCTGCCCCATCCCTGGAAGTGTCCAAGGCCAGGTTGGATGGAGCTTGGAGCAACCTGGGATAATGGAAGGTGTCCCTGCCCATGGCAAGGGATGGAATGAGATGAGTTTTAAGGTCCCTTCACACCCAAATCAATCTGTGATTCTATGATTGTTCTGTGGTGTGTGTGTGCATGCGAGTGTTTAAGCATTATTTAGAATTTTATCAAGTGATGGGCATATCAGGCTGTGCAATCAGAGAATATTCACTCTCCTGTGAAGCATCATGTGGCTCTGGGAGACTCAGCATTCCAGGGCTCCAGCATAGCCAAGGAACAGCAACACAGATTGGAGGTGGTTTAATGGAAGGAATTGGAAGGATGAAGGAGGGAATGAAATCTTTTGGTGGAAGGTATTTTTAACAACAGAACTGGTTGCCCTGTTATCCTCAGAAAAAAACTGGGAAGCTGCCAGTGCTTGGAGCTCTCTGAATTTGTATCCTCACACCTGGTGAACGCTGACAGCAGAGAGGGAATTACAATCAGGAATCTCATGTTTACTGACTTAATGAGGTGGCACCCAGGCAACAGGCCCGACACATTCCTTGATCCTGATCACCCTCATTATTTTGTACATGACCAAGGTCAGGCAGAGCCAAGAAAACACACAAATGCTACCAAAGAGGAGGAAAACTCTTGTTGTGGATGTTTTGAACTAGACTGTTAGACTGGCCACTTTTAGCTCTTATTTCAATGTAAACAAATACTTAATCTCAGTACATTTGGAGCAAGGAAGTTTTTCTCTGCTCTGGTCTTTTCCAACAGCTCTGCACACCATGAACTACAAAAAAATTGTTTTCTAAGCACTACTTTTACAAATTCTGAAACATTTCACCCTTATACCTAAATCAACCTTCTCTGTACTTCAGGCCAAAGTTCACTTTTGGAAATGGAAAATGCTTTCCCCCCATGATTCTGTGCCAACAGTTTTATAAGGGGCACAAGTGTAATTTTTCTTTTCCCACCCTCTTCCATAAATGAGCCCAGACTCTGTTCATGATTTTGGCTGTCATGGATGCCAGGATAAATCATGTGCCTCCTTGCGCATTTTTTGCCACTTTTCAGACAGCTCAGAGACCTGGGTTATTAAAATACAAGTCATGAGGAACAGATGACAAAAGTGAGTGTGGATCAAGCACCTCCAGTAATCAAGTGCATCTGAAAAACTGAAACGCAGCAGGATTTCACTCCCATTTGCTAGATAAAGAGAGCATTTCTGCACGGTGGAGTGAATCACAGACAGAAGTGAGGGAGGATTTTTTTATTTGCTGGATTTTCCTCAGCACAGAAATGCAACAAGCAGCTGCCCTCTCATTGCCTTCCCAGCAGGGAGGGGAGCTCAGTCCTGCTGCCGGGGTGGCCCTGAGGAGATGCCTGGAATATCTGGGCATCGCTGCCTGGGGGGCCCCACAGTGCCACATCTGACCCACTTCTGAACCATCTCAGGCTCCAGGCTGAAACCCTCACTTTTGCCAAATATTCTCAGCTTTTGCAGTACGCAGCAAACCCAAAAATTTGCCTGGAGAAGAAAAAGAGGAAGCAGAAGAAGATGAAAAAGAAAATTATGCTTATTGTTCAGAAAGAGAAGGGCTGTTTCTCAGTGCCTCGGAGATGTGGACCTGTGGGTGTGGGGTGCACTTCCTCCAGTGCTGAGGGATGCCAGGTGTAAATTTAGGTTTCTCTCTTATTATTCATGAAGAGCTCTCTCTTCTTGATGATCAAAGAGGATACAATAATAAAAGGAGAGAGAGAGGTGTGAGGTGGTGTAGCACGAGTGAGAAAAGGCAGCTTCTCACTTAATGGCAGCAGGCAGAAGTGTTAAAAAACGTAAAAGGATAGCAAGGAGCAGAGTCCTTGTAGGCTCCGTGGGGAAGCAAGGCTCCCTCCTCACCCACCCGTGGATAATAGCTCATTGGGGTGCAGAGACAGTAAACAAACACAGTCCAACGAGATAATTGTGGGGAGTTTAGTGTCCTCAGGGTTTTTCTTTTCTTTTTGTCAGTATGTGCTTCCCAGTGCGGTGTTGGAAGCTGGGATGCATGTGGTGGCTCACCTATGGCATGGGCAAGGAGTGCTGCATGGGATGCATTCCTTGTGAAAAACAGCTGGGAAAATGTCATGGACGTTCCTGGTGCCTTCTCTAGGGATGTCTCTCATTGTTGGAAACATGGGCTGGGCCAAAGCACTTCAAACACCAAGATGCCCCATCCCTGGAAGTGTCCGAGGCCAGGCTGGACAGGGCTTGGAGCAACCTGGGATAGTGGAAGGTGTCCCTGCCCATGGCAGGGGGTTGGGGCTGGGTGAACTTTAAGGTTCCCTCTAACCCAAACCCTTCTAAAAACACCAGAACATCAGAAAGCTTTCTGCTAACAAGCTCTCCCCACCTCATGTTTAAAACTACTATGAGCACACTTTGTTAGCTATTTTGGGTACTATTTTTGAACAGCTTTTGCTTTATCCTCTGTAAGTTTAAGCTACCAGATTCTTTGGTCTTTTCCTCAGCTTATTTAATCAAGATATCCAGTGTTTTGCAGTGCAGCTCAATTCCTGAGTGCAGGAACTTTTATTTAAGCTCTGTCTGAACCAAAGCTCTGCAGAAAAAGGGAAGTAGTGAAACAATACGTGCAAGGCTTAAATTGCTGTCGACTAAATCATTAAAATGCTGGGTTGGCTTTGCTTTTCCAGAGTGAGCAGGTCTGCTCTTTAGCTTTGCAAACCAACAAGCAAAGACAGAAGGAGTTTTGGGCGAAAGCGTTTACCAATTTCAACCTGTTACTCTTCAAGCCGCATTTATTTGGACACATTTATTTATTTCCAGCCAGTTCCACCCCGAGGGGAGGCGATACTCACGCAGGACCCTGACGCCGTGTTTCAGGGCTTGCACTCTGCTGGGCTCCATGGACATGCTGAGCATGGTCTGCTGCCCGCCGATGGTGCACACCTGGTTCTCCTGGGCCGCCTGCCTGAACATCACCAGCAGCTGGTTGGCGATGATGGTGTTGAGCACGGAAATGACCACCATGGGGAACACGAAGGAGATGAAGGTGTTGACCTGCACGGGAGAGATGGATGGGCATGGGAGTCAGGGGTAGGATCAGCGGAGCAGGAGGTTGCGTTTTATTTCTCGAAGCAACAGATGAGCAGCCTGCAGTGGAAATCTTTCCCTCCTCTTACTCAGCTGGTTTTGAAGGTTTGCTGCGCAGAGGGAGAACTCAAACACTGCAATGACGCAGGTTCATTCATGTGGGTCAGCACCCAAAGAAGGCAAAATCATTCTTATCTAATTACAATCCTTTCCCCCTTTTCTGTGCAGTTCATTGCCAGAAATGTCTCGACTGAAACATGCCATTGATCTTTTCATCTCACAACCAGCAGGATGCTGCTTAGCTTTCATCATGCATAGCGTGACTTCTAAATAACAGTATGTTATTGTCTTTTCCCTGCATTATGAGCACTCCTAGGGAACTTTATAATTATCTCTTTTTGTCTTCTGTCTTTTCCTTGTAGATTTAATGACAGCGTTTCGTTACCTCATAACCAAGTTAAATAAACCTTGTGCCTTAAAGGATTAAAATTGATCAGAATAAACAAGTGGAAGTCATAATGTTTTTAGTACAAATTATTCGATTACTACAGTTTTGATAAAATTAAATGGAAGATCAAATTAAGCAGTGATTGAATCAAGTAGAAGTCACAGTTCATGTCAAATGCAGGAAAGCTTTTGGGCTGTTCAGAAACCTCAGTGGAACTGAGCTTGGCAAAGGGCAGCCCAGGGAAATAGAGGCACGTGTGGGATTTGCCTGCACATCTGCAAGGCTGCCATTGTGGGATGGGGAGCTGCTCTGCTAAGCCCAGGAGCTCATCCTCTCTGCTTTATGGCTCAGGAGGAGACTCAGCACATCACCCAGGTGAGTGTGGAACAAATCAAAAGCCCTTTAAGTTTCTAGAATTTCAAAATATTGACAAGAATTAAACCGTGCTGCAAATCGCTGTGAAAGCAATTGTATTAAAAGAGATAAAATGACAAAAAGATGAAGCTACAAAACTCAAGAGGGAATTTACTCAGTGGGAGGGCTCCACGGCAGGCTGACTTCTCCCCCAGACAGCCACTTATCTTTCACCTCAGTGATGTACAACACAGAACAACCCTGCACTCCAAGCCAGTGCCAGGTCCCTCTGCAGATTGCAAAACCTCATCTAGAGACAGGTGATATAGACAGAGGGGAGATATCCTCTCTCCACCCACCCACCCCCGCTGGACCATCACCGTGGCAGACAAGGTTTGCTGTATACCCTGTGTCTGGTGCAGATTTGTGGTCTCTCTGCTCTGGAGGGGCTCAGAAATGCTGGAGGTGAATGAGAATCACCCAACCACAGCCCCAAGGTGCTACAGGGAATCTGTAAAAGAAATGAGCAGCGCGTAAGCTCATGGGAGCAGGTGCACATCGGAAGCACTTCACTTTTTTCGCCCATAAATCTGAAGCAGGAAGCCCTCTTTGGGTGAAGACAGGCACTGTTGTGGCCCAGGTTTTCCTTGGGTGGAACAAGCTCTGTACAGCTTTGTGCTCTGTGTGTTAAGCAGAAGTCCCAGCTGGGTTTTGTCTCTCGCCCACACGGTGGGAACATCCTCTCCCGTTTGTGCTGGCAGTAACAACAGAGCTCCTCTGCGGGCTGAGTGCCTTCCTAGATACACCCCACCACTGCAAGCTGCTAATGGCCTCTTTTGATAAGTAAAAAGCAGTTTTCTATGCTCCTAAAAGATCTCAGAGCATATAAGGAAGAGTTATCTTTCAGAGTTGCTTCCACAGGCTAGGACAGATCATTAAGAAGTAAAGACCAGCTATTTAACCTTGGCAGTGCAGCCGGGCTGAGCTGGTGCACGCAGGGGTGAAATGATCACTCAGATTCACCAGGTCAGACTAAGAAATGAACCCTGTAGCTCCTCACTCCAATTTCTGTGGCTTTAGCTGCAGAATGCCCTTCTCCCCCACTGCTGAGCAACGTCTGCACATCAGCAAAATGCAGCACTTAACTCTGGAAATGTTTCACTCCGTCACCTGAGATTCGGGATTTATTGGTTTTCATTCTAAAATTTTGCCCTAGCTATAAATTAGACTTGCTTGATATAATTTTGCAGAACTCTAAAAGTCTTTTCTGAGCTTTCTTAAAAGCCTTGATTCATTCCATAATTGCGTTGTGAAGTCTTTTAAAGATCTTGGGAAATTGGCTAGAATAGCATTGACTTTCCCTTTTAGGAATTGTTATGGTAAAAGTGGGAACACTGCATACTTTCTATCAAAGGCTATATTTAAAGATTTTTTTACCTGTCTTGATTTGGTGCAAAACTCACATATAGTAAAAAAAAATAAAATCATTATTTTCCCCAGAAGCAGAATGCTTTAATTTGTTGAAAGAATTATTTGCAAACACAAAGTCCCAAAGAACATAAAGGATAAAAAACCCAATCTCCCTGAGCAAACCCTTTATATTCCCTGTTTTTTGTCGAGCTGCTTGCTGGGAGCACAGCACACTGTGCACATCAGTGCAGCAACACTTCGTTTTCAGGTGACTTTGCACGCTGCTGGAGCTGGTGCCTCCAACAACTCTTCAAAGTCAGTGAAAAATCTCCCACTTTCTCAAGAGGAGCTGGTCTGGAATCCCAGGACTACGTATGCAAAAGTTCAGCTGCAGGAAGGCTTGTGGAGGTGTTTAATGGGATTTTTTACTGTGTCTCCTAACATCAGTGGACTGAAGTGGCTACAGCTGTCAGTGAACACTCATGGGAGCCTTTGGAGCTTTACAGATCTTTACAGGCTACTCTGGCCCCAGGAAGGTGCATTTAGAGAGTGTGCAGGCTCATTTTTGACCTGAAAGGCTCAGATTTATGTTGGCTCACCATGGAAAGCACAGTCTGTGTGATGCTGGATCTACACTAATCCTGTATTCCAGGTTGTTTGGATGCACAAGCACAGGGGTCTGGTCTCATCTCTGCCCTCACCAAGATGGTTCAGTGATTCTCCTCTCTGTCAGAACCGAGGTGTTTGCACCAGAGTGAGCCCACCAGAGCCCAGCAGCACAAGAGGCAGAATGAGCTCAGTGCAGGGGCCCAAAGCTGCTCAGCATGGAAAGGCTTAGCCCTGGCTGCTCTCTAGGCTAAAAAACCCACACAACCCCCCCCAAACCCCGTGACTCTGTGCTAAATCCTCATCAAATGAAAAAAAAAAAGAAAATCCAATACTGCCGTGTTTGCCAGTGGCAGGACGGAATGAAACACTAACCCAGTTCCATGCTGCTGTCACTCCCGGAATCAGTGCAATCCTAAATGCTGCTCAAGCACCAGGCTGGCAACATCTGTGGGATGGGATTAGTCCTTAGGACCAAATCGTGCTCTGTCTCGTACAGAACAGCAGCCTTCCCTTCCAGCACTGCCCGAGCAGTGGCAGCCAGAGACCCAAATCACTCTCCTCTGGCTGTGCTGAGCAGGACAGTGACAACACAGATGTCACCTGAGGGTGAACTCCCAGCAGAAACCTCTGCTGAGACCCTGAACCCCCAAGGCACCTGATGGATGCCAAGACATGGCAGAGACACCCCTGTGACTGACCCAGTCCTCAGAGGTGCAACACCTTCGTTGTCCCCAGGGCGGTGACAGTGACCTGCCCAGCTCCATCCTGGTGGCATTGGGCTCCTGCCCTGCCCCAGCACAGAGCCTCCCTGGCTCTCTAATGATGATGTTCATCCCACCCTTCTCTTGGCTCTCTACTGCCAAAGGTGATTTCAATATGAAATAGGAATCAATAAAATCATGCAGGGTTTTGCAGGACACAGGAGACGGAGCAAAGCTGGGGATGGGGCTTCATAAGCTTATGGGAAGATAAATGGAAATTTATGGGAATTAAACTTATTGAAGGGAAAATGATGCAGCTATCAGCCTCACAGTTAGCTCAACAAAACTCAGACTTTGTGTGAGACAGAGAATTCAGCCTGCTGTGAGTTTGCTTCTTCCTTCCAAACAAGAGTGTGGGAGAGACAAGGGGGAAGGGACCAGAAGAAACAAGGGACACAAAAGCAGAACGCAGTTCTTGGCTTTGTGACTCTTCCTAAATAATTTGCGTGGAAAACTACTCCCCTGGCTCTGCTGAGCTTCCTGCTGACATGATTCGCTTTTGCCAAGTCGTCCCTCAAATTATTTGACTGTGTGGTTTCCCTGGGTTACCACCAAAAGCAGCCATCAGCTCCCTCGCAGCTGTGATGGAGAAGATGAGAACAGAACTTCACACAGGGACTCCCCAGAGGGTTTCAACAAAGTCCTGTAAATCAGAGGGTTTGCAAAGATTTATTCTTTTGTGCTCCAAGGTGACTGTTGGAGGAACACAGACTCAAAGGCCACTTTGCAAAAAGATGCGTTTTGGATCCCTACTACAAGCCAAGACTTTTTTTCTTAAATATATCTGAAGGCAAGGAGGGTAAAATTTATGAATATTACATCTGTTTATGGATCACCTTTGCTCCCAGCAAAGCTCCATCACCTGAGCCACCTGCAGCTGGCTGTTCCCATGGTCCATCAGCACACGATTTTGGAGAGGCACAGAAAAAATGAGTGAGGTCTTGAAGAACTTAAGTGGTTGAAAGTAAAAAAGTTAGGCTAAAGGGCCTTCTGGAGATACAGTAGCAAATTTGACACTGGAAGTATTTATGATAAAACCAGCCAAGAATCAGAACTACTCACAACATTTCAATTGAAAAGAGTTTTGACGATAAAATAGAAAACGTTCCAATACTGAGAACATAAAAGATTTTTGAACAGGGCTCTTGTGTTTTTCCTCATGCCTTTTTTCCAGATAAGTCAATAAAATCCCCCAAAGCCAATGGAGCATGGAATGCTGGTCACAGCAGCAGCACAGTGTGGTGCATCCCATGGAGCAGCTCTTCCAGTGGGAGCAAGGCCCCTGGAGTTGACATGGGGGGCAGCTGAAATTAAGGAATAATTTTAACCCTGGATTATGACAGGGGTTTTCTGGCAGAGACCAGAGATGTTCCCTTGTTGCCTGATGAGTGAGGTGACAGCAGAGCCAGGTCTCTGCCAGCACAGCCTCTCCAGGGACACAGCCCCTTCCAGCACCAGGCTGGGATGCTCAGAGTGAATTTTCTCCCTTCCTTTTCAGGGCTGTGGGTAGTGATGCCTAAGAAGGCCAACCTAGAAACAGAGACTGGACAGGAGTAAGGGAATAAAGGTGGATATTTATTTGAAAGGCCTTCAGAGGCACACCCTGGGCAGGCCAAAGGCTGCACCCAAGATGGACCCCGAGTCACAAGTTCTTCACACTTTTATAGCTTTGGTCCATTTGCATCTCAGCCCAATTTCACCAATTAAACTTTAGCTAATGATGTCATTTCCCCTCAGCTTGCCCCCCTTCTCAAGATGCTGGGTTACACATTTTGGGCCTAGGCTGGGCTGGGTGTCCTTGGAGAGCAGCCTGGAGAGGCTTTGTTCTGTCTGTCTCAGCATGAGAGAGCAGCAGCTCACAGGCTGCAGGACACTGCAGAGTTACACACTGGGAATACAGAACTTGAAAAATATAAAAGTTAAAACCTAAGGCATCAGTAGGACAATTAAAATGGAGAGGAGTGTGGATGATGATGAGCTGCTAAAACCTCATCTGTAGCCACCAAGCTTCTGTCATAGCTCATTTCCCTGTGCACACCTGGGGAACGCTGTGAGATGGCTGCAGCCTTTCTGTTTGCTGCTGGGGAGGATTCTCAGTGCAGGGACTCCTGGGGACAAACCTGGGGAAATTGGTGAGAACCCCGAAGGAGCTGAAAGCTGTCTCAGGAGGAGATGGATCCTTGCTGGTTTCCTGGAAGTGACGAGGGAGAGGACTGAGGATACAGCGCATCGTTTGATTTGTTGTTTTGAGCAAATCTATTAAACCACAGAGCTACATTTTAACAATCTACCACATTCTGGTTCACCTCATTTCCAATGGAAATGGAAAGTAAATTATCCTCCCCCTGACTGTGGAGGCAGTATTGTTAGCATATGTCAATCAGGGAAGCACATTCTGCTACAACAACATTTGGCTGCCAAAAAATCTTATTTGACTAAATGTACTTTACAAAATTACTGGTTATCTCACTCAGTAGCCAGAATTAGCATTTTTTTAACCAGCCAGTGGATAATTTCAGCCATTAATAAGCACAGTACTGCATTCCAGGATACAGCAATCTGTGCAAGACAAAGCAGGAAAGGGGAAGGTACACAGTGTTGGGATGCCAAAGGGAGCATTTGGCAATGGCACTCGTGTTTGATGTTCACAGGATGTGTCTGATGAAAAAAACATCCACAAGTTTTTTTTCCTCCCACAGTAAATAAATTACCATCTAATTAACCCCACCTTTCCATAGCTCTCCAGCTTCCCATGCCAAGTATCTCAACGATTATCAGGTAAATGTCATTCCTTAGCTACAACAGGGCAGGAGAGGTTTGTGTTTGTGAGTGATAGAAGAAAATAACCATTGCTTTTGGAGCCAGGAACTGGCACAGGAAAAATGTGGAAGCTGGACAACTACAGCCTAGTAAGGGAATTTATCTCTTCCGGAATTTTTTGAGGGTACTGCAGGGTATTGGCTCTGGTCCTCACCTTGGGTAAGTGCATCCTGGTATGGGAGCACAAATCCTGGGTAAATAGGAATATCTGGCCAGGTGCCAAAGCCTGTGTGTGGATCTGGAGCTCTACCAGTGCATTTGAGCAGGAGCTTGACCTTTACACGCTGCCAGTTCTGACTCGGGCAGGTTTGCCTGTCACGCTTCATTTCGGGCGCTGCTCTCTCCAGCAGCCTGACAGCGTGGCAGGGGTGACACAGCTGTCACCCTCGGGCACAGGCTGGCTGGTGACGTGGCTGAGTGGCACTCTGTGCCCTGTGCAGACTCTTTTGGTGTGTGCATGAGGGTATGGTGGGATCCTGCGTGCCTGCAGGGTCCCCTCGCAGCACCAGAGTGACACAAACCCCGCTGAGCTCAGCTGAGTGAAATAACCCTGCCTTTGCCTCCTGAAGAGGGACAGGATGCAAATATCTGTGTAGCTCCAGGATATAATATCCCCTCATTAGCTTAATGAATAATCAATGACAAGATACCAAACCCCAGCTATTAATTTTCTCTTTGAAACACCCTGAGAAATGGCCACAAAAGCTCTGATTGTTATCTCCCAGTGTACCCTGTACCTCTCCTACCCAGCTGGAGGTGAATGCACATTCCATACACGTTATCCAAGGTAACAGAGTGTGGCCATGTGAATTGCTCTGATCTCATCCCAAAGAGCTCCCCTGCTCAGCCCCTGGAGCTGCAGGAGCTCAGAGAGACTGAGGAGCACCTTCCCTCTGCCTCAGGGAGACCTTTTCAAAAGTGCTGAATATCAAGCCCAGACATTTCAAAGAAAGGTTGCAGTGATGTGAAACGTTGCTCGCAGTCACAGGTATTGATGTCAGAATGTATGATCAGCTCCGAGTCACAGAGGCAAAGCCTGGAGCCAGGACACAGCTGCGTGGGGACACGGGGATGGATGGCAGCCACCAGCAGCTGAACCTCAGGAGCTGGGGCAGTGATGAGGGTGTGAGCCTGATCTAAACACAGACATGAGCAGGACACGCAGAGTTTTTCATCCAGGGGGATCAAAATCCCAAAGGAAAGCCTGGAACACAGGCTCATCCTGTCCAATCCGTTGCTGTTTAAGTAACTCAGCAGGTTTTGGTGACCTCAGCTGGCATCAGCCACAGGAGCTAGAATTGGTCAAAACTCTCTATTTCAGACCTCTGCAGGAGCCTCAGCTTTATCTTTGCTTTGGATGTGGTCTGGGAACTGTTGCTGATGTGAAGAAAGAGAACAGGTCAGTCTGAAGATGAATTATCAGATGGATCTGATGGATGCTCCCAAGTCACTGGGCTGGCTCCTGTCCCCCTGCTGCTGCTGCCCTGCAGCCATTAGTGTCAGTGGGGCTGGAGCTCAGTTAATTGCACGGCAAGGACATGTGAGCATCTGTTCCTGACACATCCACTCACTTGCTTTACTCACCGAGGGAAAACCCCTCCAAAGACAACTCCGAGGATAATGTAAAAGACTTGTTCTTGAGCTCTGGCTGCTCGAGGCTGTGGAGGAGTTTCAGGTTTTGTATTGGTAGATATTTATATCAGAAGAAAATTTGTGTTACTACAAGGCTTGGGGTGGCAGCGTGCACTGACTGCAGTCTGTGCTGTACTTGGAGATCCACAAGGTGCAAGTACCCACAACCTGGTGCACAGCAGGAGGACAGGACAGTGGTCCTCTGCCCTCTCTGTGCTGGCTGGATGCCTTCAGAGCTGTCTCCAGCTGGATAACATCAGCCACGAACTCTTCCAAAGGGCTTAATTTAGCTCTAGCATTGAGATCAGAAAGAGGATCTGCTTAAACTCTGTTTTCATTAGCATTTTGTGTCTGCTCCACAGTAGTGATGTTTTCCTGGCTTCTCTCTGTAGATCCATGGCCATCACAGAGAATAACCAGGCAGTGTGGATTAAGGTTTTAAGAACAACCAACGTGTACCATTTTCAAGCCTGTGTGTGGTCCCACACTGATGAACTATAATGGGAATGCAGAGCAGCTAATGATGTTGAGAAGTTGAGTTAATCACATACTCTGCAGGAGTTAATCAGATACAGAACAGATGGAAATAAATTGCGTACTGACAAAAAACATCCATCATAACTATGGCAAAAACATTCCCATTCATAAACTTCCCTCCTTGGAGAAAACATTTGTCCATAAAAAACAACATCTGATGCAGAAGGACTTAAATGGATCTCTTGCTCATGATGGGTTGGGAAAGATGTCAGAGCACTGAACAATGGTGGCATTCCTGAGCTTGACTGGACAACTGAAGGATCATTTAACCTCATTTCTATGCATGGTTACAATGCTGTGGCCTGAACGATTTTCAGATTTATTGTAAATAACAGCAATAGATGTGATTCATCCATAAGTGTTTGATATAAATCTTATTATTCGTAATTGTACATGAGGGTAATACCTAAATATTGAACTCCCTGGGGACCTCTGAGCTTTTCATTACCTCCCTAAATGCCAGAGAACCTACTGCATTAGAACTGTTCTTAAGAGAAAAATTCCTCCTTTCCTGAGCTTTTCCCACCAAACTCAAACTTGAACGGTTCAGCTGATTCCAGCTTCCAAAGAGAACAGACAAATTAGAAGGTTCTGAGGTTTATTACCATGCACTGCAAATGCCTTGTGTATCATGGATGTCATGGATATTCAGCTTTTTCCCTGAAGGCTAAATGTTTATCTAGAAAAATGGAAGAGTAAACCCGTAACCAAAAAAGCCCAACCCCAAACATAAAAACCTCAAACAAATAACCCAATTTCTCTCTAGGACTGAGCTTGAGGAAGATGATGAATTTGGGGCCTTGTACATCTCACTTCAGTTAATTTAGGGCCTCCTGCCACTGATTTAAGAGGGTTATGTGGAACTTACACAGGAAGGGTTTTTTCATGGGGCAGCTGCTGCCTTCCTGTACCTGCTAAGGGAGGACAGAAGGAGTGACAGAGCAGCAGTGATGATCCTCCCTCACATCATCATTAACCCAAAAGCTTCAAATCCTCCCCCTTTCCTCCTTCAGGAAATCACAGAATGTTCTGAGCTGGAAGGGCCCCACAAGGATCATCGAGTCCAGCTCCTCCCTTCTTCATTTCCTGTCGTTGGTACAGTGAGCTACAAGGTAAATTAATTCAATTTACCCAATTTTGCTTGCAAACAAGAATAAAGTCAATTCATATGCTGTCAGTTTGCTGGCCTCAGCCTCGCTCCTCAGATCCATTGCTCTATTTAGGGCAATATTTTTGGTTGAACAAAAACTCAGTGAGTAATGTTCTTGCTTTTCCCTTTGAACACGCAGGTCTTTGTTACTATTTCCCCCTCACCCTCCCCAGCAGCTATATTCTACTGGAGGGGAAATAATATTTCAACTTCAAATGACAGATTGGAAATGGGCTTTAAATAATTTACCAGTGCAGTTGGATTTCAGTTCTCACTATCTGCTGGTATTTTGGTTCCTGCTTGTTTTAGCCAAAGGGATATTGCCCATTGCCTTTCATAAGATATTTGGGTTTCTCCAGCTCTGCTGCTTGTCAGCCCTCTAAATAATTTAATAAATATTCATACAGCGGCTAATGCTCCTGACGGCTGAGTAATCCCAATCCAGATTTTGCAGTTATTTTCTGTCTATCCTCTTTTGGTTCTTCTTTCCTACTGGGTTGCACAGGTTGTGGGGGCTCATGTGGTGGACATTCATCCACAGAAAGTGTCTCCATGGTGCTCCCTGTGGTGCAGAGTGATGCTCTTTGCTGAGGGTGGCTGATGATGTCCTTGTCAAACCCCGGGAACTCATCCTCTTGCCTGTGCTGTTGGCCACCACTGCAAGTGCTCAGCACATCTGACACATCTGGGATGCTGCAGGAGGGGCAGCCACCACAGCCTCAAGGAGAACACAGACTGCACGTGTGTCTGAGGGCTCTATCACCACATAAATAACTCCCAGCAGCTGATTTTGCGAGCCAATATCCTGATCCTTGCTTCTCTAACCTGTGCCTGTTATTCCACTCTACTTTGGTTCATGCTTGGGATGGCTGTTGCCATGAATGAGACTGTTATGCTTGGATATTTACTCACAGACAACATCAAGAAAAATAATCAAACTCCGGTGACAGTCAATTATCCCCCAACTTTTCTTGTTCTGGCACTACTGAGTCATTTCATCCCTCACAATCAAAATGGATGGCTTTTGCCCACATGGGTATGAAGTCACTTGCAGTGACTGTTTCAGGATTCTAACTAAACAGCCTGCTTTAGCAGGGAAATAAAGCCAAAGACACGAGCATGGGAGCATAACAAGCAAAGATTTCTGACTGTGAAGAGCAGCAAACAGTTGAATCAAGTGGTGCTTTCTTCCTTCCCACACTCTCTTGGTAGGTGGATCATGACAGAGAAGAATGTGGGTTGGTTTGGCTCACGTGGTGCCTGTCAGACTCCAGCTTTACACTCACAATGTGCATGGAGCAGCCAGGTGCTGGGTCCCCTCTGCCCCCCGTGTCCCAGCCAGGTCCCCCCCTGGGGACAAAGCTGCAGTGGCCCCTCTGTCCTGCCCTTTGTGGGGAAAAACGAGGATGCAACCAGCAGCTGGAGAGCAGAAACTCATTAGAGCATGGGGTAATTAATAAATCAGCTCCATTCCCCAGGATGATGGTGAAGATTTAAGATAAAGACTTTTGTTATAAACCAGCCAGAGACTGCAGCCTTCAGCCTGATGCATGAGGCACACACGCTGCAGGAGGATCCAAAGGAAAGTTAATTTAAACAAAAACCCAAGGAAATGGAAAGAACAAATCACTCTCCTATTGAAAAACACATTAGACCCAATTCAGAAGAATTCAAGGGAAAGTTAAGTTAAACAAAACCCCAAACAAATGGAAAGAAAAAAAATCATTCTCCTATTGAAAAAATACATTAGACCCAATTCTGGTTTTGCATTTCTGCCAGGTGAGGTGGAGGTAGGGGAAGGTAAGGGATGCTATAGTGTCTGAGAGACAAGTAACATCATGACAATAAAAATGTATCTGTTGAATTACATTTCAGGATCAAATTTTCTGAAGCTTTTTATAATATTTCACATATGCTGAAAAGTCTCATTAATATAGCTGGTAAAATAACAGCTTGTCTGCTTAAAGTAATTAGTAGTTGACAATTGGGCTGAATTTTAAATCCATGAGGAGCTTTGGTTAGCACTAATAAATGTTGATTAAGGTAGCAATTAAAATCTAACAATCTCTCTGGGGGTCTGAACTTTAAAGCTGAAGTTTGGAACATACCTCAATTTACAGAGAAAATGCTACAGTTCCTCCCCAAGCTGCTTTATTAAACTGTGCCAGTGAGGTTTTTTTTTTCCTTTGTGGTTTTTTTTTCCCCTTTGTTTTTTTTTTTTAATTTCCATTTTTTTCCCCCAGCATACACAACTTAATTGCAGCCTAAAGTAGTGCCCCACAGCTTGGGCAGCCACCAGCACCTCTCCCAGTCTAACACCCAGTCCACACAAAGACCTTGGGACAGCGGTGACATTTAGCAGAGTGAGGTTGGAGCTTTCTCTCAGGAAATGATGTAGGACCCTCTTGAGGTCCCTATTTCCATGGCAGTCCTTCCCAGGAGGCAGCACCTGTCTGTCCCTCTCCTTGTCAGGCTCTGAAGTGGGCTGGAGAGATCTCCAGCTCTCCTTCAAGAAGTTGTGCCTCGCACACGTGGCCGACCTCTCGCAGAGAGGAGAGGTCAAGCAGTGCTGGCTGTGCTCATCTCTCCTGATTCCCTCTCCCGCTGCTCCTCATCGCATCCCATAATCAGGGTGATTGGATGAGCTACCAAGGAAAGGTATTGACCAGGCAGTGTCTTGAGGAAGACTGAAATTATCTCTCTTTGTTGCACTTGAGCAGTGTGACCAAGGCAAATCACGAAGCACATTTTGTTTATAGACTTCTCCTGCTGATTTATCATCAAGGCACTATTCATGGAGGTCTCAGGTTCTTTGTGATCTTACTTAACCTGATAAAATTTCAGTCACTTCCCTGCAATTTTCTGTTTTGGAAGTCAGAAAGCGCATTTGTATTCCATGGAGCACCCCTTTATCGTGGCCAAATCCTTTGGGGTTTGGTCACTCTTGTTGTGGGCAAGACATAAACTGAACACAAACCCAGATTTGTCTTTATCACAAATTATCTCTGTGTAACCCATTAATTACACTGCATCCCCCAGTTTTTAAGATGAATGCCAGTGGGGAAAAAAATAGGAATACAATGTGAAATGGGAGAGCTTGGTCCTCTGGTGCTCCCAGGAGTGTGTTGGTACTTCTGCTGTGGTCATGCCACTTAAATCAACAGACTTGTCATTATATTGTTCTCCAGGTCTGTTCCTGCTGGCCTTGGGAGCTGCTGGAACGAGCTCCTTTTCCTGCAGGGTCCTTGCCATGGCTGTTATGGATAAAATAGCCCAGCAGAAAATCTGTGCACGCCGTGGTCTAACCCAGGGAGCATCCCTGGGGCAGGGAGGTCAGGAGGCAACTGTGTCCCTTTGACTTCCCAGGGCTCCTGCTGAAGGTGGTGGCTGCTGCTTGGTGCTGCTCTTGGCCCCAGCATCCCCAGCATCCTCAGGAGGTGAAAGCCTCTCATTCTGGGAGGGACCTTTAATAATCAGCATCATTTTTAGGTGCTTTCTTCACCCAGCCTTTGTGATCTGAGTGTGGCTGTTGGCTTCTCCTCAGCACTGTGTGTTCCTGAGTACATTTTTTGAGTCCATGCCTTGTTAAGGATATTTACAGAAAAAGAGAGCTGGGGAACCTAGGATATGAAGAGCTGGAGGAGGAAAAAGAATAAATCCAGAGGATGGAAAAAAAACCCATTCACTATCAGTCGATGTGTCTGTCACTTTTTTTCCCTTTTTTTTCTTCTGTGTTGTAAGGATGAAATACAAATGGCTCAGATAAATGTGGAAAGGGATGCAAATGAAAGCTTCATAGCCAGAGACATTCAGAGCTATTTTTTTTCAAAGGAGGCTTAAGAACGGGATGAAATTGTGCATTTCCATTTGAGTGAGCAATTTCCGTGCCTGAAGCTTTGGGACAGGTCGTTCTCTCTGCAAGATGGGCACAAGGGTTGAACCAGCTGGGAACTGGAGCCACAGAGGGGCACGAGGGTGAGCAATGCTTTGGATACCTTGGCACTGTGGTTTTGGGGTTTTCAGGGAGAACAGCTGCTCTGAGAGGGTCCCCAGTGGACACAGGTCATCCTGGACATCTCCACCCACAGCCAGTACCACCCTCCACATGGATCTACCTGTGCTGCAATGGGCACTCAGGGCTGCTGTGGAGACATCCCCTGGGGTCTGGGAACATTATTGCATGGAAAGCCATGAGCTCCGGGGGAGAAACCAGGGTGATTATTCATGCACAGGCTTTCAGACTACTTGAAAGGGCCTATTTAATATTTTTACAGTAATACTGTGCACTCTGCTGCTCTTACAGTAGAATTACAGGTGTCATCCTGAGGAGGTGTGAGTGGGGGGCAGGTTTTTGGAGAAAAGCCATTTGCCAGGGAGAGGAGACAAACAGAGGGGCTGCAGAGAGACCTGGCATCTCCAAGGAGCTCAGAAGATCTCCTGATTTCAGGTTGCTGCCCTGCCCCCTCACAGAGCCACGTGGGTAAATCAGCAGGGAAATACTCAGACAGTGGGGAGGATTCATTGGATCAAGTGATGATCGGAGAGAGAAATCCTAAATCTAGAATAGGTAGAGAGGAAAAAAGATGTGAGCCACCTGTCCCTGGTGACAATGTCTCTGCTGGCCAATTAAAAGCCCCTGCAATGAACAGGTCAGGTCCTAATGAGCTGCGGGTCCAAAGCCTGACTGGGCAGCTGGAAGGCCACGTAACCCCAAACCCACATGGTCTTTCAGAAAATGAACCCAAGGCAAAACAGATAGAGAAGGTCACGGCTCAACACTGCAAACCACAGGACAGGCAAGCCCTGAATGCTTTCCCATTTCTCAAAATTGATTTTCTCTTTCCAAATTAAAGTACAAAATGAACATGTGAGACCAAATGCTATCGGAGCAGACTGCAAATGAGGCTAATAGGCCAAATGTCAGATTTGTTTCTGCTGAGGAGTCATTACTGAGTACAGACTTTATGTAACCTGCTTTGCTCTAAAGCATAATCCAGCCAGCAAATGACTGGCATGAGGAAGATGTTTTGCCTGTGGAATGGCTTCTTTCCTGTCATAAATTTCCCTGGACCTTACCCCAAAGAGTAGGGGTACCCACCTGGGTGTAGCCAGCATTTGAGGTTGGCTAAAAATCTGATGGATAAGGGAAGCCTGAGGTGCCTGGATGAATAACTCGTTCGATGGAGCAAAGGTATAAACTGCTATTCCTCAAATCAAGATTCTCATTGCAGCTTTAGAAGAATCTCCAACCATTTCCCCACGGTAGCACAAACTCCTGGAGCACAGTTCTCAGGCTCTTAACAGGAGGGTTGTTTTTCAGGTTTACCTTTCTCAAGACCACAGAGCTCCATGGAGGAATGGCTGAGAACGTTGACCTGGAGCAGGCATCAACTTCCAGTGTCCTGACTACTGAGGTGCAGGGATTAGGAGCTGAATCTCTGCAGGCACCCAGCAACTCATGGTGCTGTTCAAGGCTGTTGGTCACATCCCCCTCTGCTCACAGAGATGTTGCAGCTGCTGCTGCTGGCACTTACTTACACTGGCCTCTGCTGTGCATTAACCAAAATAATTTCCTTTTTGAAGCACAAAAATTTCGGTGCAAAAATTGCTGCTTTTATCCCCAAGGCAGGCTGCCCATACACAAGGCTGTCTCAGGTAGGAACCATTCCTGTCCAAACAGCTGTGGAGGCAAATTCCTCGCAAAAGAGGAAGTGATTTAGCAAGATGAAGTAATCACAGTGTCGTGAATGCAACCAGGGTTTCCCTGTTAATTACCTCATTGTTAATTAAGGGACCATTTTTTTATTAAAATTAATTCTCATCTTTTAAAAATATATTACTTAAAAAGGGGATGTACAAAAGTGTTTATCACTGATACCCTAAGATGCTAATTTCCAAATGTTTTGGCTTGTAATCAAGTTTAATTTTCTGACTTACCCTCCAAAGGAGAGACTTTACACCAGTTTTGACATTTAAATTACCTTTGATTTGCAAGTCCAATACTGCCATAAATATTCATAGCCAAGAATCGAGTATTTAGTCTTTAATTTTTTTAAATTTTTAATTCACTACTAAAACCCAGCTCCAGAGCAAGCTGAAGGAATGAAATGAAGCACATTTTATCTGAAGCACTGGGAGCATCTGGCTTTGCTACCTGATAGTGAACCAACACATCACGCTTCTGTTTGATGCCGCCGAACGAAATTTGACAGCGAAATCATCCTTTGATCCTTTCCCTCACATCTCCTCCTTGCAAAAAGCAGCTGTGAGGCAGGAGCTGCTGCCCAGCACTGCCATTGTGTTGGCATGTGCCACGTCCAGCCCTGCGTGGGGACAAGGCGAGGGCAGCCCAAGGCAGAGGCAGCTGCTGGCACAGTCTGGTGCCACGTGCCAGGGTTGGCATGGCCATTCCAGCCCTCTCCTCCCGGGCAGCCAGAGCATTTCAGCAAACACAAACAACCCAACAGCTTCACTTGCCCTGAGCTCGGCCCCTGTGAGGACAAAGCCCAGCTTGGCACGGGAGATGCCTGCTGAAAGGATGCCCGGGGATGGGGGGAAAGAGCCTTTTTGGTGCTGCCTGGCTGTGAGCCTGTCCTGCCCAGGGTGACAGCGTGCCAGCCCTAAGCTGGCCCACAGCTGTCCCAGTAAAGGCAGCAGCTCCAGGCCGTGGGAGGATCCCCATTCCCTATCCCAGTAGAGGCAGCAGCTCCAGGCCGTGGGAGGATCCCCATTCCCTATCCCAGTAAAGGCAGCAGCTCCAGCCCGTGGGAGGATCCCCATTCCCTACCCCAGTAGAGGCNCCCCTCTGGCAGTGACACCAAGGTGTCCTCTTGCTGCTCCTCTCCAGCCCCCACATCCATCCAGGCTTTCACACAATTCCAGGGACCGAGGATAAAGCTGTGCCGGGGGCTGGCAGCTCTCAGGGGTGATGTGCCCAGCTCCCTTCCCCTTCCCTGGGCAGAAACCCAGGTGAGCAGCACAAGAGCTGAGATGCTCCAGCCCCTGGAGCTGGAGTGGGTCTCTCTGGTGGCCGATTTCTGTCTCAAGATGTTTTAAAGATGGTCCATTTTTTCTCCAGGTTATTGTGAGAGCGTGGGGCAGTGTGGGATGGGAAGAGGGACAGGATCATTGAACAGAGGGCTCAGAGTCTCACAGCCCAGCTCTGAGGGATGGAGCAGGCAAACACCTGCACACATCAGTCACAATCAAGGGCAAATTGGCTTCATAATGAAACATTCTCCTCTTTTCAGTGACTGATGACTTCTTCAAATTTTTTTTTTTATATCAGATACCCTTCAAATGTAATTAATTTCTCCAGTCTTTTCTCTTCTTTCAACAATAAGGCAGGGACAGAGAACCAACACTATCACAGTCCATTTCTCAAAATCATTTCTATTTGCAAAAGGCTAATAAAAAATCGAGATACGCTGCAACCCTTTCTACCCTTAAACCAAGGAATGCATTTTAAGCATAAACATCTCCTTCTGAGATGAATGCCAATGCTTTAACTAACACAAGATGGAATATGACACCCCTTTTATGGCATGTTAGATACCCCCAGCTCACCCCCACCCCAGGGACAATAAATATGTGCCTCAAATGTACCTCTGCTGTTGCCAGGAGTGTCCTTGGCTTCTCGTGTGGGCATCTTTGCACCACACTTACACTGAGAGATTGATTTTCTGATACATAACTGAGGTTTCTACTCCTGCCTGAGATCAAAGAAAACCCTGCTTTCCCAGGAACTCGCCCAGATCTTTACTTTGTCTGCTTTCTTTCCATTTCAGTTCATTATTTTAATTAAAGGTATTTTCTCTGCCTACAAAATAATGGTTCACAATGGACGGCAGACTCACTTCAAATGTTATTTACCTCTTCCATTTGAAAAGAAATTGCTTGCAGTAAAGCCCCATTCAGTTGGGATCTGAGTGTGACCTTAGAAACTCCAAGCTTTGAAAATGCGAGATGGACCATAAAAGATCAGGGATGCCAATTTCAGGTCTGTTTCTGCCAAAAAGCCTGAAAAATGTAATTATTTGGTGGAGCGGTGTTCCCTCTGGTCAGTGCCTAGGACTAAATTGAACCCAGGACAGCAAAGCCCTTCCAGATTCCCTTTCCATGAAGGACCAGACATGAGAAGGATGAGCATCAAAACTGGTGCAATGAAGCTATTCAGCTCTGAATTGTTTGGAGAGACCCCACAATGATTAGAGAAGACTCATAAAAAAACCTGGACTTTTTTCTCCCACGTAACTCATGGCGATGTAGAAGAGATGATCCCATGTCACTCTGAGAGAAATTAAGACACGACAATGGCCTGTAACTTCCTGATTTTTGATTCAGTAAAATCTCAGAGTCTTTTAAGTGACAAGTTCTCATAAATAATTCCATCTAATGGAAGATACTTTGGTAATTGCGGTATTTTAATTTCAGCCCTTTAAGTGCAGAGAATTCTCATTAGCACTCAGCATTCAGGTACTGCAATGAATTTTCATGGAGAGTGAATAGCAAACACAGCGCTGAAATGGTGGAAGTGTGATGAATTTATTCATCATTTTATGGACAAAGATATTAAGTGATTCATTAAGCAAAACCATCCATTCCCTTTTGGGTACGAGAAAGTTTTTATTATCCCTGGTTTTCAGGTAAATAGATGGAGGCAGAAAATTACCAGATCTGGCTTAAATCTCTTCTTCCCAAGCATTTCCACAGTGACTTTCTCTGTTTTCTAGCAAGGTTTATTTTTAAATGAAGCCTTCAAGTGACCCTGGAGAGTCTGACTTTCCACGCCTCAATCTAACTCCTGTGCAATATTGCCTTGACTAAAGGCAATAAAAACATCCACAGGGGAGCTGAAATGCCAGGCTGGCAGACTGAGTGCATGAATATTATAAATGAATGAAGCAAAATTTGCATTTCAGGACAAAAGCTAGCCTTTACACCAATGCAGAGAGAATTGGGCCTTGTCATGGTTGTTTAAAGGAATTTGCAGTACCTTGGAGAAGTGACTCCTCTGCTGCCGTGTGCTGCCAGCTCGGAAACAGAGTCATGGAAATTAAAACATTCATGTTCTCAATTATTCCACTGGCACTGGAAGTGGTGAAGGAGGAGGAGGGATGTTAAATGAGAGTGTGCAAGAACAAAAGTGCTGGTTTTACTCTGAACTCTGAGCTCTCTTGTGCAGCAATGAGTCACAAAGTCTCGGGCAAGCAGCACTCAGCAAAGGCGGTACTGTGGGCAAAGAAGGAAGAGTCATGGCACATTTTCCTTCTAATTGTCTCCTATCTTTTAACTGGTTTCAAAACTAGATGTTAGCAAGGAGGCAAATGCTGCTTCCTTCATGTCTACTGCAGTTAAATGCTGGGAAAGGTGAAGGAAGCACTGCAGGTAAAGCTGGTGGGAATCACAGAACCACAGAATGGTTTTGGTTGGAAGGGAACTTGAAGCTCATCTCATTCCACCCCTGCCATGTGCAGGGACACCTTCCACTGTCCCAGGTTGCTCCATACCCTGTCCAACCTGGCTTTGGACACTTCCAGGAATGGGGCACCACAGCTTCTCTGGGCACCCTGTGCCAGGGCCTCACCGTGTGAGCCATTCCCTCCATTTAGGCTGTATTGAGTTCCCAGCTTACAGAGGCATCACTGGATTTTGTTTAAAATAAAAATTAAACGTTCCCAAAGCTCAAGTCCCTGCTGAGCTGCTGTTTACAATCGACATGTGGGTGATGGAGACGAGGACAGTGTCCAAAGCCAGGTCTCAGCCCAGAGGAATTGCTGAGCATCACTCCATCCCTGCTGCAGATGTTTTCCTTTGGGGATGGTTAACACACACGGCTGCTTCTTGCTCCATTGCTTACAGCTCTCAGTCACTCTACCTTCTATTTCCTGGCACTGCTTGATTTGGAAAAAATGCTACAACGACAGGTCTGTGGCAACTCTGACCACTTTGGTTCACAGCTCACACAAAGGAGCTGACAAGTGCAGGTCCCTCCTCACTCAGCCCAAACCTGTGGGCATCCAGCTACATCCAGGCCTCTGCAGCTGCAGATATTACAAACAGTCAAAGCTGTTGGCTCTGCAAAAAGCTCTTCCAATGTAATTATAAAGCCATTTTTGCATGAAAAAATGGTTGTTTTTATGAATACATGCATGGACCAGCTTTAATTCTAAAGGCAGAGTTCAAACCTAGTTTGAGTGTGTCAAAACTTCACAGGTGAGGACCTCTGTGTTGTTGCAAAGGCATTCAGAAGTTCTGCTTTGCTGCACAGCCTTTGGTAAAGCAGAGAGCATATGGATGAAGAAAAGGGATTAGTCTGATCTTTAATGATACAGCCAGTCTCACAACCTGAGAACCAAAATAAAAATCACAAACCAAACATAAAGAGGGAGAGGCACCAGCCACTTGAGTGCTATTTGTGTTAATACATTTAGAACTAATTAGAGACCTTATTAAACACTCTTCCTCCAGGACCTCTCTGGCATATACCTGACACAGACAAGGAAAACATTTGATCTTTAGCAGTGAAGGAGCAAAAGTAAAATAAATTAAAAAAAAAAAAAAAAAGGCACACTGAAGACAGATACTTCAAACAAAATGAATCAAGAGAGAATGCCGAGAAGATTGTGCCTAACTTCTAGGGGACAACTTAGGTATCAGTTTACTTATTTATTATGCATTAATTAAAATGCTTAAAAGAAGTGGAACCTGGCTCAGGGAGTGAGGAAGCCAAATCAGATGTGCTTTGACTCATCACAGTGACACAGTGAAAGCTGTACAAAAACATTACCAGGGAGATCTGTTTGGAGAATTGAAGAGCTCTGTGCAGTTAAGGAGTTATGACATGCTCTTGTAAGGCAATGCAAAGTACAGGGACTGAGGAGATGAGAGAATACAAGTTACAAAAACAACTGAAAAATGTTTTTGTCCCGTGAGGGGTTTCTAATAAATGAAGCAGTTCTAATTGCCATGGAAAGGTGAAAGCAAATCTTGTGGTCCTTGAAGCCTCCTGTACCTTTGTTATGAGCTTTGAATATCTGCTCTAACTTAGAGCTGCTCTAACAGCTTTTGCAGTGTGTTTTTGGACCCCTCCTGCAGAATGAAGCCTCTAAATTGAGGGTAGAACCCTGTGCTTGTACTTCTGGAGGTCCCTGGTCCAAGCTCCAGCAGCTCCCACAGGTCACCCAGTGAAGGCTGAGGCAGAAGGATGGGGAGTCACAAACCTGGAGGCCCAGGACACAGCTCTTGCTTGGGTATGCAGCAGTTATAGAGAAATAGTCTTCTTAAGGGAGAGGTGAATTTGATGCAAAATGAAATTTTGGAAGGAAACCAAAAGCTGTTTGTCATAATTCAATATACAGAACTGACAAAAAAGGGGGAAATGTTGAACTATTTCAGTGTTTTCAAATAAACACTTGTTTTCTCCCTGGAAACACTAACACATTTAGTTTCAAAATGTTAAATAAGAAAATATGCTGAACTTCTGCTTTATTTCAGAATTGTCACAAGCTAAAAAAAGAAAGAAGAAAAAGATGGGTTATAAGCCCAAAATGAAGAAAAGTGATCCACCTCAGCTTGAACTAGAAGTTTAATTTGCACACAAAGTGCTGTAGGTCAACCCCAAATTAATTGCTTCGTTTAACTTCTCCCTGATAAATTTCTTAATTCATTCTTGGTTTGACCCAAGCATCTTTCTCCTTTGAAAATGAATTATTTCACCATAAAACCACAAATCTCATCATTCTCCCGTGTGCAGAAGGAACATCTCCAGTGGAAAGGGAGGAGGAAGGAGAAATAGTGGATCCAGCCCATGAGCACTGGAAGCAACGTGAGCTTGGGGATCACCCACCTGCTCTGACCTCACCTGGAGCCTGCTGACCGAACATTTCTCTGGGTTCCTGCCATGCTAGAAAAACATCAAGGTTTCTCCCAAAGCATCAGTGCTTTTGTGAGGCTCAGCATCAGAAGTAGTGACAAGAAAACAAATTTGTTTTCAGAGTATTTTGCCTCTCCCACCCCCATCAAAAAAAAAAAGTGTAGAAATGAAGGAAGTTCATCTGGACTGAAACAAAGGAGGAGGATGCAGCCTGTCCTTTCATTTTGATGGATCTTTCTCTGCAGGGAGCATTGAATATCTTCATTTTCCAGGTATCATTTGGGTTTCAGATTAGTCATTCTTGACACGGGCATTTTCCAGCTAATAGATTAAGCTTCTCCTACTGGGCGCAAAGTATTTGGATGTTGTCTTGTAAAATAAGTAATTTCCTCCCCCTCCTTTTGGCCAGAGCAGTGATTAGTGCTCACTGGTTTAGACAGTGAAAGAGTGGGCTATTTTGGAAAGAAGGAAAAAATAAGATAAAATAAAATCTGGGAACATTTCCATTTTCCTCAAACTAAGCTTAACTTGTTTTAAGGTTTTATTAAGGGCACAGAATGGTTGACAATAAAATTATTTCTCTGAGCTGGGAGAGGTAAAGCAGATTGTTACACACGGGGAGAGGGGAGCTGACTGCTCTCATAAATAAGTCAATGTGTTACTCCTGCAAGACTGAAAGCGGAATGACAGCTCCTCCAGATGCTGATGCTCTACTTCTCTGTGACCCTCAGTAAACCGAAGTTTGCTAAAAATACCCTCCAAAAGCACACGTGCTCCAGGGCTGCAGGAACCCTTGGAGCAGGGGAGGTTTTAAATGGCCAGATTCCAGCTCGATCCCACCTCAGTCCCGAGCTGGGCTGGGTATCACACCTCTGCTCCCAGCTCCTGTGCCCAAACCTCACCGAGCATCGCCGCCGTGGCTGAGGGGCTCTGTGGCCAGGGAGGGGGGAAGGCTGGAGGAGCCTGAGCTGCTGAGGCTCCCCAGGGTGCTGGGCATGGTGCCTGCTGCATCCTGGCTGCTTTGGGAGCAAATCACGGCCACACCACGTTCTAATGGAGCTTATTTCAAGTTACGTTTCCAATAGGGATATTTCTGTACGTGCCCAGCCTTGCTCTCCTCCCTGCCCTCTCTTGACACAACATAGAGGCAGGTGATGAAACACAGCAAAAATTAAAGGCAAGAGGAGATGGAAGCCCACTAAATTCCAAAGCAGAGCTTTGTTTTGGGATGAACACCCCATCATTCCTCAAAATGCAACTCGTGCAGACAGTGACTACTCAGGCAGTGGGCAAGGGCATGTCACCTTCCCCTCCTGACACCCAACAGAGGAAATCAATCAGTGGCATCAAACTCCAGCTTCTTTCTCCCCTTCTTTTGCAATTTGATGTCTGAGATGCATAAGGAAAAGGGAAGAACAAGTCTGACAGGGTGATTAGTGCTTATCTTCACTCACACAGAATAAGTTACCAATCAGCCGCTCTGTCCCTATCTCCTTATTTAAAATGCAAACTAACGTGAATGAAACAATAACATTTTAATTAGATGGAAATAGAAAAGCTACAGGAGAATACCATTGTTGAAGCAGCCTGAGGTTCCTGAGCTGCATGTAATTATTTTGATGGATCACAAACTAAAAGGAGAGTTAAACAGCACAGTTTCCACAACACTTTTTGCACCATTCCATCTCTTCTCACTTGCAGTGATGGAAGCCAGGGACAGCTAGGGTGGGAAATGGTTTTCCTTCCAGTGCAGCAAGGACAGCCTTCTGGGAAGCAGACCCAGCCCACACTCCAACCCTGCCTGTTCTGCTTNGCCCCAGAGTTCCAAACCAAATGATGCCCAGAAAGCACCAAAAATGGAGGAGAACATGTAAACCACGATGGAAAGTAGAACAAAAGAAGTTAAAAACTGGGAGTAAAATAACCCACAGAACTTTTCACAAGTATAAGGATGTACTCTAACAAGAAAGGCTGCCACAGACCAGCTCTGATGCCAACTTGCACTCTGGTGTTGTCCAGGGATCAGCCTGGCTCCCCCAGACTCAGTGCAGCTTCAAGCCCAAATTTTGGAGAGGCACAGCCCAGACCACATGGTGCATCGAGGCTTTCGAGGCGGGGCCTGCTGCCAACACAAAATGTGTCACTGTGAATCATCCACACACCAGTTTCAGACTAAAAAACTGTTCCCTGAATCATGGTGAAAAGCACAAATGTTCTGCTCTGAAACAGAAAATTCACTGACTCCTTCTTGAGCCAAAAATAGGGAAAAGGGTTATGTAATTCATTTACTTTGAAAAATAAGCATTTCAAAGTTATCTAAACAGCACTAATAACAGGGAAATCTCTGTTTATTTAATCAGTCCATTTTTTGCTGGGCTTGGTGCTGGTGCTCCAGGCAAGTTTGTCTCGTTCACCTTAAAACAATTTAAACACAAAACTTCACCCAGCAGCTGTGAGAGTCTGGCAGGGCAGCAGCTCCACTTTGCATCCTCATTACTGCCTTAACCATGTGCTCCTAAAAACATCCCAGGTTTTGTTGCACACCACGCTGTGAGCAGAAGGAGAATCTGGGAGCTTTTTGTGAGTAAGTCTTGGAACAAGCTGTTTTCTTAGGGGTGACCAGTGCACATTTTATCACTGGTTTGCCCCATTTCCAGCCCAACCAGCTTGGATGGAGGCAGATTCCTGACAAGTTGCAGCTAGAATTATAAATGAAAAAGCCATGATTATTTTCAGCTGAAATCCTTGTCTCCCTGGATAAGTACTCTACTTCCCCCAGCAGTCTTTGCAATTCATTCTTTGTGACCAGACACAAAAGCCCTGTTTTCTATGAGATCACTTATCTCCAGCAAAGCTTCAATGGAATATCGAATGAAGGCATCAAAACTCTGTCAAAACAACCACTGCCACAGCCTGGAAAGTAATTTTTCAAGGCTCCTTTCTCCATGTTTGCTGGTAATAATTTTCAACAAGTTCATTCCCAGAAAGGGTTGGGGGATTTTCTCCCCATCAGCCTCTCGGGTTGCTGGGCAGCAGTGTCCAAGGCCAGGTTGGATGGGGTTTGGAGCAACTTGGTGTAGTGGAAGTTCTCCCTGTCCAGAGCAGGGGGTTGGAATGAGACGGTGTTTAAGGCCCCTTCCAGCTAAAACCATTCTGTGAGTCTATGGTTCATCATTGGTGAAGAGGTCTTTGATGGCCAAACCCATTCCTGGGCCATTCCCAAGCATTGGGATCACCCAGCTCCAGGGAAGGAAACCAGCTTCACCCCACCACAACACCACCCTGTCTTTGGGACTGGTGTATGTTTATAAGTGAAGGCAGCCAGGCAGAAAGGCTCTTTGTGCACCTGAGTGGTTTCCCTGCTGCCGAGATGCTGACCTGAGAGGCCCCAGCCACGGGCTGGAAGAGCAGCACTGCTCCTGGGAGATGCTGGGTCTGGAGAGGAGGATGAAGTTGGTCCATGCCATGGCTCCATGGAGCACGAGCAGCTTTTCCAAGTGTGCTTGTGTGAAATTCGTAGAAATAGAGGGAAATCTGCTAATTATTACAATTTTCATAGAATCATCATTGCTTAGCCACTCAGTACGGAAATTTTTCCTCACATCCAAGCCGACCCTCCCCTGGTGCAATTTGAGGCCATCTCCCCATGTCCCACCACTAATTGCCTAGGAGCAGAGGCTGACCCTCAAAAGTGTAAGGAACTGAGGTTCGGACCAGCCTCTCAAAGAGGAAAGAAGCCCAATGCTGGGAAGGAATTAATGCCCAGAAGATTTTCAGCTGTGCTTCAGTCTTGTCTCAACAGTACCCACAGGTCACAAGTCAGAATAATCTCCACAGCCCGATCGATACGCGCAGCCTTTTAAGCAAGCTCCTCTCTGCTGCCACAAGGCTGGCTCAGCAAAGGTGTTACTGCAAATCCACATGGAAAATCAGGCATTGCACCCCGACAGACACAGCCCCAGCAAAAGGCACTTGGCACAGCCACGCTGCTGCAGCCCTGTGAAACTGGGGAAAAAAGGAAAATTCTCGCAAATCACCTGAACCGACTCCTTCTCCTGAAAAATCGCCTGGAATGTGGGGGGTTTTTTTCCTGACTTTGAGAGCACGGCTCTGATTTAGAGCGCCAAGGGAAAGCATTGCCTGTCTCTTCTGAATTCAGTGGGGAGGAAGTCGGGCTGTTTGCAGGCGTGTGGCTGCTGTGCACAGCTCCAGCTGCAGTTGTAGAGCTCCAGTCAATAGTTGCTTTACAGAAAAAACAGTTTTGTTTTGCAGGCACAAAGACCTCTTCTATCCCTACCCGGCAGGAGGTTTATAAAACTGTCATTTCTTGCCCTGTTTCTGCCCTTGCCTCTTTGCTTCTACTTCTTACAGGCTGCCAGTGGGTTTTTTATTGCTTTGTGTGTTTTCTTTTAATTGAAACTGAGTAAATTGCATTTTTCCCTAAATAGTTGATGAGTTTAACAAAGTTTTCCATTATTTCATGGGGGGAAAAAACCAACAGAAAACAGAAACATTATTTGAACTTGGTTTATGCAGGAGCACAGAGACATAACCTTGCAGTAAGGGGGCAGCTCCTGAGGGCCCTTAGAAGCAAATTTTGCCTGGACAATATTTAAGGGATGAAGTTTAGCACAGCACTACATGATATGAGAAAACCTCTAGGGTATGACCAGCGATTTTCCCTTTCCCAAACACACTCTTTTTAAAGTAATGAAGACACCAGCAAGCTTTATTTCTGGCAGTTCACTGTATTTGTAATAGTCTCTCTTGCAATATCTCTGCTGATAACAGAGGGAAGAGGGAAGATAAAAGCAATCACGAAAAGGAGAGACCTTCTGCCTCATCTCCCTCTGATAAAACCATTCCCTGCAGATCAAATCTCTGGCCCTTTTTAGAGGAACTCGGGCTAGGCAGGGAGGGACAGGGGTTGGAGACTCATTTGCTGGGAAGAGATAGAGCTGGAAAGCAGTAATGCAGCTGGCATCTCATTCTCAAAAATAAATAGCTCCTGCCATGCTTCATCTTCCTTCTCTTTTCCTACAGGACCCCAAACATTAATATCACTGGTGAGCAAGATGTCTTCTCTTTCTCATAAAGAAGCAGAGCAGCTCCCTCAGGCACAGCTCTATCCTAAAGCCCCATCCCTGTTTTTAACCTGAAACACTTCTCTTCCTTCCAAGCATCTCCCTGAGCTCTCAGCCTGCCCCTCATGCAGTGGGAACCACCCTGCAGAGGTCAAATACCAGGCTTAGGCTGGCAAGGGATTGCACCAAGCTGAAACCTTGCTGGAACAGGACAAGACCATGGGAAGCAGCAGTGGGAGTTGATGGGATCTGGGAGGAGCAGGGAGGGTTTGTGGCTGGGAGCTGAGCTCGGGCACTGGGTGTTGGGAGCCACAGCTTCTCTGTGTTTTGCTGTCATTATCCCCTCTCTGCCCTGGCCCCTTGGAAAAGCCCCTTTCTTTGGGTAATTGTGGATTTGTTCTCCCTGGAAGCACTGCCCTGGGACACACTGTCTGTCTGTGGCACCCCCATATTTTGGCTTGTGATGAACTGAGGGAAAATGCATCCCTAACGGAGCTCAGCTGGAAATTCCCTGAGCTTTTTGCTGCTCCCAAGCAGAGTATTCAGCAGTGACATGAGGTCTAATAGGCTTCTGCAGTTTCCTTTGAGTCAGAAAAATGGCTATTGCAGCTGCTTGTGCTCTGTCTTCAAACAAACTCCCTTTCTTGCTAGATACTAAGGAATAAGTGGTATTTCCTTGGCTCCAGGATGCTCTTGGAAAACAACCATCAGCTCAGGCAGTGCTCTGGCCATGCTGCCAGTGCACTGACCTCTCTCCAGTTCAAGCTGGGCTGGTTATTCCCTTCTGACACTCCAACGCTGCCCTCAAGCAACAGCTGCCCCTGGGAGTTCCACCACTGCTTGGCTCCCTCTTGGAGAAAGGAGGGGAGAGGTTTCCCTTCCTCTTTGCCACAAGAGACAAGCTCCTGGCGAGCAACAAGTGCAGCAGTGACAGAGCCAGAACCTGTCAGATTACACAGCGAACAAGGGGCATCACTCTGGTGGGGCCAAACAGCTTTGGCCACATTTTACAGCGTGATGTTGGTCACATTTCTCCTCCATGAAAGGTGAACAGAGGGAGGAACAGAGAATGACCCAAAACAGCCACAAACCCACTCAAACCTACTGGGAAATTCCACAATGAGGTGCTGGGCCCATGGCATTACACCTGACAAATCCACCACATGGAGATCCAAAGGAATGAAACAGCTCCACAGAGTTTCAGGGCATGAGAATATGTTCAGTATCATCTTAAACTTGGCGAGATTAATTTTCCTGACAGCCTGTTTAAAAGAAAAGTGGGTTATATGATTAAAGAAATAAACCCCTCTCCAATGCTCTATTGCGTGACCAGCAAAACCAGCTTTTCTAGGTTCTCACCTACCTGGATGTCAGCATTTCCCAGAGGTTTTCATGCCTCCAGCCCTTTTCTTTGGCTGTGGAATCACAACCAGGCTCTCGGGCACTGATTTTTGCAAAACAGCAGGCTTAGATATAGATTTCTGGATTCAAATATTGCCAATGCTTGCCTACAAAGCACAGGGCACAAATCAACAGTGTACAAACCAGAGTAACAGAAAAGCCAGGCTGTTAATCTTCATAATGTGCCTCTCAGTGGGGATTTCACTTGAATGTTATTTGCATTAAATATGATACTGAGTGGTGGATATGCAGTTATAAATAAATTAAAGGCCATATTTAAGTCAAACGCCGTCCCCATGTTGACTGCAGACCCAAGTGTGAGAGCTGCTGACACTGGACTGTGCAGCTCTGTTCATCTGCATGACCCGCTGAAGGGAAAAGCAGTGGCAAGAAACTCATTTTGGGAGAAAATTAACCTGTTTAGTGAGGTTTATGGTGTCATCCCAAGCTCTATGAGTGCTGGAAGTGTTGTGGACACTTCTGTTTCACTCTCCCCCTCCCCACACTCTGCTCATGGATTTTCTCCATAAAGGCTGAGCAGGCAGGAGGCTGTGCTGGAGCTTCCCCTTGGGCTGCTGAGGATGGGAGCAAAGAAAATTCAATTAGACTTTCAAGGAAGAATAAAAGGACTTATCCCAAAGGAGAAGTGAACTTCTTCATTACTTTATTGCTGCTTTTCCTCAGTGTTTTTCTCTGCTGCAGCTCCTCTCGGCCTCGTGAAGCCTCAGGTGTTACAGGGTTTGTTTCCTGGCATGGTTTGACCTCCAGGCAGGGTTCAGAGTGCTAGGCTGGCCATGTGCCCTGCTCCTCCAGACTCCTCCACTCTGAGATACTTTCTGACCAAATTCCTGCCTTTTTTTCCCCTTTCAAGGGATCTTCCATCCTGCATTGGCCAGGAAACACCTGCGAGCTGTGAGGGAGACAAGCCTGAGGTAGAGTTTGCTCCTTGGGTTAGTAAGTGCAGTCTATTGAGTGTTTGGGGCATACACAGCTCCCCATCATTGTACCTTGAGGTCAAATACTCTCTTTATTAGTCTAAACCTATCCTTCTCCTTCTGCCTACAGTGCTTTATCAAACTTGACACACTTGGATTTAAGGAACAAGGATGACAGTGTCACAAGCCCATGACTGACAGCAATAAGAAATGAAACATGGGAAACTCAAAGGATTTGAGTTTCTTTTTTTGAATTAGGTGAGTATATTAAAATGTATAAATTACCCCTGTGGGGATAAAATGTAAGGTCTTCACAGGAGGAATCAATAGTGATGAGAGTAATGAGTTAAACTTTCCCAGCAGCTGTGTGAGCTGCATTTTTATAAGATGGTTTTGAAAAAATCATTGAATAGGAGGGGAAAGCGGGTTAATTTCTTATTGGACATACTCAAATAGTTATGGACTTATTAAACAAATTCTCCAAGGGAACAAGATGGTACGACAGTCCTGCCACATATTAAGACCACATTTGCTCGGTTCAGCAGTGCAGACATCCTTTGTTCTTGATTAAGTTAAAATTAATAGCATGTGGCATTGCAATGACTATATTAATTAGCTCCTCGGAGTCCTGATCAAAAATAGGGGTCTGCTGAGCCAAATGTCATCCTGCATCAAGGTGCTCGTGGCAGATCTGCAGCAGGTCCCTGCTCCCAGGTCTGGGTGATGCTGGTAAGGTGATGAACCCCTTCTTTCAAGGTTAAAGGAAGAAGAAAAGGAGATGGTTAAGGGGTGAGACTGTTCCTACTCTGGCTGCTGGCACCTCCAAAGCCCTGAGAGCAGAGCCAAGGCAGCAGGAGCACCATCAGGCTGAGCCTGGCAGGAGGGGACCGGCAGCAGGGCTGAGCTGCCCGGGAGGAGAAGGCAGCAGGGACATTCATGGATGAAGCTGACACAGGACAGCAAGGGGCTGCTCCCCTGCGGGTGACAGCACAGCCACGAGCAATGCCACCCAACCCAGGGCACGGCCTCTGGCACAGCTGCCCCTCCAATGCCTCCCTGATTTAGTGATACTGAGCATTCTTTCTGCTCTGTCCGTGACTCTCCAGTTCAGAGGTACTCACAGCTTTTTCATCAGCATTTCGCATAAAATAGGTGTTTCTTCTCCCTTTTCAAATACCAGGCTTTATGAGAGTTTACATTTTCTCCTTGTTATTTTTTTTTTTCCATTTCTACTGGGAAAATCTCATCTCTTTGATTTCTGTCTTCAGCTGACAATTGCTCCTAGCCCATGAGAACTCAAAAGCTTCAAAGAAACCTCACTGAACTTTTCCTCAAAAGAAAAAGTTCAGCTAAAAAGACCTTGTCCATTCTATCTTTTTTTTTTTTTTTTTTCCCTGGGAGAGGAAAGGCCCCCATGGAGCCGTGCCCAGCAGTGCACTCTGCACTGAGAATTATCGAAGTGAAAAAGCCACAGGAGATGAGGAGCAAATCTCACATGCTGAAACCACCTGCAGGTGAGCAGCTCCTCCAGCCCACCACGTGCATCCTCTCCAAAGGCCAAGGCTGAGAGTCACACAGCACAGCCCTGTGCCACAGCATCCTCTGTCCTGGCAGGAGCAGGGGTGAAGATGAGTTTCTGGTACCCCAGGGAGGGAGGAGGAGGATGGACCACCACAGACAAGGCACTTGAGTAATGGGATACAAATTTATCTCACTAATATTTTCTTCCTATACACTTAACCAGTGAATGCAGAAAAATACTGGGAATGAACCATCAGCTCAGAAATTTGCTCCCCAGTCAGGGTTAGTACTCCACCATCACCACCTTTTCCAAACCCAAGCGTTTGTTTCCCAAATAACTCATCAGCTCAACTGATTTATCATCATGATATGTTTGGGGTTTTTTTAATCCCACACCTAAGAGACTTTGCAATTGGCTAGAAGAGATGGTATCCATGGGAGGCAAGACATGGGGGAGATGTTACTGGGGCACGATGAGTGAGCTGGGCTTTGGAGGCATCTCCAGCTTCACACAGTGCGAGTGGCTTGTACCAGAGGGCAAAGAGCAACCAGAGAGATTGGGAATGTCATAACTCAGATTTGTCTGCTCAGTGTGAGGGAAAGGAGAGGTGCCAGCGCTGGCACTGATGGGTTTGGCATTTAATGTTCTCTGCTTTAGGGCTCACACTTCCCATCCTGTCAGCCCACGACCCCACCACTCTCCCCAGCCCCTCCGGACACCTTGGCTCACCCACTGTCCCGTGATGCCCAGCAAGAGGCAATTTCACAGCAGGGAAAAGGCAATGGGGACACCATGGAAGCCCAAATTCCCCCTGTCCCCCACCCAGGCACTCCTGTGTCCCACAGGGAGACACTCACTGCCCATCCTGCCTGCCTCGGGCAGGACACAGAAGCGTTTCTAAACGTCAGGAAGCAGAAGTGCCATCTGTGAGTCTCGAGCAGATGCTGCACAGAGACGAGAGTGAAAGTCTTTAAGGGAAAGGAGGGGGGAAGCAGAGAGATGACAATTAAATAGCTGTTTTAAATGATCTGAAAGATTAAAGGCAGATGAAGGTTTTTGGATTTTTTTTTTCTCTGGGAAAAGCAACTATGAGATTACCTTCATCTCTTCTGCCTCCACAAACTGCTAGTAAGAGGAAAACCTAAGAGCTGAATCGATCAGCCACATTTCCTCGTTTTTTATTATCTCTCCAGCTGACATCTCGGGAAGGGGGAGGGAAAAAGAAATCAAGTGAATTAAAACCAATTGGGGGGAAAAAAGAGAAGAAATTATGTAAGAACTGGGAAAACACAGCAGGCCAAGTGGTTATGTAAAGCAATGAACACAAGAGCTTATTTAAATTAGATCGAGCTGCGAGACGGAGCAGAGTGTAAACGGGCTGGGATTAGGCAGGCTGGGCTGTCGTGCATATGCTGAGTTAAAGCCCTGGGTTCCCTGAATAGTCCATGAAAAAAAAGGCAGCTTTTTAGGGATGCTCCCACCACAACAGATGGGCATCGCTGCTGGGGCGGGGGTCCCTCTCCGTCGCTGTGGGGATGGATCCTGACACATTTACACACCAATATCTTCATGTTCTTGTCTGCCTGAGGGAGTGGCAGCACTGTGACCTGATGGGGCACAGTTCTGCCACAAAGGTGCCATCAGAGGGGTGAGTGGCACCCAGGACTTCTCTGGTGTAGTGAGTGATTTAGAACAGCACTGTTATTAAAAGCCACAGAAGGAGTTTGGCAGTGACTTAAGGAAAAGAAATCAGCTTCAATTCCTCTAGTCAATACCAGCATAAACACAGGATTCCTGAACCATTGACTAATCCTGGATAGGATTTGCCAGCAAACCTGGAGAGAATTCAGCCACTCGGTTTTATGGCTTGCTTTTTTCACGTAATATGGAGAAATGCTTCTCGTGTTTATTTACTTGGCACCACAGATGTGATGGTGGGCAGGGCCCTGCCTTCCACAGCACCAGAGCAGTGAGCACATCCAACCACCCTGCCAAGGTGCTCCTCAACAGAGGAAAGTGTAAGGGAGTATTTGCAGCATTGTACATGGAATTAATAACTCCGTGAGCCTCTCAGTTTAATGGGAATTGGATAGATGACCTTGGAAGAGTGTGTAGAGAGCATGGTAATGGATGTCAAGACTCCTGGTCTTTCTTTTCCATCCCCTTCACACCTGAGGCTCTTTGGCAGGTCCCTTCAAAGCCATTGCATGAAGAAATGTAGGCAGAAATAAAGCTGAGGAGCCCCTTGGGCAAGCCGTTGTTTCATGTGCAAAGTTATTTACTCTACAAATCATCCAAACTGTGAGCAGGCTTCATAAAAAACAATAAACGAGGGCTCTGAAGGGATGGGTGAGCTGCAGCCACGCAGGGTGGGCTGAGGCAGAGCAGATCCACAGCATCCTTCAGAAGGGTGAGGAGGTCCAGAGGAGTTCCCCGAGTGCTGCCCTAACAAATGAGCAACTTGGAGCTGCAGGAGCTGTGGCAGTTTATGGAGGAGCAGGGCCTGCTGCCATGTGTTTTAATAAATGGGATCACACCAGCTGTCCGTGCAAATAAAACATTAGCATGTGTCAGACACTCTACCCAGGCACTTGCTGTAACGTAGGGGACATTCTGCAGCAGAGCCATCCAAGCACGGGCTGTGCCATGCTAGTGGAAAAACATCTTCCCCCTCTGAATTTTGGGGTGCCAGGAGCTGCCCACACCCAGCTCTCCTTGCACATGGTCAAGGCTCAGATAAAATCCTGGGATTTTTGGGGTGAGGAGCTGCTGACTCCGTGTGTAGGGACTGACGGTGCTCCAGGATTGTAGGTATTTCTTTCAGCTTCCCCTCTTTCCCCAGGTCCTGCTGTGAACCTCTCCAGAAAACAGGCATGAAGGTAAAAAAGTAATAAGCAGGAAAATCAATTTGCACAGCATCTAGCCGGTAAAATTCAGAGCTTTTTTGGAAATCAGGGCTGAGAGTGTGCAGTGTTAGTGGCACACGGGGCTGCACGTGGTAGATCAGGACACTCAGGGGGATCCTGTTTTGGGGAAGCTGGTCCCAGAGCCAACCCCACAGGCACAGCCCCACAAGTGAACAGGGGAAACCTCTCACCCTGCCTCAGAACTCTCGTATCTATTGCTGCCACAAAAAGGAGCTTTAAATCCTCTTCCAGCTGAAGTGCCATGAAAACATGAATTTACTTGTATGGCTTTAAGAGGTGTTTTATCTATGTGGAAAAAGAACCTAAAATTGGCTACAGTGCTTTTCAGGGGATGTCTGCCAGCTAAAGAATTTACTAGACCTAAATAATGTGGCTGTAATGGACTTACTCCTGTTACCAGATCCCACACAGATGCCAAAATCCCAACCAGACGTCCCTGACTGACAGAAGCAACATGAAAACTTGGCAATGAAGAATACATAATAAACCAGATCCACGGGCTGATTTAAGCAGCTGCAAGGACAGTGATGGACACAGCTGGGAAATAGTTCCAAGAATTTCATATCAGAGACCACACAGGTTTTATGCCTCGATGGCAAGAGATGAGATGTGCCCGGCATATGGATCGTGGGGACACACAGTGTCACCCTGCAGAACATTTCACTCCCTGCTCTCCCTGATTATGTGCTGCCCTGAACAATTTGTAATTGCCAGAAGAATATCAGTAATTACCTCTTACAGTTGTTGTGGAGCTTAAGTGGTGCAAGTTAATATATGCAAGAACCAAATATCCTGAGTGTTGTCTGAATAATTACTTTTCATATTATTATTACGAGGAAACCTGGTTGTTCACATTCAGTCCAATTTCACCCAGGAATGTCCATTAAAACTTGGCTATTCAAAGAGAATACAGAGGAACTTTTTCAAAATCAGAGACGTTAAATTACTGCAATCAAATAGGCCCTTCCAACTCAGAATATTCTGTGATTCTGTGAAATATTTTTTCCAGGAAGCTTGTTCCAGTTCAGAGAGGATCATTCTCCTGTAATGATCCCAGCAAAACCATAGCTCACACTGGGCTCTGAGGATATAAATGGTTACAATTGCCCTGTTCTGGGACAGGCTTTCAATCAGTCAACAAATAAAACCACTTGGAGAACTAATGGCTTCCAAAAAAAAATGCCAGTTTGCTTTAGACAGTTTGCCAAACAGGAATAGGAGTGAAATATGTTGAGTGATTTATTACAAGTGATTTGCCAGCTCGAGCAAGTGCATCATTGCTCTCCTTAATTTAAAGGCAGAAAATGAACGCAAAGAGATGCAGAGATGCTCTAAAGCAGCTTGAACGCACCACGAAAGACCAGGGCTCCAGATTGCCACCCAGCAAGACCTCTGCACGTCACACTCCACATCAGCACTGCCCTTTCTCTCCCGGATCTTCCATCATTTGTCTTTTTTTAAACCTCTGCACAGCTTACGACGTGAGAGCGCCGGCTCACACGCTGTGCGATGGTTTCCATTAACGCACTTCAAACCTGACTTGCAGCTGCTTTGCTTATTCACTCCAGAGCCTTCCCCGGCCCAGGGCCCTGCCTCACGTTGTGAGATGCTGCCCTGTGCTCAGAGGAATGGAGCGAAACCACGAAACAACCTTCCTGTCTTGGCAAAGCTACTTTTGCAGCCAGATCCCCTGAGAAGGAACAGATTGTCACGGTTTGGGGTTTGGTTCTTCCTTCTTCTCCAACAGCTGCCTCTTTCTTTTAACTTTTAAATTAATCCACTAGTTAATTAATCAATTAATTAATTAAATACATACATACATATATGAGGAAAAGCCCACAGGTGAACTTCACATACGCATAGTACATTCACCTCTGCCTTCTCCTGACTTGGCTAATGGGATAAGGTATAGCCTGGATAATTGCAAGACTGTAAGGTACATTGAGAATTGTTTAAAGTGTAATCTCCAAAGATATGGATGGGAAATAATCCTCTGGTTTTAGCCCTACCATGGTAACAACGAGCATCAGTTTAATCCTAGGAGGAAGATGAGTGGAAATAATGCATTTCAGTCCCACCGTTCTCAAATCAGATGGCTCACGTCTCCTCGGAGAGTAGAGAATTTGGGTTAAGTACACTGGGCTGCTGCTGACAAAACCTTCCAGGCATCTTCAGGAGAAATGCAGTCCTCACCACCTCAGAGGAAAGTTAGGGATCATGACAAAATGCAGAGGGAATCCAGGGCTTCTATCAGGGCTTGATTTTGGTTTACTGGAACTGTACAGAGGGGAAACTGGGAGAGTTATGTCTAAACATTTACAGGCTCCGGTCTTAAATCTAAATGCACATACCCTCACCTGCTTTTAGTGGGAAGGAATGGTTCTGATTCATTTAAGTTCCCTCCCGTTAAGTGTGGAAACATCCCAATGACTCCAGTACACATGCAGCTTTAAATTCCTACTGCCCGCTGATTAACCTCACCTGAAATTCATGTTCCAGATAAAAAATTGAGCAGCTATCACATGTAAGCCTGGCAGCCAAGGGACTGTGGAGATTGGTGTCTTGCTCTCTTCTGTCCCTCCTTCCGTGTCTCTTACATTTTTGAAGCTCAACGCTCCAGTAAACAAATGCCTCAACCCGCCAGAGCACTGGAGCACGGCAAGTGTTGATGCTGAAATCCGTTCCACGCATGGGCGTGTTGGGTTTAGCACCGTGTGGAGAGCAGCAGAGCCGTGCTGAAGTCAGGAGGGGCTGCTGGTTAAAGCAGCCACGGATTTCCCTAAAACAGCAAAAATAGCAGCCTCCGGCTCCCACGATGCAGCTCCTTCTCAGATGCCTGTGCTACACCCTGTGTCCAAAACTTTCTGAAATTAGAAGCTGTCACTACACTGAAGAAAAGGGCTCTGGATCAACACAGGGAACTGGGAGAGGGGGAGAGATGCTTTTATTTCCCCCGAACTTGCTGGGTGCTTTCTAGCAGGAGGGAAGGAGATGAAGAAAATGCAGAGAAAGGGTGGAGATTTGGGGTTTTCTGGCGATGAACTGCCACCTTTGGGTGGGACCCGAGAGTCCCCAGCGCGACACGGCGGAGCGGGGCCGGCTGTCCCGGGCTGAGAGGCACCAGGAGCTCCGGACCGGGACAAGGGGAGCTCCGGGCACGGGAAGGAGCTCCGGGGAGGGTTGTACCGGATTAACCACCGAGCAGAATTTACCCCGGTGCAAGATCTCTGCTCAGCGCGGTGGGGCAGGAGGGGGTGCGGGGAGGGGCGCAGCAAGCGGAGCCGAGACCCCCACAAATCCCTCCTGAGCGCACCCCGGGCCGGTGCGTCCCGTCAGGGCTGCCCGGGACATCCCCATTGCTGAGCCGGTCCCCGCTCCATCCTCCCCCTCCTGCCCCGCCCGGCTCCGCAAAGTTTGGCCAGCCGGGGGAGGAGGCGGCCGCCCGGCCCCGGCCCCTCACCTGGATCACCGTCTTCAGCGTGGAGGTGTCCACGATGGCGGTGCAGATGAGGGAGTCGGGGTCCTGGTCCTTGCCGTAGATCTGCCCCATGGTGAAGATCATGGGGATGGCGAGCAGGAAGGAGGCGATCCAGATGCAGCTGATGAACTTCTTGGTGCGGCTGCGGGACATGATGCTCTTGGCTTTGAAGGGGTGGCAGATGGCCATGTAGCGCTCCACGCTGAGGCTGGCGATGTTGAGCGCCGTGGCATAGGTGCAGGCGTCCCGGAGGAAGTAGTAGCCCTTGCAAACGGCCCCCCCGAAAGCCCAGGGGTGGTGGACCCAGATGAAGTTGTAGAGCTCGATGGGCATGCAGAGGAGGAAGATGAGGAGGTCGGAGAAGGCGAGGCTGGCCAGGTGGTAGTGCACGGTGCTCTGCAGGTTCTGCAGCGACTTCTTCCGCACCAGCGTGTACGCCGTGATGGAGTTACCCACGGTGCCCACCAAGAAAAGAGCCAAGTAGATGACGGTCACCATCACTTTGGAGTAGATGTCGGTGTTGACGTCCAGGTCCTCCTCGTCGGGCACTTTGGGGAGCAGGTCGGAGCGGTTGGACGCGTTGGCATA